>JANEYF010005262.1:117500-157548 GCA_029963845.1 Rhamnusium bicolor | reverse complement strand
TAACAGGTTTATGAATTTCGTTTACTATCTCTTCTTTAATATTACTTTTCTTTAGCTATCGGACACTGTAAAATAATTTGAACGTATAAGAATCCCTTTCACTTGTTAGAAAAGTGAACTTGTCTCCTTTATTTATAATTTTTCCTACGAGTGCATCTGCATTAACTGCATCTGCGTTCACAAATTGTGGTTTCAATAGGTGAAATCTCTATACTTTCAATTTTGCCAGAAACAGGGCATATGGATTTTGTTGTTTTGTTCTCTAGTGAAGAACAGTAAACTCTGAGATTTTTTGTAAACAACCACTTATATTTATAATACATTTGCTATGATATGAAGAAGGCTCGCAAATGTAAATGGGCAATGCTATTGGGGGTGATGTTAAGACAGGCGATGAAGAATGTGGTGGTGGATATGGGTTTAATCTGCTTTTTAACATATGCCTTCCAAATTTATCGATTGGCAAGGTAGTAGCTTTAAAATTTAAAACTGAATGATACTATGAGTCTCCATATACACTATTTATCTTATTATTTTGCCCCTTTTCAATTCTTCTAGTATTGAAACAATTTCGTTATTATGTCCTGTATTTCCTGCTAACTCTGAGGCTATAAGCAACCTTAACCGGTCTACAAGTTTATGATAGTCAACAAAATGCTTATATTCAATCTTTTTATTATTGAATTCCATCATTGTTAGCTTTCCGCCTCTTTTGCTATGACCTCGTTTTTATTAATTTAGGGACTGAAACAGATCTAGGTCTTTGTATCGATGAGGGTATTGCTGATACAGGTTTTCTTGAGGTAGCAGTTTTTCTCACTAATCTTTTCTTGAGACATCGAATATAAATTCGTGACTCGTGGTTTAATAATATCTATAAATTTAGATGCATTTGATGTAGACAGACCTCTCTCCGGACTGTAACCTAAGTAATAGGTATTAGTCCTTTTAATTATATCAATATATTGATCGACATCTGATGGTCGATAACCTGCTGGATGCTTTTTAAACATTAATTCATGCAGTCCTGGCGTGCCTGGGTATTTGAATGTATCGTTAATGATAAAATCACCTCCGTCAAAATCAATAGTTGAATCACCAATCGCATATTTCTTTGTAAATGGGTCCAAGTAAACACCAAAGGTGTTATCAAAATTATTTTTAACATCTTCAATTTTGCCTTCTATATAAGCACGCGGTAGGGGTTTTTGAATTGTTCAAGGTAAGCCTCATGTTCCATCGCTGCTGTTCTATCTTCTGCTGGTGTTGGAAAAGTTTCATCAAAAAACTTTCTTTAAATTCAGCTCCTACTTGGGTTGGTTCATACTGAACTGTCTCATCCAACAAATCAAGAGAAGCTGTTGTACGATACTATTCAAGAGGTGTTCGAGTACTCAGTCGAGGGTGTAAACTTTACCGACTAATTTCTTCTTTCAAATGAGTTTTTCGAGAGGTATTTTCTGTTTTAATGAGAGTTGATACCTATTCATTAAGAGGTTGTGTTATCGGTTTATATGTTTTCTCTAACTGTGACTTTTAACAATATCACTTTTCAAACTCTTATACCTCTGTTTCTATGCCATTCTGATCTTTAACAGCTGTGCTGCCACTCGAGTGTCCATGATTACTGACTGAAATTATTTAGCGTTGTCACTTCATATACGAATAAATTTATCAAATCCTTTTCGATACCTTCCTAAATTCATAGCGCAATCTTTATCTATTACAGCAAATCTGTATTTATCTTTCCAACAAAATACACAGAGCTCTTTGAAATCTTAAAAGCTCAAATCAACGTTTACATGCTCGTCATAAATATGTTTCAGGTTGGTCATATTTTGATTACAACAAGCGAAATCGTCAAATATTATCACCGAATTTGACTCTATTTCATCTGGAGACATTACTGTATCACCATCGTTATATTTAAAGACCCTATTTCTTTCAGAGGTTTCATTAATATTTTCTAGTATTCATATTTGGGTTGATATAAGGATTTTGAATATAAATAAATATTTTCGAACCGTAAACCATTGGGATGTTCTAACAAACTGAGCTTTACATTTGTTTTTCCACAACCAGAACTTCCAACCAGAAGCCCTCATTTAGATTGTCCACCAAATAAAATACCATGCTTTGAAAAGTGTTTGTCATAGAAACATCATCGTGATCCACTATTGGTAAAACTGTTTCTTGCTGTTGAATCTACATATTCACCAGCTAGTAATTAATATTTATCAAAATTTATCGATAAATAGAACTTTATTATGAAGAGATCCATCACAAACTGACTGCCTATCGCATCCTAAATCTATATAAAAGGGATGTTTCATTAAAACAACATTCATTTGTTTCTGTGATTTGGAATATAATGGTTCGAAGCAAAAGTTCACCGCTCACTTGTAATCAAAAGTCTAAAAAGAGTGGCTATGGTTTGCTCAATAAAGTAATTAATAAACTACCATTGGAACTACATTTGCTCGGTTATAATTATTGTGGACCGGGGAACGAACCTCGCAAAACGATTACAAAGAGGTGACAGAGTGGTTAATCCATTAGATGAGGCGTGCAGAGAATACGATATATCGTATTCTAAATTTCAAGACGTTCAAAGAAGAAATAAAGCGGACACGAAATTAGCTGAACTCGCATTCAAACGTATAACAGCGCCCAATTCTGGTTTTTGGTGAATAACTTGCTGCACTGGGAATCGGTGGAACAGTGAAACTAAATAGTAATTTGCGTATGGGTCTCAAGCGTCCAATAGATCGTGCATCAAAGAAGAAAGGTGGACAAATAAATATAAAGGTTGCTGTAAAAAAGAAAATCAAAATAAAAAAAACGAAGACAAAGAGTTATTCCAATTCCAAGAACAGGGGGATTTCTCTTACCTTTATTGGAAGCATAGGAGGCCTAGGAGGGAGAGCAGCTGGCATTGCAGAAGCAGCTAATTATGCTAAGGCAAATCGTGAACAGATAACAGAACAAAAGAGACATAATTTAGCAATGGAAGGGTCACTAATGGAAAAGGATTATATTTGGCTCCTGATAAAAAAGGTTTTGAATACATGAAATAATGTAAAAAACCGTAATAAAACTGCTTCACCGACCATTTACTAATCTAGATTTAATAAAATTCTCGAAAGTTATTAAAATATTATTTTCGGGGTGTTTTCATGAGATACACTTCAAAAAAAAAAAAGAAAATCGAATCTGGGATAGTAAATCTGGATACTAATGATGGAGATGGAACTCACTGGATAGCATATACCAAGAAAAAATAAAGAAATATTTTATTTTGATATTATGGAAATTTGACTTTTCCAGAAGAGTTAATAAAATATTTTTAAGTGATGGTAGCTTGAATAAAATAAAATATAATTACGATTATGTACAAAATTATAATTTTATGTTTGTAGACATTTATGCCTTATTTTTTTTTATATAATAAGTGTAAATAATATATTTTTAGTCGTTTTATAATAAACTGCTAATGCGATAATATTTCTTTTACTTTTGCTCTTAAAGGAGAATCCTCAGTATTAAATTACAATTTCAATCCTCCTATATATTTAGAGGACGATTTAGATTATGAAATCGGATTGGCAAATTTTGAAACTTACAATATTATTCCAAACATTGACAACAGTAACAATAAATTTGTATGGGGGAAAAATGATAAATATGCAGTTGAAATTCCCGGAGGTTGTTACAAAATTGATGATATTATAAAGTGCATAGAGAGCAAAATAACAGAAGGAGATGGAAAATCAGTTATCAGGATTAATACAAATATTAACTCATCTGAAGTAACTATACGTACTAACAGAAAAATAAATTTTAAAGTAAAGGATTCAATAGGTTTTGTATTAACATTCGAGAAAAGAGAGTTAGAGGGTAATAAATCATATTTCTGATCATGTGGTAAAGATTTCTAATGTGAATGCTATTTGTGTCGACTGTAACATTACAGTTGGTTCTTTTTTTAATGGAGTATCAGTACACATCATTCATCAGTTCTTCCCGACAGTACCTGTTGGGTATAAAATAGTGGGGTCACCTTTAAACATATTTATGTGAGCGTCAAAACTATAAACATCACAATTAAAATAGTTGGTCAAGAAGGACGTCTTGTCAATTTTCAAAAAGAAACGTTAACTGTTAGATTACATCTTAAAAAGTCAATCCTGTAATAAAATAGTATTGCTATTTAATTCGTCATCCGTTTATAGGTATCAACCATATTATAAAAGAGAGGGTAGGAATAAAAATGGCAGTTCTAAAAAAGAAATTCAGCCTAATAATATCGGAAAATCGACGTTTTAAAATTAATTGGATTAGAAGTTTTAGTATAACGGAGTTACTGAATATTGCCGATCAACTTTTCAGTGACAATTTTGTTGCAGAGTATCAGTTTCATACATATCAACCCAATACATCCGAAAAGCGTTTTCATGCAGAATGCTGGATTGTTTCCAAAAAAAAAAAAAAAGAAAGGCATCGCAGACAAAGTTATTACAGATGCAAACGGAAATTTCAATGTCTGCATTCCATTAAAATTACTAGTTGGATTTTTTCGAGGATTTTCGAAAGATCATCAATAATATGAAGCAAGAATTAGTACTGATACGCAATAGCAATGAGCATTACAAGTACTGATGATAGTGAAAAGCCTAAAATTACTATCGTTAAATTATTTTGGAGAATGCCACACGTCACGGTTACCATGTTAGAACAGTTAAGATTAAATAAAATTACAAGTTGAAACGTCGACCTTCCTATAAAATTTAAAGTTGGGAGCTAATTGAATACCCATCTTTGCCTCGCGCAAGCAGACATACGTGGCCCGTTAAGACATCTACTAAAGTTGAAACTCCTAGACATGTGATAATAGCATTCCAAAAAGACAGGAAAGAAAAAATTACAATTGATATGAGTAAATTTGATGATTGTGAGTTTAGAAGTATAAGAATTTTTTTGAATTCAGAGATACCCATACAACGACTTATATTTAGACTTCAAAAACAATTAATATGCCAATCTCTATGAAATGTTTACTAATTTTCAAGAATCCTATTACCCTTATAATATAAATCAACCTATTATCACCCAGAAAGAATTCAAAGAGTTCGTACCAATAACTCACATCAAATGTTCTCGCCAAAAAGAAGCTCTACAAACGGGGTCTGTGGTTATGAGAATTGAATTTGAAACTGATAGTCCCACTAGTTCGGATATTACTGCATATTGTCTCATATTGCATGAGAAACATTTTACCTATAATTAAAATTGTTCGTCAGCACTGAACTGCGCATGACGGATTTTACATACATAAGGAAAACATTACTGCAAATTTTTCAGTAACATAATGAGGTGAGGAGAGAATATATACAAGCATTAAAAGAACATTGAAACGTTAAAAACATTAAGAAACTTGCGAACAGCTGTGGTTATATTGCATGAAAGTGAGAGTATTGAACAAATTGAGCAATTTAAAAATATGACACTTGTTTTGGATGTGCAAGAATTTAAAATAGAAAAAAAAAATTTTTAAATAGCTCGCAGGCTATGATGGTGTGAAAATATGTCACTACATATTTAGAGCACCTTATTCATTTGAGATGCTCTCACCAGACATACAAAAACAAGTTCACTGGTGAACAAGAAATTATCACTGCATTAAATGGGATGAAGGGTTTACACCATAACATATCTTCAGCAAAATTATTCAGAGTTTGACAACATTAGCAGATTGTGTTTATGTAGAAGGAGAAGAAAAGACAAATTACATCAGACAATTTATTTCACAACCTGTTCTTGAATTTAAGGAACAACCACCTATAGTAAAGTCTACTTCAAAATGTTTTTATCATTTGAATGATAAATTTATATGTGCACTTTCTAATGCCTATTATTTGTATTAAAGTTTTATAATGTTATAAGATGAAAATAAATAAAACAAAAAATCGAGTTTGTGTTTTTATTTAATATTAAACTATTAACAAAAATATTAAAAATGAAAGAACTTATTATAACGTTAAATTACAATAATTATAGTATACCCTCTTGGTGTACTACAAATAGGCTATACATAATTTAATTTATAAAATGTCAATCACTTATTTAGTCAGCTTCATTATAGCTGGTTTCATCACTCTCACCATCACTCTGATCATCAAAATTTAACCTTTCTACAAGTCCGCCCTTAAAAAGTCTTTTAATGGATACAGAAATCCGCCTAAATTTATCTCCATTAACTCTTTAACAAAGTACTCCTCGCATTTAGTTTTCATTAAAACATTTTGACATGCTTCTTCATATTTCTTAGCTAGCTCATTACACTCTTCAACTGTGTAAAATATTCCTATTCCATATATAGCTTCATATTCAGCATCGAATTGAAGATTTGAAAATTTTTGAATCAAATAATTCACACCACTGTTTAAATTGGTTATTTCAATTTCTTGAATGTAGCACATACACACACATCTTGAGATACTATATGTTTCATTGACCAGTTAAATTAATAATTTGCTGTCTGTGGAGCTAAATTAATGTTCGAGTTTTTTAATGAAATTCCCTCCTAACTGTATCTCCCCACCTGAAGTAACTCACCATATCCTATTGCACACGGCCCTTATCATGTCAGCAGTTTGTTACACTTTTCAGCTGTTCATTCACCTTATAACATACTACACTACATTACGAATCGGTACTTTATTCAACTCATATTTCACATGTCAGCAGATTCAGCTTGTAATAGAGCTATTACAAACTACAAAATACATAAGTTAGTAATAGAATAGAATATTATTTATTAATCATAAATTTTATTTATTAATCATAAATAAAATTACTTTTGCAGAAGGCTCATAAAACAGTAAATATGCTACAGACAACGTGTGTGTGTGCGCGCGCGTGTGTGTGTGTGTGCGTGCGTGCGTGCGTGGTGCGTGCGTGCGTGGGTGTGGTGCGTGGGTGTGGTGCGTGCGTGCGTGCGTGCGAGTATGCTAGTGTGCGACTGTGCTAGTGTGCGAGTGTTCTAGTGTGCGATAGTGCGAGAGTGCGTGAGTGCGTGAGTGTGTGTGTTTATGCGCGCACGCGCGCGGGTGTGTGCGCGGATGGGTAGGTGGGTGCGCGCGCTTGCGTGCGCGTGAGTGCATGAGTGCGTGCGGGCGTGCGTGTGCGGCACATAACTAAACTAAAATAACTTACAGTAAACTAATATCAAAATCAATGCCTTGATTTTCCATTTCAATAACCTCATTTACTAATCTTAAAAGAATCGTTAAATTATCTTCAATAGCATTATGGTCAGTGTTATTGTGTATGTTACTGATAGTATGATGACCCCATGCTAACGTCTTTGTGCTTCCGGGTATTATATATCGTTTACCATCTTGGGCAGAGAGTGCGACTTTATTTTTTAATTCGGTATACAGTATATGAAGATATGAAGAGAACACATACATTTTATACCATCAGTCCACCGTCTTCTACAACTATAATAATTAATCAAATATAATTTATTTTTATAACATTCTTTCATACTCCTCTAGCTTTCTTAGTAACATTGTCAATTACCTTAAGGCTGTAAGCTTTAGTTCCGGTACCAAAAAAGCATTATATTGAAATACCTGCATACTCGTCTTTCATTTTCCCAACAACCGATTGTGTTTTGGGGATGTTATGCGTATTTGTAAGGGAATAATTTGAAGTATCGAGCAGTTCTATATTTTCTTCAATATCGCTGTAAACATTGTCAGTGTAAATTTCTAAAATTAGTGAATCGGTATCAGTGTAGTAGCTCTCTCGTCATATTCTTTCTTTATAAAATTATAAAAAAGTCATAAATTGCAGTTTTAGATATATCCAAAATGGTGAAACCTACATAGAATAGCTTATCGTAACAAACTTTCAGTGGAGACATTTGTACTGCTAATAATTTTCCGCATACACTGTACAGGACTTGAAATTAGGTTTTGTTATAAGTCCTTCAGCACCTACGCTGCCTACACTTGTTCTCCAATGAGTTACTAACCTCACATCAATCCTATTATCGACATTTTCCAGCGTCTTGCCAAATACGGAATTTATTAAAAATTTCTCTCAAATTTCTATAATGAAAAACCTATTTGTGTTTGTCTGTCAAACTAAGAATCGTTAAATCGGTAAATCTTTATGTTTATCATGTAAATACGTAGGGTATTCTAGATCGACTTCTAGTACATAACCTTTTGGAGAATCATCGTCAACAATAGTGTAATCAAAATGTTCAATTTCATAATTTTCTAACCAACTAAAATCACCTATGAGCAAATACTATCTTATTGAACAACCGTAGAGGTTTGTCGCGTCTAAATATAATATATAATTTTGGTTCGGATGGATTGTAATAGGGAATAAATTGATTATTTGCTTCAACTTTTCTGTTACTGCATTGGCTAACACCGCCACGTATGGCCTTTCTAAAGAAGTGAAGCATATCTATATCAGTTAGAAGTTGCAATTCGATACGAATTTTTCGTAACATGGCATCCCAACTCAATGAAGGTGCTGTTAAATATTGTGCTAGATCTAATTTATACGTCTGTAGACAGATCTGTCGGAAATTTTCAAAAATATCTGCAAGTACTAATACATCTGATATAAGTAAATATCTGAATATTGACCGAGAGTTTGACAATTGAAAGTATGCCACACATCGCAAGTTGAATCGTAATCTTCCTGGGAAACTGATTCGCCTGTCAAAATATTGAAAAGCTGATCACGCGGTGGTAATTTGGGATCATCTAATTTTTCTATTGATTCCACGTATGAATATGGAAATACACCTTTTCGTCTTAACAAATTGAACTGTTTTACATTTTAGTAAAAATTTTTAATTTCGAGGCATTGATGTGACTATAACGTTTGACTTAGTTTGTCTAAAGAGGCGAGTAAAAACGAAACGAGTCCACGAATCTTAATTTCATGGAAACATGTTTCAGTTTTTCATCATTTGTTTTATCCACAAAGATTTGCTCAGAAAATGTAATATATTTTTTTTTATTTTGCGCAACAACTTGTATGTTTTCTTGGTTTAGCGTTAGTTTTTTTTACAACAAATGTGAATCATAATTTGTCAGGTTATGGAAAAAACTAGTATAAATTAAGGTATTTTAAAAATTAAATTGCAATAAATGTGAGCAGGTCCTCAAAAATCACCTGTGAGATGACAATGCTCGCAAACCTTTTCCTCATCATTCTCAAAAGATTTATCACAGATATGACAACTGACTGGTGTTGATATAATTCTTTAACATTTTCTTCTAATTTTTTAATAAATACCTTAGCAGCATCAACACCTCGATAATATTCAAGTTTTAAAAATTCGTCATCAAAAATTCATTTTATGTAGGAGCAGAATGAATACGGTTCATGTTGATATGTTTTAACAGTGAAAGATTGACTATCGCAAGGTTCATTGTGGTGAATTGATTTTAATAAACTTTCAAAATCTGCGTATATTACAAGAGGGACAGATAATTGTTTCTCAATATTTACAAATTTCAAGATATATCCAGCAATTAATTTACTACATTTATTGACTCTAGGATCTAGTTTTCGTAATTCAGTGCATAAATAATTATAATGAAACTTCTGATGGGTCAGCAATACCTTAGAAGAGCTAATAGTCTAAGATCCGGCTGCAGAATTAGTGTACTCATCGAGTGTTTGCTAAAAACCAAATTTTTACGCATATTTATGATTAGGAGAATATACATCTACCACGCTGCCTATCAAAATGTGGCCGCAAGTATTTTTAATTTAAATTATTATTAATTGACTTTTCGGAAAAAATTTCATTGACTTGTTTTTCAATAACATATCGTCCACTTCCACGACAATATATATAAAGACTCTGAAAAATCACGGCTGCCGTTGCCCACTTGGCCGCACCTCTTCGCAGCCAGGTGTACACAGGTATGATTTTGTTACATTTATATGCTCATAACGTACATTTATTATTTATATATCAAATTAAAGCTAATATTTTTCTGTTTATTATGATATACCGTTGCCTAATTAAATCTGGCCGCAAATAAGGGTTGCTGGCTGTTAAAGATGGTAAATATTAAAGGTAGAGTGAAAGAAAGCTAGCGCTAACATCACCAGTCAGACGAGGATAGCGATTGCCAGCTGTACGACGATTTAAAGCTATTGCGCATGCGTCGGGTGCTAGTGTTCTCAACTGAATAGCTGCGACATTTTTATTCTAAGGTTAAAAACCACGCTGTTTTGGAGTTCGTAATACTCAACGTTATATATATGCTGTTTCATTTGTACATCTAAAAATTATCAAATTAATATTTGTAGCGCTGAAAGTGATAGCTGTGATGATAGTGTGAGTGAAAGCTCCGATGATTCAGATTTTTAAATAAGTCACGGAATTGTGAGATACGTTTTTAAAATTTTTAATTTGCTTAAATATTTAATTAATATGTAAACAACGATGTAATACTTGAATAAAATCTAATATTTTTTCAAACAATACTTGGACAATAAAATTTTCTTTAATAAGTAACCTTGGCTTTATTTTTCATCAATATCATTTTTTTTGTAATTTTTATTTGTCTTTTTTTTTGTAATTTTTAAATTTTATTTGTTTTGTAATTTTTCAATTTGTCATTTTGAAAAGAAGACAATTCTTTTGGAGTAATTATTAAGTCGTACCTACTATTGTTTGAACCGGTGGTTGAGAACACTAGCATCCGACGCATGCGCAATGGCTTTAAATCGTCGTACAGCTGGCAATCGCTATCCTCGTCTGACTGGTGATGTTACGCGTAGCTTTCTTTCACTCTACCTTTAATATTTACCATCTTTAACAGCCAGCAACCCTTATTTGCGGCCAGATTTAATTAGGCAACGGTATATCATAATAAACAGAAAAATATTAGCTTTAATTTGATATAAAATAATAAATGTACGTTATGAGCATATAAATGTAACAAAATCATACCTGTGTACACCTGGCTGCGAAGAGGTGCGGCCAAGTGGGCAACGGCAGCCGTGATTTTTCAGAGTCTTTATATATATTGTCGAGAAGTGGACGATATGTTATTGAAAAAAACAAGTCAATGAAATTTTTTCCGAAAAGTCAATTAATAATAATTTAATTAAAAATACTTGCGGCCACATTTTGATAGGCAGCGTGGTAGATATATATTCTCCTAATCATAAATATGCGTAAAAATTTGGTTTTTAGCAAATACTCGATAGTACACTAATTCTGAGCCGGATCTCGTACTATAAAGGATAGTAGGCAATCTTCACAAATATAAATTCGACCATTATGTTTAGATGTTTGTGTTGAAACTAGCCGCGATATGTCCTTAATAAGAGTATAATGACTGTTCCCTTCAGCATCCGTATTAAGTAATAAGTTACATGCGTATTTTGACGATTATGTGTAAAATGTAAAGGACCTACAATCTGACCATTTTGCCATTTTTAAATTAATTATTGATACCAAACACATTTACAGAGATATTGTTTAAAACCTCAAATTTATG
Source organism: Rhamnusium bicolor (assembly GCA_029963845.1). NCBI lineage: Eukaryota > Metazoa > Arthropoda > Insecta > Coleoptera > Cerambycidae > Rhamnusium > Rhamnusium bicolor. Next base: position 145,990 of record JANEYF010005262.1, on the reverse strand, counting down.
AATGTCTTTCAATTTAACGGGAAAATCAATATATTGAAAGTTTAATAATGTGGAGTAATGTGAATAGGAGGACACTCTTTGCGGGTTTCCATTTGCTGAAAAAAATGGCTGCGTTAACAGCCCAAGCGAAACATTGTCATCCATATTTGAATATTCAAAATAGCTTTCTTGGTTTTGATAACTTAATATAAGATGATGCAAATAGCGGATTGTACTTGTTGATTTCGAGAAAACTAACGTGTGTTAGAGCCCATCCTAAAAATAATTAATTGCTATATAAAAATTAAATAAAATGAAGCATATTTATAAACTGAGATGAATACGTGCATACCCGAATCTCGCTCTTGAAAAGTTGAAGCTTCTCCTATAATCTCATCTTTAAAGTCATTAAATAGGTTCAATAAATCTGTTGAGTGTGTTACAATTCTGTTTTTAGTATTAAATGATTTTATATCAGATAATTCTTTCTCTTCTATAATATACAGACCAAATAATTCTACATTAATTTTCAAACTGAGAAACGTTTAAATGTATCCCCCAATCACTGAAAAAAATTACTCCGTCACTTTATCCAAAAATTGGGAAATATCGTTGAGATGATTTTTTGTCGACAAACGATAACGTACAATTGGACTTTTAAATGCATTCTGTAACTTTTTCACCCCATTTTCCAAAATATTAGTCACTTTTTTGTGAGCAGAATTTCTCAGATGGCCCGTAAATTTATTTTTCGGTAATTCTTCATAACAAATAGGACAATTAACTAACTATACACGTTCCTACATTTGTTGAATTCCGTGTACCAGAAGGGCCAGGTAGATTTCCTATATCTTCCTGATGTATTTCACTTTGTAAACTATTTAGCAAAATTTTTTCGCAGCATTATAATATGTGCTTGAAAATCTATTGACACAACTTTCTCGGAGATGACGTCTTACACTACTTTTATAAGAAAAACGTTATTGAGGGCACCGCATTATCAGTAATAATAAGCTCTATATTGCACGAAGTAACTATCATTAAGATCAGTCTGCGATGAATACCTGAAAACTGCTTTCAAAACGTTTTATATCCTACACCCCTCACTACCCCACCACTCTGATAGGCACTTGTCTACTAGTAATGTCATCGTTTATTAAAATAAAATAACAAGAAATGTGCAAAATCTAATCTCTTGTAATATAATACCCATAATATGATAATTTTAATCACGGCATAAAATTTGTATCATAATCATTTATTAAAATATGATACCAAGAAAAGTTAGTGCTCGTGTAATATATTATTTGTAATATCATATTTGTAATATGATAATTTTAATCACCGCATAAAATTTTCATTATAATCATAATTTATTGAAATAGAATACCAGGTAATATGGTATTTCATGTTTTCATAAAGCACGTACATGATTAGTAAGGTATTTAAAAGTATATCAAATTATGTCAGCTTCTCCGTTATGCTTATTTTCCAAGTTTGCATAAAATATTGTTCTATTTATAAATTTCTTAGAATGAATATGATAAGCAATATTAAAGTATATCAAATTATATCAGCCATTGACTTCATGCTTATTTAGCATAATTGCACGTGTATAATTAATGAGCAATTTAGTATATCAAATTACAGCAGTGATTGACCTATTCATTTACGCTTATTTAGCATATTGTTTCATACGGTTCACTGGTGGTTATAACGACCCCTTTTTTACATTTATTTCAAATTTAGTTTTATAAAAAAGTAAGCCAGTTATTTTAAAACTTACCCAGCTAGCAAGCAAGAGATCCTCCAAATTTGTATATCCCAGGGATGAGCTTTAACCTTTACACCAATTTAGCTTGGATTGCTTAAATGTATATTTATATATACAGGGTTTTAGTTGGGCACCACCAGTTTTTTTATATTTCAAGAATAGGTAATGAATCACAAAAATTACATTAAACAAAATACATATCTATTCAATAAAAACTGGAAAAAATTAATACAAATTCAGTTACAAAACGGAATGCACAGTAATTAAAATGAATGTCCGACAAAAGGTCGGTATACAAAAAACAAGGCACAATACTAACTACATATAATGAAACTATAGGTTTAATCAAATACGGCAGTTAGCCAACAAGGTAACTACTCTGGTACACAACAAATAAAATAACATAAGACATCAAATGTCAAATGAACATAACTGTAAAAACAAGTACATAAGGCAAAGTAATGCATAAAGGTAAACTGAACACACGGTATATACTTAATCCAATACATAAGGCACGGTAAGGAATAAATTGTCACATAAACGTAAAGATACAAAACATATCAGTAAGGCAATAACAGACATCATTGTCTAATAAACATACTGTATTTACCTAACAAATACATACGGCACGGTAAGACATAAATTGCCACAAACGTAAAAATACAAAATACATAGATAATGCAATATTACATCAATGTCAAATGAACACACGGTATATACGATAAATATACAAAGTTTAACTGAAGTTCACGTACTAAACACAAGGCATTAATTTTCACGAAAGGGAATTGCCAGATAAAGTTAATCACTTACTTTCGGGAACTGCAAAGGTCCTACCGGACTCGTCCAAAAAACACCATACTATAATTTGCTCAAAACACCGCAATCCATAAGGCAGAATACACCGCGGTAACTTAACTGTACTGTAACTATACCATATTAATTAATATGCCGCCACTAATTGCCTTTGGCAGCATTCACATAAGTTCGCTCTATACCATCACCACAGGCGAACTCTATACGTCCTTACTACTCCATCGCCCCAGGCGAACTCTACGTCCAGTCTCTACCACTGCCCGAGGCAGACTTAACGTCTTCACCGCACCACCGCTCTAGGCGGAATCCTCTATCGATTCTTCATCGACCTCGTTACGAACTGTCCGCACCCCGCGCGCTCCTGTGCACAGGTTACGCAAACTTCCTTAGAAACAGACATGGTCACGCACGATTAGTTCTATACACTCTAGATTTAAATTTATAAGGCATATAAAATACAAGAAACTCTTTTAACAACATCAGAGAATATGATTATTTTCCCATATTATTTGGCATATGCACTTTTACTGAGTGTTTTCAAATTGCGTCCAGCCTTTGACTCTTTAAATATAATAATTTAAGCTCGCAGGGCCGTATTATCAGATTTTTAAATTAAACAGGCACTAACTTACTGCGACTGCAAGTGGTTTACTCGTTAAAGATAGGGCTTTTGATTAGGCCAAAAAAGTGGACCGTTACACTCCCCCTCTCCTTCAGAACGAGGGATCCCAAACCCGACCAGAGAAACACCACATGATTTAAACACAAAAAACGCTCAAACCCACGCATTAGAGTGAGTAGAGCCGGGAAAAAAATATACTGTACTAGCAGTTAGCTAGCCAGCTAGAGGTAGAAACACCTAAGTCATCTTGCACTAGATATCATTCTAGCTAAGGAAAGATAAAAATACATACGGTAAATAACGAAATATATGTAGCTTACACTAGTTCAGATTATAACACGTCAAGAAAAAGTAAAAACACATAAGGTAAATCATCTTGCACTAGATAACATACTAGCCAAGGAACGGTAAAAATACATACGGTAAATCATCTTGCACCAGTTAACATACTAGCCAAGGAACGATAAAAACACATAAATCACTCTGCACTAGTTAACATTCTAGCCAGGAAACGGTAATAATACATACGGTAAGAAACGGAATATAGCTTGCACTAGTTCAGATTATAACACTAGTCAAGAAAAGTTAAAAATACATACGGTAATTCATCTTGCACTAGATAACATACTAGCCAAGGAACGGTAAAAATACATACGGTAACATAAGGTAAGAAACGGGATGTCTTGCACTAGTTTTCAGATTGTAACACTAGTCAAGAAAAGATAAAAACATATAAGTATTCCTGCACGAAACATAATAGCCAGGAAAAGGTACTAAAACACATAAGGTAAGATAAGGTAAGAAACGGTAGGTATCTTGCACTAGCTTTCAGATTGTAACCTAGTCAAGAAAAGTAAAAACACATAAGATGATATAAGGAAAGGGAACCTAACACTAAGCTATAGGTAAAAGGAATTAACGTACTAACCTAAGTAGACAAAGATACAGGCAAATAAAATTTTAAGATGAGTCATCAAAAGTACACGAATTAGGTTTCAAACTCTGGATATACCAGCGTCCAAGGGGTTGGACATGTAAGTCTTTTAATTCGGAGACTCTAGGGGAAACTTCTCGGGTTACCTTACACGCAAAGTATTATCAAAAAATCCCGAAATAATTAATAAGGTAGACTTGAAAATTCAAATTTTTCTTTTTCGAGGTCATTAGGGGAAGTAAAGGAAGAGCATCTTCGTCGCACGTGACTTAAACGTGCTTCCATACAACGAGCTTCTAAATCTGTAAAAACATGAGAGTCGACTCAAAACTAGACTCATTAATTCCGGTAAAGTGGCTTCAATTTAGGTAGCTTCCTTTTCAAAAGAAAGTTTACTAGCTGAAAGAAATTTAACTTGAAAGATAATAAAAATGAATTTAATATCTTAACAACGGACAAAATGTAAAAAAAAATTTCTAAAAAGATAATAGCCCAATTTTCCGGCAAAATCAATACCTAAGGAAACATAAATAAAGTTAACATTAAAACATTAAAACTGAACATTTACACAGTTTACGTAGTTAAAACCATAAAATCATAATCACCCACTTATATAAAATTTTCTAAAAGCCGGCAATGCTTAAAAACTTTTTTAAACACGGTACAAATATCTATTAAGGTATTTACTAAAATCAAAATTGGTAATTTACTATCTAGTAATCAAAAACACATACTGTAAAAACTGCAAATAGTAAAAGATATTCTATAAACTTAAATTGCCTGCAAAATTAATTCTGAGAAATAGATAAACAAAGCTTGACCTTGTCGGCCGGAAAAAAATGTTTCAACTTACAGCGCGGCGCGCACTGTGTCGATTCTAGGAACACGTTAACTAAGATTCACAAAGGCTGGCCGACTGATAATTTACTAAATAACAGGTACTCTAAAACGTATTACTTAAAAAATTCAGAAAGCAAGAAAAGTTATCACATAACAGGGCTACTCACATAAAATATTTATAATGTATGTGCGTAATTTAACTGAACAAATTTTACTAAATATATTCACACCAACATAGCAAAATGTAAACTCTCAATACTTAAAAATGAAAATCGGAATTAGGTACTAATCAAATCTCTAAAATGCACTCTACCGTAATAATATGGAAATTACATAAGGCACAAATAGGTCTTCACATAAAAAACAGCAAAACATACATAATACAAACACACTACAAAAATGGACAGTAAATAAGTGTAAACAACACAACTAAAAGATGAAAGGTTAAAAAAATTCTCAGGCCCACACGTTGGCCGCGCCAATTATAACGACCCCTTTTTTACATTTATTTCAAATTTAGTTTTATAAAAAAGTAAGACAGTTATTTTAAAACTTACCCAGCTAGCAAGCAAGAGATCCTCCAAATTTGTATATCCCAGGGATGAGCGGTAACTTAACTGTACTGTAACTATACCATATTAATTAATATGCCGCCACTAATTGCCTTTGGCAGCATTCACATAAGTTCGCTCTATACCATCGCCACAGGCGAACTCTATACGTCCTTACTACTCCATCGCCCCAGGCGAACTCTACGTCCAGTCTCTACCACTGCCCGAAGCAGACTTAACGTCTTCACCGCACCACCGCTCTAGGCGGAATCCTCTATCGATTCTTCATCGACCTCGTTACGAACTGTCCGCACCCCGCGCGCTCCCGTGCACTTGACCAATCACAGGTTACGCAAACTTCCTTAGAAACAGACATGGTCACGCACGATTAGTTCTATACACTCTAGATTTAAATTTATAAGGCATATAAAATACAAGAAACTCTTTTTTAACAACATCAGAGAATATGATTATTTTCCCATATTATTTGGCATATGCACTTTTACTGAGTGTTTTCAAATTGCGTCCAGCCTTTGACTCTTTAAATATAATAATTTAAGCTCGCAGGGCCGTATTATCAGATTTTTAAATTAAACAGGCACTAACTTACTGCGACTGCAAGTGGTTTACTCGTTAAATATAGGGCTTTTGATTAGGCCAAAAAAGTGGACCGTTACATGGTGTGGGGGGTATAAGTTAATGGTGGAGGGAGATGTCTTGATTATCATATTCAGATTGCTTAACTCGGATCCACTATATAAAAAAAACATGCATGTGTACTGCATCAATCCTCTATTTTGAATGACCTATCAATGAAAGTTCTATGATATATCCGGATACCTCCTACCCATCGATATATCACATTAAGTGGGGGAGATTTCTCCCCCCTCCCTCTTAATACCACTATGATATATCCCACTGCTCCCGGATACCTCCCAACCATCGGTTGTGGAGTGGGGAGAAGGCGGGGCTTATGGGGCAGAAGTGGGAGGTTAAAAAGTGGTGGTGGGGGCTCATAAAATTCTCATACTTAACCTACTATAGGTGCTTTACACTTTTAACCCACTTGTTAGACAACTTAGCTTATTGTATATACGTTTTAATAAAGTTTGGACTTTAAATTTCTAATTCTATAATTTTGATAATTTTAAAACCAAAACATCTTCTATCGGTATGAACTTTTGATTGCGTGGTTTTTCTATGTGAGAAACACCAATCTGGCCTTAGATTCTAAGAAAACCGCATCCTAAAGCTGGAAATGGCGAATTTATCGCGAAAGCTATCCGTTCTTGTCTATACTCTCCATAGTATGACATACAGGTTCGATTTGGTGATGGACTTTTACATAACGAGCCTATTAGAAACTTTTATAAAGAGTAAAAATGTCTGAGAAACGAATACTTAACTATTAACGAATATTTAAATTTTTATAAAAAAAAAGAATTATCTTGCAGATATCGTTTCGAGAATGGTTCGATTTATTCTTTTAGATTGAATTACTTATAACGTTGTATTCGTTGCGAATCTGTAGGTGCTATTTAAAAAGTCGAAATGGATGAGGAGTTTTAATTTCTAAATATATACCTAATTTTGATGTTTTCGAGACCTCGTACCTTGTGTTGCATATAACAAACTTCCTACGGCTTGCTGATAAGGCACATTTTCCATTTCATAATACTAGTCTTTTGACAGGTGTTTTGACAGCTGCTGATTTTAATCACAGGAAACCTAAAATATTATTTGCTCTACCCAAATCCTTCAATTCAAATCTTTCCATGATATCGGATTCTAACTTTTCTTCATAATATTATCGTTTGAACTGCTTGAAAATTTAAAGTATGATCAACATAGATCACAACAAATAGTATTATTCCTGACTCTAGTTTAAAATAAACATATTGATCAGTTTTTCAACATTTAAGTCCAATGTTTAACAAAGCTGTGTGTAATTTCTTGTTCCAAACTCGACTAGCTTGCTTCAGACCATAAATAGTTTTATTTAATCGACATACTTTGTTTCCTGTACAAAATTCTTCTGGTGGCGTCATATAAATTTCTTTATCTAAATCACTTCGTAAGAAAGCTGCTACGGCATCCATTTGTATGATGCAACATATTTTGTAGCCAACGAAATCAAATCTCAGACAGAATTTTATTTAACTACAGATGCAAACGTGTCATCAAATTCCACTCCTGGTTTCTCTGGACAACCTTTAATTACTAAACGTGCCTTATATTTTACTTTTCCAACGGCTGTAGATTTTCATCTTAAAAATCCATTTTGAGTTGATTATATGTTTATCTGTCGGTGGATCTTTCAAAACTCAAGCATTATTTTTCATCAGTGACATATTCCTCGTTCATGGCTTGCTTTCAATTCTCTGCATCTGATCTATCCAAAACTTCTACTAAGTGACAATGGATCATCAGAATTACAATGTATGGCATTATATCAATTATATTGATCCAATTTCTTTGGTTTTGATCGTTCTTTCAGATCGGCGAACATTTTCCGGGACATAAATCGTATCTTCAGCACTCAACTGATTTGAAACTTCATCTTCAAACGGAGCCTGTGCATTTTTCTCATCCTCATGAAATGACGATGCATCCTCCAAACCAGAATGAATACTGTTATCAAACCCATCATCAATATTATCTCCCATTTCATCCGGAATGTCTTCATTAAAGTATGATCTAGACAAATACCATTATTTCTCTCCTTGATGCTAGTTTCATCAAATATAACATCTCTACTGATATGCGTTTGTTTTGTTGACGTTTGATACAAATGATATTCTTTGGTCTGCAAACTGTAGCATACAAAGATGCATTCTTCTGATTTACTGACCAACTTTTTTACGTTTTTTATTTGGAATATATAAATATGCCTTGCAACCAAATACGCGTAGGTTACAGATAACTACTTTTCTACCAGTCCACGACTCATCTAAAATTTTATATAACAATAATTTTATTTTAACAAATATACAGCAGTCGTCGCTGCTTCAGCCCAGAACTCTTTGGATGAATTTGCTTCAGACAGCATACATCGAACTTTTTCTATTATTGTTCTATTAATTCTTTCCACCAGCCTATATTATTGTGGAGTATATACTATTGTCAGCTGATGTTGAATACCTGAATGTTCTAAAAATTTCAGTAATTTAGTGTTGCAGTATTCATGCCCATTATCTGCACGAAAGATTTTTATTTTTTTCTCTATTTGATTTTCTTCGTAATTTCTAAATCTAATGAAGTACTCGGTTACTTCGTTCTTGGATTTTATCAAGTAGATGAACACTTTATGTGTGAAATCATTAATTAGAGTTAGAAAATAACGTGCACCTCACAAAGGAGATGTTTCTATCGGTCACAAACATCGGAGTAGATAAGCTCAAATTATTGCGTTGCATGAATACCAGAGCTTTTAAATGGTAAAACCGTTTGCTTACTTCTGATACAAACGTCACAATGTCTTTTATTTTTATTTTTGAAGTTAAAATTACTATTCGGAGCAAAAATATTTTTCAATTTGTTCATATATTGAAAATTGAGGTGCCATAATTTGCGGTGCCATAAGTGGGAGACAATCTTTGCAGAAAATAACTTTTCATCTGTTGTACAATTTAATTTAAACAGATTATCTTCCGGTCTGCGTTTTACAATCAATGTCTTTTCTTCATCATAAATTTCGCAACCTGATTGATTGAATATGATAGTATGACCATTTTTAACAATTTGACTGACTGACAATAAATTCACTGATAAATATCGGCACATGTAGAACATTATTTATATTCAACATATTATTATTAATATTTATACTTGTGTCACCAACTCCGTCTACTAAAATGTTATGATTATTCACAACTATTATATGATTCTGTGAAGAAGTTTTCTTTGACAGATAATTTATGTTCGGTGTCATATGCGCAGATGCTCCAGAATTTATATACCATTCATTTACAGAATCTTCTGTATTTTTAAATGTACCAAAAGACGAACAACTTGTCTTTTTCTGATCTGAATTTTGGTATGCTTGAAATTTCTTTTTAATAGTACAGTCCTTAAATAAATGTCCATATTTATTATAATTGTAGCACCTCGAATTGAACTGCTTAAAATTACTACTTTTTTATTATATTTGTTAAATAAAGCGACGACGGTTAAGGAAGACAGTTTCTGTTTTACTTCTTGCAAGAGCTTCGTTTTTATACTGTCGGCAGATAAAGATGGGCTTGAGTTCTCCATTGCTATAATCATTGGTTTAAATTCTTCGGACAAACGGGCTAATAGGAACATTCCTGACCTAAATCATCTGTGATTTCAAAATTGATTTCATTTGATTTTTGTGCTGTAGTCATAATTTGAGCCACATAATCCTCAATGGTTTAATAACTTTCCAGTCTGGTTTTTTAAACTTCTAATTAAACTAACTTTCCGGCGTAACCCAGAATCATGAAATGTTGCTTTTAGTTTTTCCCAAACTTCTTTCGCATTTATAAAATTCTGAATATGTATAAAGTTACATGTTTCAATGCATTATATTCTTGGATTTCGCCCTCACATCTCTGGTTTTGTTTTTCTTTTTTTTGATGTAGTATTTATACCATTTATACATGATCAGAAATTCTCATGTTCCAAATATGCACGCATTGCAAACTGCCGTATGTTATAATTTTCACAGCCTTTCAATTTTTCTATTGACGGTACATTATTTGACATTATTCAGCATATGTATGATACTTCCGTTTATATACGATGTATTTATTCCTCAGATTTCAAAAACAATATTCATTGGCAAGGTCCTGAGCCTATAACTTTTTTGGAATTTCGTATGGAAGCATAGATTATGCAAATAAAATGTTATGAAAATGAATACAACACATAAAACAATATAGACATACATCAATACTTAGATACCCAAAACAAATAGAAGTCATTTGTATGTTGATGCAAGGTTCTTAGTCCAACATTAACGAATATTTAAATTTGTAGTGAAAAAATTGCATTATCTCGAATATATTAGCAGATATCGTTTTGAGAATGTTTCAATTCGTTTTTTTTTTAGATCGAATTACTTATAGCATTGTTTCCGTTGAGAATCTGTAAATGTGATTTAAAAAGTCGAAATGGAAATGGACTTTTAATTTCTATACACTGAACTGATTCTGCGGTCGGCTCCTTGTGAAACATTATTAAATATTTTAAATATATGAAAGAAATTTGCTTTTAATTGTAATAAAAAATGTAATAGAAATATAATAAAATATTTTTGAAACATTAAAAGGCAAATTTCTTTCATAGATTTAAAATTTTTTAATTTCTAACTATATAATTTTGATGATATCGAGACCAAAACATTTTCTATCGGTCGGAAGTTTTGGTTGGGAGGTTTTTCTGTGATAATTACGAATCTGGCCTTAGATTCTAAGAAAACCGGATCCTAAAGCTGGAAATGGTGAATTTATCCCGTAAACTATACGCTCTCCGTTATACTCCACAGTACGACATACAGGTTCGATTTGGTGATGGACTTTTATGTAACGAGCCGATTAGAAACTTTCATAAATAGTAATTATTTCTGAGAAACGACTACTTAACTAGATATTAAAGATTATTTAAATTTTAGTGAAAGAAATGGATTTTCTCTGGTATCGTAACAGATATCGTTTTGAGAATTATTCCATCGTTTTTTTGGATCGAATTACGTATAACATTGTATCCGTTGTGAATCTGTAGGTGCTATTTAAAAAGTTGAAATGGATGTGAACTTTTAATTTCTAACTACATATATAATTTTGATGATTTCGTGATCAAAATATTTTGTATCGGTAGGAAGTTTTGGTTGGGGAGGTTTTTCTATGTGTGAAATACAAATCTGGCCTTAGATTTTAAGAAAACCGCATCCTAAAGTTGGAAATGGGGAATCTATCGAAAAAACTACACGCTCTCCCTTATACTCTCCACAGTACGACATACAGGATCGATTTGGTAACGGACTCTTATTATTAACGTTGGCAGTAATGATAGTGATGATACTGAAGATGAAATTGAATCAGAAATGAACATGAGATAAGTATAAAACAATATACTCACTGTTTTTATGAATATTTAATATATTTTCGTTAATTGAATTAAGTTTTATTTGCAAAAGTATTTTTTATTTCATGTGGGAAATAGCGCTATTGGCGAACCACCCACAAAAATGATAATTCGCCATAAGCAATATTATTATATATTATTGTTTTTCTTAACACTTTTTGGTTTTACTGTAGATACGCTTAACAGACCTTCTATATATGATATTAGCGTCCAGTGCGCAGGTCCAGCTCTAACAGCTTTCGACTGCGCATCTAAAACACGCTACTCGTGTACAATTCAATTACATGCCTATATAGACTCTCGACACCAACTGCGCAACTCCACCAATATCGTATATGGAAGGACTGTTAAGCGTATCTACAGTAAACCCAAATAGTGTTGAGAGTTTACATCGACATGTCCTCCACATGTCGAAGCTTTTGCTTCAAAAAAGGGGCGTGCGTGTTTGGTTTTGGTGGGGACAAGAATAATATTCTGTATTAAATAAAAATCCTTTTTTCAAATGGCGTTTTTTCGAAATGTATGAGTACATACAGCGTCTCACAAAAAACGTCGCAAGTTATAACTCTGTTATTTCAGGTCCGATTATAAAAAACTAAAAAAAAAAACGAAATTAATGGTTCTACAAATACTACAAACTGGCACTAATTTTCGTTTTTTCAACATCAACCGTAATGTCAGGCGATAGGCATCTTTTTTTTCAAATGAAAGGCTATATATTTTTTTACTTAGTCTGGTGGAGATTTTTTTCTGAATTCAACGATGTATCACAACTCGATTTTAATGTTAGTTAGTGTGCAATGGAAAACAATCAAATCAATAAACCGACGCAAATTGTCATTTGAGCTTCTACATTCCCAAGCAGTACAAGAAGTTGTAGTTTGGACATCATAATGTTATAGTTGCCTGGATGATTGACTGTTTGTTTATAGTGGCTATTATAAAAACTGCATTATTACGTTTTAAAGATGTAAAGGTGGTCAAAATGGAGAATAATATTCTGGCCATCGAAACGTAACTGGAGGCAAATGATCACTAGCCTACATTGATTTTCTTTTTGATTATTATGGCTGTTTAAATGCTAGATGAAATGATTTTTATGGCGAAAGTATAATCTGCAGTTTGACTTTTATGGAAATTATTTAGCTATAAAATCGTCTCAAATATTACTTATTCAAGTGTACCTAGTTATAACTATAACTAAAATATACCTTTATAGACATAAAATCAGACAAGATAGTACTGTGGTTATGTTTTGCTTTTAAAGGGTGTTTTCAAATAAAATGGACACCCATCTTACTTTCACTTATAATATAATATACTTACAGCTCTTGGTTAATGAACAATGAACAAGAGGGTCGAATCCATTACCCCAGGCATTATACCTGTAAACTTACATAAAAAAAATACTCATAGAAACAAAGAGGGCCCCTGAAATACCTATATTTAAGTACAATTAAATTAATTTGAAATATATTAATGGTATACACTTGATAATTTCAAAGAGCGCAATCGTTGGTAGGGTTATCAAAACTGATTAAAATATCGAATTAGTAAATTAAAACGTTATTTTAGAGGTAAATTTAAGGAAATATAGAAAATTCAACATAATGGCCGCCGCGCCGTTCGGGTTGTTCTTGTTTGATAGAAACATGGCGGCAAGTTGGCATAATTTGGCATATGTTTTTGATAGTGATGCTAGAAATAAGCCAGAATATGACTAAAATGTTACTAACAAACTTTTTTAGCCGATCTGCAAATTTAACTGATAATGTTGGCTATAGTACAACCAGAAATCTTACGAGAAATTTGGTTAAAATGGTTAGCAAGTTTCCTCGCCAAAAAATGTGATACTATGGTCTATATAAAAATGTAACACTGTATGGCATAACAACATACATTTCATTCCCGAGATAACAGTATCTACTTATTTGAAATTCTACATTTATTTTATAATGGTTACTATTAACTGATATATGCAGAGGAGAAAATTGCTACTATTTTATCTGTGAGTTCACTACCACTACATATTGTCTGTGCATTTTGATTTCATCTTCATTTAATTTACTACATCAAATATGTATATAAGAACTCCGTTTCTTGAGGGATTCAGGTATGACAATTAAATTTGATGTTGCAGGAAGACCCCCTGCACAGAACGTATTCAACAAATGCCGGTTTGAATCAATTACCTTCGAGGATTAATTATTATTCAAGTATTTGACTAATAAAACAAATTGACCTTTTGTTCAAAGCGGTTTTAAAATAAACATTAATAAAAGTTATCATATACAGGGTATAAAAAAGTTAAATAATGGCATTTTTAATAGAAACATCCACGGATATTAGAGCCGGGAAAATACCAGAATTATTGCCGCAAATAATTTCCAACAAAGATTTAGTGTTAATGTCTGCAGGGTCCGCTTTAAAGGTGGACAACTCGAACCCCTGTCCGAGGTGGCGAACCTGAGGACGGCATTTTCGCCCCCCTGAATGTGAACCAAATATTGATAAATTAATTATTCTCAATTAATATAAATTTTACACTAGTTGATTTTTTCCCTAACTAAAACTAAGTACTATGCAATTTACATTTGATCTTTGTGGTTTGTTATGTTTTAACGTTAGAAAAATATTAAAACACCTTTTTAAAAAAAGCATATTTATTTTTGAAATAAAACAAGACACGTATAGTTAAAAGACGCGCATGACCCTGCGTGAACTTGTAGGTATATAGTTACTTGTTTAAAACAGGAACCGCGAGGCAACATGCATGGACATGTTTTCGCGCCTTACTATATAAAGAGTCATCTAAGCGTAATTGTGTTATTATTGCAAATGCGTCGGTGCTGGTGATAACATATCTTGAAGGTAATTTTATAAATATAAAAAATATTTAACAGTTTAGTTCGGGATAGTGATTTTTTGTGTGTTTTATCCATTTCTAAAGGTAAGTACTTCTGCAAATACCTATATTAAGTGGTAAAGCATTATTTTCAAAAATATTTTCCACAAAACATTTTTAAATAGTTTCTGTATGTTTGTTGTAACGGATTTTTATTAATTTTTTTTTGGGGTTTTCGCAGCGAAAAAAGAGAAACAAAAAATTCATTTTAAAAATTCAAACATTTTAGTTAGATATCTATTTTAAATATTTAGTTCTTTTATGTTCGTTGTGGTGGTTCGCAATTTGTCCATTTAGTTGGGATCCACCACACCTAAGAAAAATCTTTTGAAAAAATCCTACTAATTAATAAATTATAATTTTGTGCAGTAATAAGCCAATGCGTTGCATAAAAAAGATAAAAGAAGAAAAATCTTCAAATACGATTAGTCGGTGACGGTGGTTTAGTCTGACCTACAGTTTAAAAAAATTAAATACCTAGTTACATAAATGGATATACTCAAACTGTATGTGAGATGGCAGAAAAGGAAATTCAAGCAGTACTAACTGAAGCATGTTATACTGACCAGACTAATGCACAATTGACTGTTGTTAACAACATATGTCATAAAATTACTCAAAATCCTGTCCCAAATAAAAAACTTAGTGTAAAAGTTAATAACATCATAAAAAATAATATATTGATACTGGCTGATGAATTAGGATATGGGGTAAATACCAAAATAAGTAGTAAGATTGGTGCTAAGTACAATGTTCAATCATTTATTAAACCCCATTCTAAAGTGTCTCAAGTGATAGAAAATATGGACAAACTTGTTAGCAGCTACAGTACATCTGATTATGTGATTATAATTGATGGTCTTAATGACTTTCACTCTGGGCGTTATCCTAGTTTTAAAAATCTATGTGCTAAAATAAAACAATGTTCCCACACAAATATATTTATTAGTACGGTGCCTAACAGTGACGAAAGGGTTCGTAATAACTTTAACAGATTTATAAATAAATTTAATGTGAATTTAAGATCATTCATTCAAAGAATTAATCATTACACTGAGGGCAATGTGGCATATCTGGATTCTCTTAGCGTGATACCTAATAACACAAAAAATAAAAACTTTATTGAAGAAATACTGTTCAAATTAACAGAGAAATCTAATACTAAAAACCTGACCTTTGTAAAAGTTCGAGATTTGAGTAAGAAAGCATGCCCCCAAATACCACAACTACAAAGCTCAGAGACGATCTTAGTTGGTGATGATGAACGTAGTGTAGAGGAATTCTCAGTCAGTGATGACAATGGAAGTGAGTGTGATCTTGACCCTAATTCTTCACTTGTCTCCGAAAATCAAGTTCATACAAACAGAAACATGTTTTTTCGTAAACAATAATGTTAAGGTAGGCCATGATAATGTAAAACACGTTAGAAATAATGAACAATATTACAAATTTGGAATTACTGACAGAATCACAAATTCGTCTAATAAATTTAATATAGTACATCAAAATGTCCAGTGTATAAGCAATAAGCTTCTGGAACTTGAAATATTTTTAGCTGACTCGAAATGTGATATATTCTGTGTCTCTGAACACTGGGCCAATAGCAATCACATACCGTCAATTAACATTGACTGTTATACATTGCAAAGTTACTTTTGTAGAAGTGCACTTAAAAATGGTGGAACTTGTATTTACGCTAAGAATACAGTGTACAGAACTCAGCTATATAAAAAATCTCTCTGTTGAAAAACATTTCGAATGTGTAGGGCTTAGATGTTTTTTTAAGTGCAAATGAATCTGTTCTAATTTTAACATTGTATAGAAGTCCAGATAGGGACATTACAACATTTATAGAGAAATTAAACACTGCAATTAGTATGCTTATTGAAAATAATAAAAAACACAAGATAATCATCTGTGGAGACTTTAATATAAATTTTTTAAAACCGTCTAATAATTTAACTGATCTATTGGATACATTAAATTCTTATTGTATTAAGCCTCTCATTAAAGTACCAACAAGAATTCAAAATTGCATAGACAATATTTGTGTGAATTTTGAAAATATTTATAATAGTGGTATAATTGATAATGCTATTAGTGATCACAACGCTCAGCTTATATCTATTAATTTGAATACTCAAAAAAATGTCTCTAAAACTATTAAGTATCGAGCATTAAATAATCCTGCAAATATCTTTCATTTTTGCACCCTATTAGCGAAGGAAGATTGGAGCTGTTTGATTGATCCTCTCATCAATGTTAATGAGAAATACAAACAATTTAGTAACCTTTTTTTATACTACTTTAATTTGGCATTTCCTCTAAAAAATAAGGTCATTAATACCAGTGCTGGTGCTACCATGAAGTGGATGACAAATGGGCTAAAAATTTCTTCACAAAGGTTAAAACACCTCTATCAGTTCACTTTGAGTGGAGATGAAGAAATCAAATCATTTTATAAAAAGTATAAATCCATTTACAGACAGTTAATAAAAAAAGCTAAAAAAATGTACAATAATAATTTGATACTAAATGCGGAAAATAAATCGAATGCTGCTTGGAAAATCATTAACCCTAATAAAGAAAATACTAACAAGTCACTAAGTTTAAATATAAATAATGAAACCATCACTGTTCCTATAATAGTAAGTAACACTTTTAATAATCACTTTAATAATATTCCCAAAACATTGGCAAATGCAGTACACCAGCAAAATATGACAGAAAACATTGAAATTAATGCATCTTCTTTTTTCTGCCATCCTATAAACGAATTAGAAATAGTTGACATCATAAGAAATCTTAAAAATTCTAACTCTTCAGGTAATGATAACATAAGTGTAAATATCCTTAAAAAAATGTACACATCTGATAAGTAAACCATTAACAACAGTATTTAATTTGTCCTTGGCAGAAGGTGTTTTCCCGAAGAAGTTAAAAATTGCAAAAATAATACCTGTTTTTAAATCAAACAGCAGGACTGAAATTGAAAATTATGGGCCTATTTCAATTTTAAGTTCTTTTTCTAAAATTTTTGAGAAATGTATAGCAACCAGAGTAATTAAGTTTTTTGACAAATATAAATTATTTAACAACAACCAATTTGGATTCAGAAAGGTCGTTCCACCACATCTGCAATTACAACATTTCTAACGATTTTATATGATAAATTAGATGACAGAAATAAATGTATAGGTATCTTCCTTGATCTAAGTAAAGCATTTGACCTCGTTTGCCATGCCTCTCTATTAAATAAACTGGAGAGATATGGCGTGCGCGGTCAGTCGCTGAACTGGTTTAGGAGTTACATTTATGGAAGAAAGCACTATACTGAAATAGATCATTGCAAATCAAATATTTTACAAATGTCAGTGGGAGTTCCGCAAGGATCAGTCTTAGGGCCCTTACTTTATATAATTTATGTAAATAGTTTTAACAGCCCAAATTCAGTAATGTTTGCTGATAACACATCCTTACTAGTTAGTGCAGCTAATACAAATGCCTTAGTAACCATGGCTAATCAACAATTACGCGAAGCACACACCTGGTTCACTGCTAATAATTTATTGTTAAATGAAAACAAATCCAAATTCATGTGTTTCAACACTAGTAAAGTTAATTTTGACTATAGCTTCCTCATAAAAATTAATAAGAGTTCAATCGAACAGGTCAAGTCAACCAAATTCTTGGGGTTGCATATATCGGCTAACTGCTCATGGACTGTGCACATTAATGAAATTTGTAAAAAGGTGGCTCCAGCTTGCTATTGCTTAAATCAACTACGAGAGGTTGTCAATTAATCAGTTCTGATGTCTTACTACTTTACTAATACTAATACTTTAACTCCAGTATTAATTACGGAATCATAGTTTGGGATTCATCGCCGGAGGCCACGCGAGTTTTCAAATTACAGAAAAGAGCTGTGCGTTGTATAGTAGGGGTAAATAGGAGAACTAGTTGCAGGGATATTTTTAAAAAATTAGGTATTTTAACGCTTCCTAGTCTTTTTTTGCTAAGTTTGCTACTTTATGCTAAATCCGAATTAAAAAATCTAAAAAAGCTCAATTTCAACCACAATTATAAAGATGTGTAGGCACTTTAGAAATTCCAAGTCATCGTTTATCTTTATATAAAAAAAGTCTTAAATTTTTGGCTATAAAGGTATTTAATAAACTGTCAAATTCATATAAAGAACTCAGTGATAGGGAATTTAAAACTAAAATTAAATCTGAGCTAAGAAGTAAAACCTACTACTCTTTAGATGAATATATGAGTGATGACTTTTAATTAAAACTAAAATTTTGTGACAATCTTTTATTAAAAGTGAAATTTTAATGACAATATTTTATTATCAATACAATAAATCTCATTTTAATATGTAAAGTTATTTTAGATTTTATATTTGTTTTGTGTATAATTGTCTGTTCTGAAGTAACTTCTGACTTCTTATTTAGTGAACATGTATAAATTGTTTTGATCCCCGTACCTGTCCTATATCATGTAAATGATCTATTGGATGAATAAAGTATTATTATTATTATTATTAGATTGCACTCCTGACGTTAGTAAGGTGGAGCAAATGACCCTGATAATTAGATATGTTTCCATCAATATGTCTGATTCTGATTCAAACAATGTTTAAATAAAAATCCAAGAAAGCTTTTTAGGTTTCTTACTTGTGGAAAGATCTACAGGAAGACAACTATATGAAATTATAATTGAAGAGCTTCATGAAATGGGACTTGATGTGAAAGATATAAGAGGGCAGGGATATGATAACGGGGCCAACATGAGGGGCAACAAAGCAGGGAGTGTAATCTAGAATTAGAAATTTAAATCCACGAGCATTCTACGTTCCGTATAGTAGCCACTCGCTCAATCTAGTGGTAAATGACATGGTAAAAGCATCCTTGGAAGCGGCCAATTTTTTTAATATGGTCCAAAGAATATATTTATTTTTTTCTTCTACTTTTCGATGGGCAATATTTTTAAAATATGTCCAAGGATTAACATTAAAACCTTTGAGTGACACTCGATGAGAAAGCAGGATAGAAGCTTTAACGCCTTTAAGATTTCAACTTGGTGAGATATACGACGCTTTGCTAAGTATTTATGAATACCAAGACATCGATATCTCAATAAGAGGCGAGGCTTCGGGTTTGCTAAATTGCATTAAACAATTTAAATTTTTATGTTCAAAAAAAATCTTTTTTCTAGAGAACTGCAAAAATTTCTTTAAAAATCTTCGATCAGATAAGTCTTTCAATGAAATTATTGTTGACGCAAGAGAATTGGCTGATGAAATTAACATTGAGGCTAATTTTGAATCAACAACGACGCTACACCACGTAAAAAGAAAAAAAGACCAACTTTTTTATATGAGGCAAGGGAAGAACCAATCGAAGATCCCAAAGAAAAATACAAAATAGAATTTTTCTTCTATACTATTAATCAAGCATTAAACGCACTAGATAGTCGATTTGAACAACTGAATCACCATAGTAACCATTTTCAAACTCTATAATAATATATATGAATTGAAAACCATGCCTAAAGAGACTCTGATAAAGATATGCAAAGATCTGGAAAATATTTTGTCTGATGGTGAATTAGCTGACATTAACGATCTAGAATTAGTAGAGGAAATTTCTGCAGTTTGTGCACTTTTGGGCAAAAAAGAAAGTCCAAGTGATGTTCGTAAAATAATAACAGTGCTAAATTTTGCTCCAAATATTAGTATTGCCTGAAGAATATTACTGACCATTCCAATATAAGTAGCAAGTGGAGAAAGAAGTTTGTCCAAATTAAAATTAATCAAAACCTTTTTACGCTCAACTACTACGCAAAATTAACTAAACGGCTTGGCCATTTTAGCAATTGAACATGAAATTGCTGATCAAATAAACTTAAACAAGGTATTAAAAAAATTTGTAGAATTAAAAGTGAGAAAAAAAATCTTCTGATTATAACTCACACAAACAATGTATTACTGTGGTTCTATGTATCTACTTTTTGTTTTCTATTTAGGTTTTAGGTATATGTGAGAAAAAATTCTAAATCATAATAGCGGTAACCTGTGTGTTTAAAACTAAGTAAATATTTTTAAAATATAACAACTAGGTATCTATAGCTACTGCAACTCTATTTTATTTTAATTTATACTGTTTTGTACCAAATGTTAAGTTTTAATACTTGTTTCTTTTTAAATATACGTTTTTATTGCAAATTAAAACCATCTTTTATTAAGAAAAATTAATTTTAAAAGGGGCGGCAATTTGTTTTTGGTCCGGGGCGGCGTAAACGCCAGAGTGGTCACTGATGTCTAGTACAGTATTCTAGGCCATCGATTAATAGGACCATTTTTCATAGATGGCACACTAACTCAAAAAAAATACCTTCCACTCTTGACTGAATATTTTGAAAATTTTTTAGATGACTTGTCTCTTGCAGAATTTAATAGAATTTATTTTCAACAAGATGTGGTAACCTCACATAACGCAAGAGTAAATATCATTGGATAAATTCTGCATTTCCAAGGTGGATAGGCACGCATGGACCAGTTCGCTGGCCTGCTCTTTCTCCTGATATCATACTACTCGATTTTTGATTTTGGGGTTATCTTAAAGATCAAGTGTACCTAACAAATCGGAAAAACGAAAATATTTTAAGACATAAAATAAAATCAACATTTGTCGCGAAATACCTCGCAATTTTGTATTGAACGCTACCCATAAATTAGTTCGAAAATGTGAAATATGTATTCGTCAAGGTGGCGGACAATTTGAACAATAATTATAATATTTGTTATAGTTACAATAAAATTTTCTAACATTATCAAAATGTGTTATTTCACAAAGGAACGATAATATCATTTATAACAAAAGTAGTAAAAATCTAGAGGCCTTAATGACATTTGTCGCTTTGTTGATTTCATTGTTTTCCATTGCATAGTTGGCAATACAAGAATAATATAGAAGCTCAAATTAAATTTTCGTCGGTTTGTTGATTTAATGGTTTTCCATGGCACACTTGGTAATTTTATGAGAAGTCCAAATTAATATTGATAAACATTTACTTACTTTCTTTCCAACTAACATTGCATGAAAATCAAGTTGTGTACAGCGTTGAATTCAGAAAAGAAATCTCTACCATACTAGTACAAAAATATATAGGTTTTTGTTTGAAAAAAAAAGTTGACTATCACCTGACATTACGGTTGATGTTGAAAAAAACTAAATTAGTGCCAGTTTGTAGTATGTGTAGAACCATTAATTTTATTTTTTTGTTTTATAATATTGGACATGAAATAACGGAGTTATGACTTGCGGCGTTTTTTACGAGACACATAATATAATTTCTGCGACATTAAGATTACTACAAATCTAATTTAATAATTTTTTGGGTTTTTATTCAATATAGAAAAAAACATATCGTTATTTCTTGGTAACAAATAAACTGAATTAATGCATTTAGAAAGCGTTCTAAATGAAAGCAAATTTCCGCACCACTCATTAAGTATTGCTTATGGTGCGTTACCATTTTTTTTTTAGTTAGTTCGCCATAACCCTATTTCCCACATAACATAAAAATACTTTTGCAAATGAAACTTTATTCAAATAATGAAAATAAATAAAATATTCGTAAAAGCAGTGAGTATATTATTTTATACTTACCTTATGTCCATTCCTGATTCGATTTTATCCCCAGCGTCATCACTACTACTACCACCAACGATAATAATAATAATACTAATAAGAGTCTATCACCAAATCGAATCTGTATGTCGTACTGTGGAGAGCATAAGGCAGAGCGTGTATTTTTCGCGATAAATTGGCCATTTCCAGCTTTAAGATGAGGTTTTCTTAGAATCTAAGGCCAGATTCGTATTTGTCACATAAGAAACCCCACAATTAAAACTTCATACCGATAGAATATGGTCTGGTCTCAAAATCATTAAAATTATAGTGTTAGAAATTAAAAGTCCACACCATTTCGAATTTTTAAATAGCACCTTCAGATTCGCAACAAATACAATGTTATAAGTAATTCGATCTAAAATAACGAATGGAATCCTTCTCGAAACGATATCTGCTAAGATACTCGAATCCATTTTATTCACTAAAAATTTAAATAATCGTTAATATCTAGTTAAGTATTCGTTTCTCAGAAATGTTCACTCTTTATGCAAGTTTCTATTCGGCCCCTTACGTAAGTGTCAATCACCAAATTGAACATGTATGTCTTACTGTGGACAGTATAGGGAAGAACGGGGAGTTTTCGCGATATATTCACCATTTCCAGCAGTAAGATGCGTTTTTTTTAGAATCTAAGGTCAGAATTGTGTTTCTTACATAGAAAAACCCTCCCATTCGAAACTTCATACCGATAGAAAATGTTTTCGTCTCGAAATCTTCAAAATTACAAAGTTAGAAATTAAATGTCCCCATTAATTTCGACTTTTTAAATGGTACCTACCAATTCGCAATGGATATATTGTTATACGTAATTCGATCTAATCAAAACGAATGGAACTATTCTCGAAACGACATCTGCTAAGATATATGAGATAATCCATTTTTTCCCTAGAAATTTAAATAATCGTTAATATCTAGTTGTTTTCTTTTCTCAGAAATATTCATTTTTCATGAAAGTCTTTGATTGATCCGTTATGGAAGAGTCCATTATCAAATCGAACCCGTATGTCATACTGCGGAGAGAATAGTGGAATGTTTAATTTTCGTGAATATTTTTAATTCGAACAGCATAAGTTCAGTATCAATTGTGTTTATATCATATTCAGAGTTCAACGATCTCGTTCCAAATGGGCTGAGATGTCATGCTCATACGGGTCATTCTGAACAGATGAATTTTCCACAAATTATATTTTTCTGACTAAACTGTTGCTATGGCATAGAACTTTTGGATTGTTGGTCTTCTTTATTCCAACCATTAAAATATCCCAAACATTTTTCCTAACTCCCTGTATATTATACAACTATTTAATAATGACTTTCGATTTAGCATAAAAACATTCTAGGCTTTTGAATTGTTTTTATACCAGCAGATTTTAACACACCATTAGTAATTATTCTCTGAAAGCCGATTAACTTCTTTTTTCACGAGTTTATTAATGAATCTCTTAGGATCGTTCTCCGGCGACTCACCAGCTATCGTTCAGCAGTGAATAAGTTTAATGTATGAAATACATAGGACTCATTGGTTGCTGAATGATGGCTGGCGAATTACAGGAGAACGATTATGCATACCAGTATTAGTGGTATTTAAATGCTGTTTTGAAAATTCATCAGTTTTTATCGTTCTTGACAGGGTAAAATGAAACTAAACATCATAAAATATACATGATCACTTGCTAAAAAATCCATCGAGTCCAGGGACTCAATGTGACAAATTGACCACAATCAACTGCTTCCATGCTCGCGGCCTTAAAGTAGACGAAAGATATCGATGGGTTTTTGACAAAACATCGTAAGCGACAAATTTGCTGAAAATCAAGTTTTATATCCAAATTGTTACTTACGATATTCTACACGAGATTACAAGTAATAATTAAGCTTATCTTTGTCGTAAGTGTTGAAATAATCATCGTAAACGCCTGTTTTTATTCCACTTAAATACCAATATTGCTAATATTGTATTGTAAACGCTGCTATGTTACTGACAAATAATCGTAGGTGGCATAAAATCATGTTGGTTACGATTTTGGTTCTGTTGCTTACAATAATATTTTATTCCCACTTGACAAAACATTGATTATAATCCACCTGCATTGCAGCATTAGTTAGTTTTAGTATCGCCAACTCATTGGAGAGTGAACGTTGTTTTAATTAACCTAAAAAGTGTGCGTTTTGAATTCTTCCGACGACTTTGGTGTTGTTTACGGCACAGTGATAAATTATTTACTCCTAGTAAGTTGTGCATTTTGTACATTTATTTGATTCCTGTATGTAAAATTTCTATTTCCGTAATAATTGGCCTTTTCAAGAGGATACCGTATAGCTTCAATGGCAATTATTAATCAAAGCTTACTGGAGAAGAAATAACCAAGGAATTGGATAATAACATTTCAGATCTGGAGACTATTAATAAGCCAGTAAACTATTCTGAAGTTATTATCAAACAAGGCGAATATTGTCAGAAATCACCTACTATTTTAACGGTAGAAAACCAATTTAAGACACCAAACCTTATTGATGATGATTTAATCGATGCGGATCAAACTGCATTAGATGCATAATTGTTTGATATTAACAACATTCCAATAGTTCTCGGTAATGATGAATTTTGTAATGAAATAGTTACAGAAGTACTAGAAGAAGAAATTTTGTATAATTATGATCTGACAGACAATGGTATAGGTATAAATGTGATTGAAAGCCATCTCCATGAAAATAAAAAAGTGAATCCGAAAATTAGACTAGTTAATTATACATCTACTTCAGAATCTGAAAACTATGATGCAATAAAAACTCCAATAAGTAAGAAATTGAAAAGATTCGAATCAGATTATTCGTTTCACGACGAGAAAGATTCCGACTTTTTTAATTCGAGTTCAGATTCAGAGCAACTATTAGATGAAATAGCCACAAATGCCGTGGGAGAGTCTGGTTTAAAAAGATCTAAAAAAATGTCAAAAACAAAAATGAAAAATATTCAGAGGACATTAGGTAATACAAAATCAGTTCAAGAAAATCCTTGTAAAAATAAGCGTTATCAGAATATGTGTATAAAAAAATTCACAGAACAACGCCACGATATTTTTGAATACTATTGTGGTTTAGGCACTCATCAAAGGGAGAGAGATTGGCTTTTATCTTGCATCAAAGAAGCAGAAGTTAAGCGAAATATGGAAAATAGTAGAAGGAATCGAACTTTCAAATACTTCATTACACGGAATGGAAAAGAACTTTGCCAGCAGTTTATTTTGAAAACGCTCTCCATTGCACAAATGACTTAGATATATAAAGAATAATGCATGTGACGGTATATTCGCTAAAATTGATTAAAGAGGCAAACACGACCCTCCCCATAAAACAAGCATTGAAGATAAAAATCGTGTATATGAATTTATAAAAAAAATTACCGGCAGTTCCATCTCACTACTGTAGGGCGAGCACGACAAAAAAAAAATACTTGCCGACCGAGATGAGAAACGTGTCTTTCCTATATAGAATGTTTGTAACAGATCAACTGGAGTTCCATAAAATAAAAACTAAGGTATCCTTGAAAGTATTCAGGTATATTTTTAATAACGACTTTAATGTTGGTTTTCACCTTCCAAAAAAAAGTCAAATATGCTATTTGTGAATCTAGAAAAGATAAAGAATTAAAATTTAGTGAAACAGAAGAAACAATATATAAAAACTATATGAGAAACAAAGAAGAAAGCAAATTGCTATTTCTTTCCGATCAACAAATGGCAAAAAGAGCTGAAAGTTTTATTTGCGCAAGCTTTGATCTCCAAAAAAGTGTTGAATACACCCCACGGTGACAACACGCTTCTATATTATTCACGCAAATATGCTTACTACAATGAAACAATTTACAAAAGTGCAACAAGAAACGCCTTTTGCTATCTATGGGGTCAGATAGACGGCAATTGTGGAACAAATAAGATATCTACCATTATTTATAAATATTTGAATGAAGCAGATGATCGGACAAATGTAAAAACGGTATCACTTTATTGTGACAGCTGTGCTGGTCAAAATAAAAACAGAACAATGATAGTAATGTTACAAACATGTTTGAAGACATCTAAAAATATTCGCAATATTAAAATAACTTTTTTTCTTCCTAGACATACCTATATGCCTGTGGATGCAGTCCATGCTGCAATCGAAAGATTCATACGTAGAAGGATTGTTTGGGCACTGTCAGAATGGTCAACATTAATACGAAATGCTAGGGTTCACCTTAAACCATTGATATGAAACATTCGTATTTTATGTCTTGGAAAACAGTGTCGGAAAGTTTGATACCCAATACCGTTAATAAAACCAACGACGGAAGCAAATTTCATATCAAACAACTAAAGACCGCTTTTATGGAAAAGGGCCAGGATACAATTAAAATTAATTATTCTTATTTCGACACAGCGACGGAATTGATTTTGCCCATGTCTGGTGGACCTGTGAAAGGTTTGTTAACAACATTTGCATAAACTTCCTTAGTAATGAAATATAATTATTATTCTTCTGGTTGCAGGTAGGAAATCAAAAACCAATACATCCAGGAAGCTAGAGATTCTCTATCCACGTCCTATGGAAATTTCCACTTTGAAATTTAAAAATTTGATGGGACTCTGTAATAAACGTGTCATACCTTAACAACTTTCAACGAATATAAACAGTTTAAAGGAAATAGTGATGTTTTTGACACACTAGTTGAAACTGATGAGGAAGACCAGAGTGATGAAGAAAATTAGAAGTTTCATAATTTTATCCTAGCACAATTAGTATTATTAATAGCAGAACAATTAGTTTTTCTAAACTTAGTTCCCTCTGAATTTATAATTTTTTTAATAAAAACGGTTCTTTATGAAAAAGGTCGGTTACGCTTTATTTTTGTTCAAAATCTGATACACACAAAATGTCGTAAGTGCATCTGCGACAGATTCAGATAAAAAAATTCGGGATCATTTTCGATAAAATATCGTATGCAACAATATTAAATACAAATGTTACATTTTACTAAATTTTACTCACATGAATTATTAGTAGGCAAAAGAAATAATCTTCTGTAAAGTTTAATAGTTCTATATTTGAAAATAAAATTGCTAAAATAAACAGCCGTATCCTGTAAAACTCGCTTACGATGTTTTGTCAAAAACCCATGAATAAATATATGTATATATATATATATATATATATATATATATATATATATATATATATATATATATATATATATTTTTCAGGTTTTCGCGGGTGGTGAATGTTAAATTCGTTTTCCGGGTATACTCCCGCGTAGGTGATAGGCCCCGAGAGGGACCGTGGTTGTCTGAACGACGTTTCGGCAGAATCTCATCTGCCATCTTCAGGTTCTAACAGATAACTGCTTACTGCGGCTTCTGGTAACTCCAGTAACTGTACCTTCGGCCTCTTGTGCCTCGGTGTGTCGGCCGGATCATAGGAGGTGGCCTCCCTGATCAGCGGGTTCCTGTGCTCCTCAGCTAAAGTGTACAGTTTCTTCGCTCTATCCCGGATGATTTCGGTGACTGGTGTGTACTCCAGGTACCTGAAGAAGTCAGCGTTTCTAACGTACCATGGTGCGCCCACCGCTGTCCTGATGGTCACGTTTTCCACGGCTTGGACCTTCTTCAGATAGGTCTTCGCTTGGTATCCCCATGCTACGGAGGCGTAGGTCAGCTGTGGTCTGATGAGTGCTTTGACTAGCAGAAGCTTGTTCCTCAGATTGAGC
Source organism: Rhamnusium bicolor (assembly GCA_029963845.1). Lineage (NCBI taxonomy): Eukaryota > Metazoa > Arthropoda > Insecta > Coleoptera > Cerambycidae > Rhamnusium > Rhamnusium bicolor. The sequence goes on along the minus strand of JANEYF010005262.1, from coordinate 118,018 downwards.
CTGCTCTGGTTCCCTACCATTGGGTAGATGAGAGCTCTCCTTTACCACGATAGCTTCGGTGTTCTGTCTCCATGTCAGGCCTTTGTCCATTACGCCAAGGTACTTGACGGAATCGTGCCATTGGATGTCCTCGCCGAACATGGGAACGTGTCCTGTGGGGGTTTCCTTGCATCCTTTTCTGAAGAGAGTCGTCTGGCTTTTCTCCGCTTTGACTGCGACTTTCCACTTGATACACCATTCTTCCAGAAGAGAGGCTGCCTCTTGGTGTCTTCTAGTGGCTGTTCTCGCTCTCCAGGATCTGGCCGTGAAGGCCGTGTCGTCCGCGTAGAGTGCCATAGTGGTGCCTTCGGCCCTTGGGAAATCAGAGGTGAAGACAGCGAACAGGTGAGGTGACAGCACAGAGCAGTGGGGGACTCCGGCTTACATCGGTCGATATGTGAACACGCTGTCCCTGATCTTCACTCGCATCTGTCTGCCGTGCAGATATGATCCAACTAGTTTGACAAGTGCAATGGGAT
>JANEYF010005262.1:0-110000 GCA_029963845.1 Rhamnusium bicolor | reverse complement strand
TATACCTATCATCATCCCTCTACCCTACACGGCCATCCCCTCAAAAAATTCAAATGGCAAGAGGGATCGAGTGATACATTTTTTTGAGAGGTTCAATTCCCTACATAACTGTGTATTTTTTTAAACTTTTATCGATTCGTTCTTAAGGATAATAATTTTATTTTTGATGATTACACACAATCGAAATCGTTTAAAAAATCTAAAATACACGGCATTGGGTATTGGAATTTATAAAAAAAACAACATTTTTTAGTGCTCTCAAATCAACACGAGTTTTTCGACAAAAAAACACTTTCCTTGTCCGTTTAGTCTTAGAACAATGAAAGACTCGTAGTTATTTGATAGTCCTCGAACATTAATTTGTTCACAACCAATTTTAAATCGAGATACATTTTACCAGAGTGAGTTCTCAAAATGGTTTACACCCTTCAGGAGAGAACAGAAATTGTCAGCATTTATTTTAAAAACGATAATTGTGCGAGAGCTACGGAGCGCATATTCAATAGAATTCACCCAGATAGAAGGGTTGGTTCTCAGTATGTTTTACAATTATTGACAAAATTTATGGAAACAGGTTCTGTAGGAAACAAAAAAGCATGAACCTCACCGATCGATTAGGAATGAAGCAGTCGAAGTGGCAGTTCTGGGTCATTTGCAGATGGATAATACTCAATCGATCAGGAAAGTAGCTGAGGACCTCCGGTGTATCACGAAGCAGTGTTTATCGAATTGTAAAGGCCCACAAATTTCATACAAATAAATCAAAATTGGTACACGAATTAAACGAAGATGATCCCGATCGTCGGCTTGAATTCTGTGAGATTTTTAATGAATAATTAAATGGTAATGCCAATCTACTGTACAATACGTGTTTTTCTGATGAATCGACATTTCAGTTAAATGAGGAGGTAAATAGGCACAATTGTAGGTATTAGGAGTGAAACCAATCCACATTTGTTCATGGAAACTCATACCCAAAGGCCTCAGGAGTTAAATGTTTGGACTGGCATCTTAGGGGATCACATTGTCGGGCCGTTTTCTATTCCTGACAATTTAAATGGAGAAAGGTACCTCGATGTGTTAGAAAATAACATCGACCCAATGATTACCCAAATCCTCGAAGAAGACGATAATCTTTTAGAGGGCGAACTGTTTTTTCAACAGGATGGGGCACCCCCACATTTTGCTATAGCAGTCCGTCAATCTTTGAATAATCAATTTCCTGAGCGATGGATTGGAAGAAGAGGTCCTGTGGAGTGGCCCGCTAGGTCACCCGATTTAACTCCCCTGGTATTTTTCTGTGGGGACATTTGAAATCGAAGGTATTTGCAACAAAACCCGCATCTCTGGAAGAGTTACGTGAAAGAATTGTTCGAGAATGCCGTTTATTGACCCCAGATGTGTTCAGAAATGTTCGTACAGAATTTCAAGACAGATTATACTACTGTATGGAAGTCGGTGGGGGTCATTTTGAACAATACATACGATAATTTAAACTGCTTCTTTTATTTTTATTTCCCGAACCTAAAATAATGAAACAATTATTTCTGAGGAACGAATAGATAAAAGTTTAAAAAAATACACAGTTATGTAGAGAATTGAAAGACCTTTCAAAAAATGTATCACTCGACCCCCTTTGTCATTTGAATTTTTTGAGGGGGTGGCCGTGTAGGGTAGAGGGATGATGATAGGTATACAAGTATTACATTAAAATATGTCCCCCTTGGAAACAAGGTCGACGTGTTTCACCAATTTTTCAAAAAAATTTTTATCTCCAAAGTTATTCAGGGTGCCTACTTTTGGTTGGGACAACCTGTATATGTATTTTATATGTGATTTTACACTTTTAACTTTTTAAAAATAATTTATTTAATATGTCGAAGAACTTGTGGTTTTTACAACTTTATTAAATTTAAAGATACAAGTTACAAATTTAAAACTACGAAGCGTCGTATATGACGTACAAAATACTAATGCTTAGAGTTGTTTAATGATTCGGTTCTGTTTATATGAACCTCTCTGTGCGTACGTGACAAATATAGTTACTTAAAATTATGTAATGCTATATAAGGGCAAAGGCCGGGAGGGCTTAAAGTTATTTGTCGCAATTAGCTTAAGTGTGTTACGCAATTAGCTAGGGGTTATAGGTTTACATAATTATGTGCCAACGGACTTATCTAGTCTATTCCTATTTTAGTATATTGAGGGGGTATATATTTATATAACAGCTCCACCCTATGAAAAAAGTTGGGGCTATACAATGCTACAACTTTTACATAATAACAATAATATCGTAATGATTTAACTAGTATAACTCTTCGAGTTTATATTTAATTCTAGACCTTCTTCATCTGTGTCCTCTCGTGGGTTGATGCTGGGTCTTCTTTTGGGTAATAGTTGCCCTAGTGCTCTAGCCATTCTATGTTTTGGCGGATGCGGCGGTGGTAGATCACCTGAATTGATTATGCCGATTATAAGGTTCCCTCTTCTTCGCGTACACTTGCAGACAATGTACATAGTAATACTAATTAAAATAACAGTAATTGTGACATAAGTAAACCAGGATATATGTTTTGTTACAAAAGGTTCATTAATTAATTTATCTAATTCTTCTGAATATTGATCAAGCTTATGTTTAGCAATATTTAAATCGTCTACATTAAGACTACTTAGCTTAAGTGGTTTTAGCTTAGGTAAATTATGTTTATCTGGTAGGTGCTTACAGCACGCATAAGGTATTGTTATAGGTTGACGAGTGTAAGTAACATTTGTTCCAAAATATACAATGGGTTCTGCGCGAACTCTGGTGCTTCCTATAAAAGCTCTACAATCTGGTTGTAACTTTAATATTGAATTTACACTTGCTATTATTGATTTTATTTCTTTGTTTAAGCGTTTGATTGTTATAGGTAATGAATCTGAGATAGATATTAACCATTCATTTTTCTCTAATTTTTGTACGTTATAATCTTTTGCAAATATAATTTTTGTTTCACATGTACGGGGTAGTATGTTTGGATTTCTTAAAATCTGAGCTTCGCATATTGCGTTGCTATCTATAGGGTATGGTAATGTCTTAGTACATATTTTTGTGTTTGGTATTAATGGTTTACAATTATTAGTATCTTGTATCGATACAAATAACAATGAATCATCTTCTTTCGCTATATATTTTTGGTTTGTAGCGAGAACATGATGCAAACCTGTTCTGTTATCTAATATAGGTATAGGATATAAACGATATAACGTATACATTTCTGGTTATACCAAAGGAATTTTTAGAATAAACACAATTTTTGATTGCATTTGAAATGCCTGTAATTCCATTATGTCGAGGTATCGTGCTACTTTTGAGGGTATTACTGATAGTGGTAGATTATTTTTATTCAAAGATTGTGATATTTTCTGTAGAGAAGAGACTAAATCTTGTGGACTTATTATCGAACTATGAAATATTTTTAGTCGCGCAAATGTGATTGAATTTAAAATGTCATCTAGACTATCTTTTATACACTTGTAACTTTCTAATAGGGATTTACACAATTCAATAAGTTTCACTTTTATTTCGAGGTTCCACATTTCATTTGAGATTTCGTGAATAGATTTTTCTATTTGAATAATGTCTTTGTTAAAAGTATCTTCATCAATTTTTAATTTTTGTATCGTGGTGTTAAAACTTTTAATTACCGACGTGGTTACAGATATTTGATTTTTCATGAGATTCTCTAAGTGACGTTCATCGAAATTAATTTTATTTATACAGTTGACATAATATTCTCCATCAGAAGCATCTAGATTACCTGCGATACTTTTCCAAATTGAACCTGCACCATTTATTAGACCGTGTTTGTATCTGTTCGTTCCTACGTAAATTTCTGAGATTTTTTTATGGATTACTTGTGATATTTGTGATAAAGATCTAACGTGCGTTCCCACTGAGTCTCTAAGTTTATTTGCAAATTTGACCATACGAGGGTGATTGTCGGTAAGCGTCATTACAATGTCCTTCAAGAGTTCATCGTTGTAATCGAGAGCTTTAATAATGGGTTCTAGATCTTTGTATACTAGTAGGGTCCATTGTTCGTTAGAGATTTTAACATAACCTTCTTCGTGATAATATATTCCTGTTGTATTGTTAATGGGCGTGACTGCAAATTGAGAATTCGCTGTCGTGAATATCAAGAAGAACCTGAAAATAAATTTTCAGAGTGTAGTTTCATTCTGTCACAATTTACTTTCGATGTGTGTTTGGTTTGGGGGTTGTATATCGTCGCAGAATTTTTGAATATTTCTTTGATCTCGAAAGGTCCGTTAAATTTATTAGCTAATTTGTTTTTTATCTATGACTCTTTTACATATACCGTGTTGCCTACTTTCTATTGTTGCTTGTTTTCTGACATATGCTTTTCAAAACGAGTCTTTGCTTTTTGTTTCTGAAGGTCTGTCTTAGAACGTGCGATTTGATAATAATGCGACATGCGGTTATTCAAATCTCGTATGTACTTAGATATTATTTCTTTTTCGTTATATAACGTCTCTGGTGGGCGACTTGAGCTGTGCCCAAAGAGTAGTTCGTATGGCGTAAAGCCATGAGTTTTATTTGCTGAATTATTATAACATATTACAGCGTAAGGAATGATTGTTAGTGGGTGATCGTTGGGGTTCTCTGATTTGTTAGCCCTGATCATTTCTAATAATGTCGCGTGGAATCTTTCTGACGATCCATTTGACTGTGGGTGATCGACGTTTGAAAACGTGAGTTTGATGTCGTATAGGGTGCATAAAGCTTTAATTAATGTATTATTAAATTCTTTTCCGTGGTCACAATGTATGCGTAGTGGCGTTCCATAATGTTGGAAATATTCGAGGAGTGTATTCACTATGGATTTAGAAGTTTTATCTTGGATCGGATAGGCTTGCGTAAATTTAGTTAATTCGTCGCGAATCACTAGTACATAATTTCGCGTTGGTATTTCTAAAATATCTAAATTTATTTTTTCGAAAGGAGTTTTAGGAATTTCAGTGATTACTAAAGGACTGTCTAAATTTTTCCTAAGTACTTTTGTTTTCTGACATATTTCGCAGTTTTTTATAAATTTTTCTACGTCTTTAGTTACACCTTTCCAGTTGTATTTGTCTTTAATTCTGCGGATAGTCTCGTTAATTCCTCTATGCAAATTTGCTTTACCCGTGTGGTATCCGTCGATTATTATTGGTATTTCATCGTCATCCGGTGTTTTTACTAAGTTTTGACATATGGTGAGCTTAATGTCTTTTTCTGCTAGTATGAATGACAAAATTTCAAGACTTGGTAAATTTAAATTGTTCTCGATGTAATAGGTATCAGAGGCATTAAAGATATTTTGATCTCTATAAATTGTTACAAAAAGTGTTTCGATTACATCTTCCGGGTTGTAAGGTAAAGGGATGATGTAATATTTCCTATTTTTCACTGTTTTACTAGTGACTACGTTGATTTTGTTAGAGTGGAAATCGGGGTTTTCCTCGAATATATCTTCAATAATTTTATAGTGTACATCATATAGTTTGTCTTTTTGAAAGAATGTCACGATATGTTTACGATTCTTGTTTAAGAGTTGTTCATTTGTAAATTGAAATTTTGAATAGTCTATTAATGATTGGGTTTTATATAGGTTAGTAAAAGTTTCGAGTTCTTTTATAATTATTTCCGATGTTTCTGCGTCAATTTGTTCGTCATTACTGTCTTCACTTGTTGAAGCTAACGTTTTCGTGCGAAATAGGGAACATTCTTGAAAATGATTTATTTTTATGCTAGAGAGAGCATCGGCGTTCTGATTTATCTTACTAGGTTTATATTGAATTTCGTAACTACACTCTTCGAGTTTTAATCGCCACCGTACTAGACGACTACCGGGGTCTTTAATAGAAAGTAGCCAAGTTAGTGGTCGATGGTCAGTTATCAGTTTAAATTTTCTGCCATATAAGTATGGTCTGAAGTGTTTTACGGTCCAAACAATTGCAAGGAGCTTGCGTTCGATGGTGGAGTATTTCGTTTCAGCACTGCATAAGGTCCTTGAAGCAAAAGCGACGGGAAGATCTCGGTTGAGGGGTCCTTGCAAGAGGACGGCTCCGATGGCGAATGCGCTAGCATCAGTAGTTAGGACGAATGGTTCGTCAAAGTTTGGATATATTAAGATAGGTGGGGAAATTAAAGCGTTTTTAAGGTCTTGGAAAGCCTTTTGACAATCAGAATTGACATTAAAGGAGCTGTCTTTCTGCAACAGTTTTGTTAAAGGTTTAGAAGTCTTGGCAAAATTTGGCATAAAGCGCCTATAATAACCTGTAAGTCCTAAAAATGACTTTATGTCTTTAGGGTTTTTTGGTTGTGGGAAATTCTTCACACATTCGATTTTTGCGGGATTAGGTTTAACACCATCGGGAGTGATTAAGTGTCTTAAGTATGCCACTCCTTTTCTTAAGAATTCGCACTTATCTGACTGTATTTTTAAATTCGCGTTTTGAAGTCGTCGAAAAACTTCTGTTAAACGAGAAATATGTTCGTGGATGGTCGGAGAGTATACAATGATGTCGTCCATGTAAACGAGACATCTTTCGTTTTAAATGCCTAACAGAATGTTGTCCATAACTCTTTGAAATGTTGAGGGTGCATTTTTTTAAACCGAATGGCATTCGAACAAATTCGTAATGCCCATTTTCTACGGAAAAAGCCGTTTTTGGAATGTCATCAGAATCGATTTCAATTTGATGGAAACCGGATGCCAAATCTAGTGTGGTGAAATATTCGCATTTTCCTAGTTGATCTAGGAGGTCTGAAATATTTGGCAAAGGATATTTGTCTTCGACCGTTAGTTCGTTGAGTTTCCTATAATCTATGACAACGCGCCATTTTTGTTTACCTGAGGCGTCTAATTTCTTTGGCACTACCCATACAGGTGAGGACCAAGGGGAAACTGAGTGTCTAATGATACCCTGTTCTAACATTTTCGATATTTGTGATTTAGATTTAACTTCTTGCTTGTGAATATGGGGATATCTCTATGATTTCGTAAACACTGGTTTTGCACCGTTAGTGTCTACTGAATGTTTTATTTGATTAGTGAAGGTGGAAAATTTTGTGAGTTATTATTATTTGTATAATTTGGATAAATCCTTTGAAATTGTTGATTATTGGAGGAATTTGGAAAGTTGCGTGTTTGAGATAATCGTTGGCGACATTCGCCGATTAAATGACCATTGCGTTTACAAAAATTGCAGAATTTAATTATTTGTTTTGTGTTTACTTTTCTCGCTGCATGTGTGTTACCTCGGTTGTTATCGAATTTTTGATTCTCGAAGTAAGATAATCGTAATTCACGTCTAATGCGATTTGAGGCTTCTATCATATTCGTTGGGTTACTGGCCCTAATTAGTTTTCCTAATTTAGGTTCGAGCCCGGTGAGTAAGGTATCTAACATCATCGAATCTAATAAACTAGTTTGAGCAGCTTTTTGTTCAGTAGTCAAATTGGATTTTTGTACTGCCGCGTGCATTTTAGAATTGTGTTTGAACTCGCGCGTAGAAGGTTGTGGCGGATTCGCCAGGTATTTGTTTAATTCTTTGTAAATCTTGAATTAGGGACGTGAGATCTCGAGGGTCTCCGAAGTGAGAGTTTAGCAGATTCTTAATTTCATACCAAGTTCCCGTATTACGTGAATTTTCGAGTTGTGCGGCCCTACCTTTAAGCTTATTTTTAATATGCAGGTTTAACAAAGTTTTTTGATCGCTTATGGCCAAACGCTGGGCATGGTCGCATGCGTTTAAAAATGTATTTAAAAAGATTTGGTCTCCCTCATATTCAGGTATAATAGAGAAAATCTCTGAAAGTTTGTATGGTTCAACATGGGGTTAATTTTGCTCTTGTTGTGGTTGCATCATTTTATTAAATTTAATATATTTATCTTAAGAAAAAAAATTAAAAATTATATAGTATTTGCTTTAAAATAATGCAATATAAAATAGTAAAGTTTTATAATGTCGTTATATCACGTTATATCACGTATAATTATTATTATTATTTATCTTTTTCTTTAAACCAAGTTTTTGTTTAAGATTTGTTTGGTTTGTTACTTTAATAATAAGATATTAGGTACAACAGAACAGTTTTGTATATATGTGCTACAGATAATGGTACACAAAATAAAATAAAGATGATTCAATGTTTTTTGTACTTACAAAAATAGAAAAATCTTCATTGGTGTTGGTGCTTTCTTTCTTCTGTCAGGGGTTTCTCCAGGAGTTCCTAGTCCACAGGAGATAGAATGCGTGTTGTGTTCTTTGATTTCAGCAAAGGGTTGGAACCCACCAACGAAAGTGAGGACGATCTCCAGTTCTAATTCTGCACGAGGAAGTGAGGCTAATTCCGTGTTCTTGCCCCGATGTTAGGAAAAGTTAGGATGATACACTTGTTCTTCCGTTGTTCTGAAATCCGTTCCGACTGCGCCAATTTTTATATGTGATTTTACACTTTTAACTTTTTAAAAACAATTTATTTAAAATATCGAAGAACTTGTGGTTTTTACAACTTTATTAAGTTTAAGGATACAAGTTATAAACTTAAAACTACGAAGCGTCGTATATGACGTACAAAATACTAATGCTTAGTTATTTAATGATTCGGTTCTATTTATATGAACCTCTCTGTGCGTACGTGACAAATATAGTTACTTAAAATTATGTAATGCTATATAAGGGCAAAGGCCGGGAGGGCTTAAAGTTATCTGTCGGCAGATCCCCTATAAAGTAGTTATTTACAATAAAAATAGAATGCTTTTAACATATAAGTGTGTTACGCAATTAGCTAGGGGTTTACATAATTATGTGCCAACGGACTTATCTAGTCTATTCCTATTTTAGTATATTGAGGGGGTATATATTTATATAACATGTATATGTATATATGTCGGCGCCACCCAGTCACTGGTAACCAAAACAACTAAATTGTGGTATTTGCAACATTAGCAGAATCAGCATTCAGCCCAGATTGTTGTTAGACGTCACTGTTTACATTTTGATAACATTACCATATGGTTGTCTTAAATTTAGGGACTGTGGAGAGGAGCGCGCTTGGGTCCGCCCTTGCGAACGGAGCAAAACCGAGGCCCGCGCTTTTATTGAGATCAGATTATATTAGTTATTCAGAGCTTGTAAACTCGGGTCGTCAGTGTTTAAAGTGGTAATAATTGCAAGGGCTGGCGGTGGCGGACCGTTCGTTCTTTTCTGCAGAATTTTTTCTGTTCTCATTTTATAATTAATCGTTGATTTGCCATTGTGACATTTATCAAAAAAAAAAAACTTGTAAATTTTATCATGCAGTTTGATCCTGAAACTACCCCCGTATCTTCGCCCTCTCCGACATCAGAAGTGGTCGAACAGCCAGAAATGCCTTCAGATGTTCGTGAAGTGACACCGCAAAGTGCGCGAAAAATAAGTGCACTAAAAATTAGAGATGACATTATGGAACGTATAAATAAACTAGAGCAACAGCTAGCGGCTTCTACAAGTGCAACAGCAACAACTGTCTCACATTTTTCCTTACCTTCATTTAAAAATTTGCGGATCCAGAAGGATGGTGTGCCATCGTAGATTTATGGGTTGCTAAATATAAACCCGACACCATGGAGCTGATAATGTTAATATCAAAAGCTTTAAAATGCGAGGCTGCTAGTTGGTTTATTTGTGATAAACCAGTCGAAAAGAATTGGTCTACTTTAAGGGCCGAATTTTTAGCTGTTTTTGCAAAGCCTTTGGGTCCACTCGAGCAGTTTTCTGAAGCTGTCAACGGCAGAAAAAATGCTCCAGAAGACACTTCTTTAATCGATGAAATGCTCAATTCAATGCGAACCATATTGGCACTCCTTAAATCTAAAGAAAGTGACGAAGCTTTTGCTGCTCTCGTAGCTTGTTACTTTGGTTCAACGCGTGAAAGTTTTGTTAGAAGAAGGTTTCAAACAGAGCACCCAAAAGATGCCAAAATTATGTGTGCTATGTTGCAAGGGAGACTTGGTGATAAGCGACCGGCACTATTTCCCTCCGGTCCACGTACTGGAGCGAAGCGTCGAGCCCTATCACCCAAGCAAGAAAGAAGTTCATATTTCCCAGGAAAATGTCATGAATGTGGACGAACAGGACATCGATCTATTCATTGCCGAAGTCGTTTAGCCAGAGCTCATAAACCCCATCGTAATCAAGAATCCAAGGAGGTTACCTGTTAGAAGTGTGGAAGACCAGGCCACATATCACTCGACTGTCCTGCCGCCCGGAGAAAATCAAGAAATGAGGTTCCTGAGAAGCGAGTCAGCGTGTGTGAAAAGCAGGCCTTACCAGTTTGACAATTAAAGCTGAAATCTGGTGAGCTCTTTCCTTTTTTGTTTGATACAGGCTGAGATTGTTCTCTTGTCAAAGAAAGCTGTGCAAAATATTTTGTAGGTAAACGTTTTTATGATTTAACCTCTCTGAAGGGTATTGGTTTTGGCTCTTTCTTAAATACTGCTCAAATTTTAGCAACCGTAATCATTCAAGAAATTTGCGTTGAAATTTTATTTCATATAGTGCCTGATAATTTTATGTCTGCTCAAATTATTATCGGTAAAGATGTAATAAAAAAAATATTTCTGTGAAATACAATACAGACGGTTTATTTTTTTTACAGAGAATTTAATATACAAAAGTTGAAAGTTGAAACGAGAAGGTGTGAATTTTAGTGCTATAGAAACCAATTTGACAGGTTCTGATAACCAAAATTTAACAAAAGTATTGTCTAAATATCAGAACAATTTTGTTTTGGGTTTTCCAAGTGAGAGAGAACAGGTAGTGGAAATAAAGTTAAAAGATCCGACAAAATATATTCACCTTATCGCTTATTTCCTGCCGAGCGGAACATTGTGCGGGGTAAAATAGATTAATTATTACGTGCTAATATCATTGTGCCCAGTAGTTCACCCTTTTCGTGTCCAGTAATTCTAGTTAAAAAGAAAGATGGCTCTGATCGTATTTGTGTTGATTATCGAGAACTTAATTCCAATACTATACCTGATAAATACCCATTACCACTAATAAATGATCAAATAAATAGGCTACATGGTGCTTACTACCTTACGACACTTGATATGACTTCTGGTTTTCATCAGATACCTCTTCACCCAGAGTCCATTGATAAAACAGCGTTTGTCACTTCAGATGGGCAATACGCTTATCTGACTGTTCCCTTCGGTCTTACAAATGCACCAAACGTCTTTCAACGTGCTATTAATACAGCTTTAGGTGATTTACGTCACACATATGCTATTGTTTATATGAACGACGTTTTAATACCATCATCTTCCATTTCTGAGGGTCTAGAGCGTCTAGACTGTGTTTTAAAGACTCTTGTAAATGCCAGCTTCTCTTTTAATTAAAAAAAAAAGTAAGTTTCTTAAGCTAGAAGTCGAATACCTTGGATTTCTCGTGCGAGCTGGAGAATTACGTCCTAATCCTTGCAAAACTGCTGCTCTTATACATTCTCCTATACCAAAAACACCTACACAGGTTCATCAGTTTCTTGGCCTTGCGTCCTATCTCCGACAATTCATTCCAAATTTTTCAAAAATAGCCGCACCATTGTATCAGTTAACAACGTCAACCGGTAAAACAATTAAGTGGCTTCCTAAGCATCAAGAAGCACGAAAAAGTTTGATTAACTTTCTTACATCTGAACCAGTTTTAATGATTTTTGACCCTAAACTTCCTATAGAACTTCATACTGATGCCAGTGCTGAGGGTTATGGAGCCATATTTTTTCAATAAAATCATTCGAAACTTCACCCTGTATCGTATTTTAGTAAACGCACAACCGCGTACGAATTTCATTACCATTCGTACGATTTAGAAACACTTGCATTATTAAATGCCATTAAGCACTTTCGCCATTTCCTGCATGCAAAACACTTTACTGTCTATACAGATTGTAACTCCTTAAAAGCTTCTTATAGAAAACGCGACTTAACTGCCAGAGCACACCGGTGGTGGGCATATTTACAATTTTGATATAGCTTACAAATAGGGAAAACGTATGAAACACGCAGATTTCTTTTCCCGAAATCCAGTTCCAAAACAAAATGAATTAACCGTTGCCCGTCAAGAAAATATATCATCTCAAAGTGTTTACGTTCTTGACCTACGCAAGGACTGACTTACAGTCACACAGAAACGCGATGACAAGATCATCAAAATAATAGTCCAACTAAAATCAAATGAACTTGACCCTGAACTAGCCAAAACATACGATCTTCGAAAAAATGTGCTGCTCCGCAAGATTGAAAGAAACGGTCGATCATATTATTTACCAGTTGTCCCTAGGTCAGTAACATGGTCAGTAATAAATTACGTACATACGGATTTGAAACATTTAGGATGGCAGAAAACATTAGATAAGCTATATGAACTATATTGGTTTCCTAGAATGTCTCGTACAGTTAGAAAATTTGTGGAGAATTGTTTAATTTGTAAAACATCTAAAACTAAATCGGGAAAAGCTCAAATTATTGTACACCCAATACCTAAAGTTTCACAACCATGGCATACTATCCACATAGACATTTCCGGAAAATTAACTGGAAAAAGTGATACGAAACAGTATGTTTTCGTTATCATAGACGCTTTTTCCAAAATTTGTTATTTTGCGCCGCATTCGATGTCTTACTGGTATGTCAGCTGTTAATTGTTTAATAGAGTTTACGCATTTATTTGGTTGTCCTTCGGGTATAATTAGCGATCAAGGTAAATGTTTTACAAGTAGCGAATTTAAAGCTTTTTGTTCTAACTTTAATATTGAATTGCATTTTATTGCACATGGTCAAGTAGAACGAGTAATGCAGACATTAAAGTATATTTTAATTACCATTGAGTCTGAGGGCGAAAAAAGTTGGCAAGATAGTTTAGGTGAAGTTCAATTAGCCTTGAACTGTTGTAAAAATAGAGTGACAGGGTTCAGCCCTGCAGACATTTTATTTGGTACCACAATCCGTTCATTAGAGTTACAAAAGATATGTTCAAAATATTTTTAAGTGATTGAGGATAACTTACCGTTATCTGAAATTAAGCGATTGGCTAGCAAAAATATAGCAAAAGTAGCGCAAACAGATGCAGACAGAAAAAATAGTGGGAGAGCCACTATCAAACCTTTTTCAGTGGGCGACTTTGTTTACAGTAAAGTTAATGAACGAATGATTTATAAACTTGACCCGAAATACCAAGGACCATTTAAGATTACTAAAATTTTAGAGAATGATCGTTATGAGGCAATAAGATCAACAAAAAAAAGGCAAGGGGGCCCTTTTAAATTTGCTCATGAACAGCTTATTACTTGCCACAAGGGCAAGGTGAAGTGAGTCTGACAATGAGTCAGAGAGAATAATCTGAGATAATCTAAGCAAGGTAACTTGTACTTTTTGTTTACTTGCAGTTACGAATCTTGAGAAGTTTGTTGTTGATTGATGACTTTTATGCCTGTTGCTATAAAGCCATGTATAGTTTTGAGTCGATCCCGCAATACCGGATGAAATACAGAGTTATTTACTTGTTAATCTTTGTTGAGTTGATCCCGGAGTTTCCGGAAAAGATACAGTAGAGTATTCTAGTTGATCCCAGAGTTTCCGGAAGAGATAGAGTAGAGTATTCTAATTGATCCCGGAGTTTCCGGAAGAGATACAGTAGAGTATTCTAGTTGAGCCCGGAATTTCCGAAAGAGATCCTAAAAAAAAAGGAAAAGTATCTGTTGGTCGAACCCGGTAAATTCGGAAGAGGTACAAATATTACCTAAGTATGATTAGTTGGTCGAACCCGAATCTGGACGAGGTACAGGCGTTACCTACATCGAAGAGGTACATGTGTATTTTATGTGATCCCTTGTGTAACCTAGTATGTTTACTTTGTAAAAGTATGAATTAGAAGCATATTTTGTTGATTGTCAGAATGGACGAGCGTTCCTTTTAGTTTCCTGAAACTTGATGTTGTTTTTCAGATATTCGATGTCAGTAAAGAAGTGCCCGAGGACGTGCAAAATGTCAGAATGGCCGTGTCGGCGTCACCCAGTCACTGGTAACCAAAACAACTAAATTGTGGTATTTGCAACATTAGCAGAATCAGCATTCAGCTCAGATTGTTGTTGGACGTCAGTGTTTACATTTTGATAACATTACCATATATGGTTATCTCTTAAATTTAGGGACTGTGGAGAGGAGCGCGCTTGGGTCCGCCCTTGCAAACGGAACAAAACCGAAGCCCGCGCTTTTATTGAGATCAGATTATATTAGTTATTCAGAGCTTGTCGGGTAAAGTTAGTGTTTAAAGTGGTAATAATTGCAGGGGCTTGCGGTGACGGACCATTAGTTCTTTTCTGCAGAATTGTTTCTGTTCTCATTTTATAATTAATCGTTGATTTACCGTGACATTTATCAAAAAAAAATAAATAAATAAACTTGTAAATTTTATCATGGAGTTTGATCCTGAAAGTACCCCCGTATCTTCACTCTGGATACGTGTTTCGGACTTGTTGATCCTCATCAGCACGCTAAGTTAAAATGATGGCCATAACTTTAGAAAATACACTAAAGGAAAACTACTAACAGGAAGCGAGTTGTGGCTTCCACTTGGATGACTTAGTATGAGAGCATCGCACATGCGGTCAACTACAGCAACCTGCGTGGAATTTTCGTCCCAGGAGAATATATAAGTACAGAGAAGAAAGTTATATCGCGGGATTATGTACATTACGGTACAAAACATTTTGATTTAACTGGTACTCCCGCATAAATAATGCAAAAGAGGGAAAAATGCAAAAGAATGTAAATGGCGGAGGAATGCAAAATCACGGACATGTGTTTCGGTATAGCTAAGTTAAAATGATGGCCATAACTTAAAAAACACACTAAAGGACAGGAAGCCAGTCGCACCTTTGTGGCTTCCACTTGTCTTTTCTAAGTTGCGTCTATGGTATAAGGTCATGCTCCAATATTAAGATATGACCATATGTCTAGTAGATATATATGGATATGACATACCTAACCAAATTTCATCAATCGCCACTGAACCACAAAGCACTTATTCAAACTAAAAGATCATTGTGCTATTTGTTTAAGTTTTGTAATAGAATAATCTAAGATCGACATAATGTTGATACCTTTATAAATACTCCTATGGTTTCTAATAGACAATCGCACAAACAGACCAAACATTTCCGTTTAATAGTTTTAAATATATTTCATCGCATACACAAAAAGTAAGACTCATTTATTATTGTGGGAACTTACACATATTTCATTTTGAACTTATTGTGAGGACTCATATACACAAGTTTCAATTGGCAGTTAAAGTGGGTACACTTATACATAATTTATAGTACAAATAAAATGTTCTCACAATAACTTTTGGAGTGTATTGTAAAATGAAAAATACCTGCTCAATCTGCGTGACGTAACCAACACGGCTACGTATACACTTTCAAAGTCCCCACAACGTTATAAATATCCCGTATCCCCATAATGACTTGAATACATGTATAGGTGTTTATGTCTGTGTTGTCTTTGCCAATAACTTTTAATAAATGTGTCGACTTTTTCAGCTGCATCTCGAGAAGAAAGCCAAAAGTCTGCACTGGAAAATCCTCAATTAACTGTAATATCAGAGAGCACGGAGTTACAGCCAATGGATAACAGCAATATCACTGCAGCAAAATATGTATTTCCTACACATATTAATGATAAAATTGAATACACGCCGGCGAAAGAGAGTGAAATTCACAAATATGTTAGACCTACTAAACTAAAATTGGTTGACAGTAATGCCTTTGTTAATCCCACCTTATTGCCAGCTTCAAGTGCAGTACCATTAAAAATTAATAAAAGTTTTAGTAACCGCAACGATCAAGCAATATGTGTTATTGAACTCCAGGAGCATCCCGACATAATTATAGAAAATAAACATGTCTCCAAATTGTTTAGTTCTTTGCAAGTTTTAACAGCAATATTTGGAAGTTTTGCACATGGAGGAAATGATGTTAGGTAATAGTTGAAATATTCCTGTGAATAATCTTGCAACTTTTAGCAATTACTAAGCAGACACTATTATTTTAAGAAATGTTCGCACTAAATCTAACCCATAATATTTTGAGATCTTTAGTCACTGATAATATTTTTTTTAAAACCAGGGACGATTGAAAATTTATGTTAAATATCAATTTTTTTATGCAGAGTTACACTTAATCAACTTTAATCAAAGCTATCATACCATCACATACTATGAGGTGTTGTTGGTGTCAAAATACATGGGAAAAGTTTGGTCTGATCTCTAGGATAGAACTTTTTTTTTTGTTGGCCTGTGTTATTAGTGAATAATTTACGAAGAGAATATTGGTATGTCGTGTATTGCGGTGTGATCCCCTTTTCCAATAGCAGTAGAAATGTTTCGTTTTCCTATGAACTATAATGTGGCTTTTTCTGCCTTATTATTTGAAATAAATAATGCATAAATGGTTCGCTAAAATAAAACCAATCTAAAAACAAATACAAATATTCACAATTAGTATGAAAGTGACTCTCCTTCAGAGCGGAGAAGCAAGTAATTTTCCAGACAATAATCAACTAGCTTAACACTAAACAAAGTCATAAAACAATAAAGCGATGAACAACTTAATATTAAAATGTATAACTCACTTAATCAGTTTCGTTAGGCGCCACCTTTTTTTTTAGTTTAGCAATGTCCGGCTAATCTACACATATTTGTTACCGAAAAATAGAAAACCTATGTCCATCAGTCTCTCAATACATAAAAATTCTAATGTTAATGGAAAGAAATATAACTATTCTTTATGTGCTTAAAATTCATAAATATAGGCCGATTTGCAAATCAATATCCTTAAATTAATTTCTCACTCTGGCTGGCATCCCCAGCTGCCACCGACAGAAGTGACTAGGTACCTAGTATATGATTTAGTTTAAAATGGCCTTACCAAAGATCAGCACATCCTCAACATAGTTCTCTGTACTCACAAACTTAATTTTACTAGAGTGACCCTTCAGTGTGGTTGCAACAAAAATTATATTTCCCTTCGGCTTGGGCCAACACAACAACTTAGTACGCAATTCAGGTAGCAATCTCCAGCCAACACAACCTTTCTTTAGCTCGTCGATCAACCTAGTCTCAACATATAAAAGAATAAAATAATGTACACATAAATAAAACAAGGCAACTTAAAATGCAGACACGTCCTCTCGGTGCCGCGGCTCCCGAGCGTCTCTCCGCAATGTCCGTCTTTCGCGCCAGAAGCACTGCCCGAAAAATATAGTCTCATAAACGCGCAAACTGCTATATAAAAAAAACATCGGGCGTAATCCAGTAGTCCAGTAGCGCCACGCTACAGGGGGTAATAGAGTATTTAACAAAATTATCCCAATCTAGAATTTTAAGGTATACTTAAACCATTTGATTTAATCTACAATGAATGTGCCACAAATTAGTAATTCAAAAAAACGGACCGTTACAGAACTCATGGGTAATACGGGCTTGAAAATGAGATGATATCGTAACGAATCGTTTTACCTTGATTTATTGAAGTTCTTGTGGTTTAAAACCATAAGTGATAAAATGTGCTGTCTCTAGGTGGAAAGACACAGTTCAGATGTATGTGTTTTACGGGTTGCCGCACATTTGGAGTTCCCAACTGACGTAGTAAAATATATTTGATCACATTTCATCCTTGTTCGCCAATAATACGATAGTAGTGTATTTAACATGTCATAAATGGCAAGCTAGGGTTCTTTGGCTACTAGGAAATCATCGGAAATGTATAATTAAATAATGCCTCTGTGTATGTGTAATGTAAAATATTTGGTGGCAAAAAATACCGCTAACCTACAATTTTAGCTGTTTGACTTTTTAATTTTCAATTCCATTTTAACTCTTTTATACCTAAGATAAGGAATTTAATACCATTCTTACTATTTTCTGAATGATGTCTGTTAGTTTGTGTATGTGTGTGTGCGTGCTTGTGTGCGTGCGTGCGTGCGTGTATCCATCCGGATAACTCAAGAAATACTAATGGAGGGATTCCCAAATTTGACAATTATGATTTTCAACAATATTTTAGGTTACACATTAAATTTGGTACCACTAGAAGTTGCATAATGAATGAAAGAAGAAAAAAGGTATAATTTCAAAAAAAAAAAAAATTAAGTTTTTATTGCATCTTTGGACGAATCTAGACGAGTAATAATTAAAAAACATCGTAAGTAAAAAGAATTTTTCAAATACTGAAAGCTCATTGATGTAAACTGAAATTTTTTACAGATTTAACTTCATAAAATGGGATTAGAATAAATTTGTCAGTTTGAGATTTGAAATATCTAATTTAGTTACATAAATGTAAATATGTCATTGTTAATAAGAAGATATAAAAAAATATTATATGAATTATTATTGACCGTATCGAAGTACACTGACAATTAAATAATTATTTAAATTTTTTAATGAAAAATTTCAAGGTACGCCTTTAAAATTTAATTAAGGTAAGGCAAGAATTACATTCTTTTTCGATCAGGATCATTGTACACTATGGTCTAAAAAAGTTACCTATGTGCCGGCCACATTAGATATTTATGATAGATATTGTAGATAAATTTATTATATTGCATTGTTTTAATAATAGGGTTCAAAAATTAATTCCGACAGACGAATGTCAAAAATTCACCTAAGGAATTAATTTAAGTTTTTGAATAGTTAAAAGTGTTTTAAATATAAATAGTGATAAAAGGATATTTGTTTAGGGGTGAAGTTAAAGTACGGAATGATAAAAAAGAAGCGCGAGTGAAAAATAGACAAATAATCGAGACTTAAAAAAAAAATGACAGTGACAATCAATTAAATAAATTTTCTCATAGATATTTCTGTTAATTTTTTTTTTTAAATTAAGGTTAGGTAACATAAAATTTTGGAAACTATAATAAAGAAAATCAGCGAAAAGAAAAGAATCGGAATCCGGATGATACCCGGAACAAGAGAAATAAGAAATGAAATTTAAAAGAGTAAATCGAATGAAAAGTAAATGAAATAGTGGAAACACCGAGAAGAAGAAAGGTAACAAATCAACAACGATATCGTCCCTCTCGTCCTCTTCCTTGGAGGATGGGACGAGGAGGGCCAAGACATCAACTACTAACAAAATTATTAGAACTAAAGAAACTGACATGGATATAATAGAAATAAAAACAACAAAAATAGCCCAGACAAGTAAACTAGAAATCATCATGAAGACACAGAATACAAGATGAACAAAACAGTAAATTTACACACTCGACAACGAAGAAAAAGAACACTAACGAGCAAACGAAAGAAACAAAAACAGATAACAAATTCAAAACACTAATTGGTAATAAAGACGTAAACGAAGACATGAACAAAACGGTTAAAAAAACGAAAACGACGGTGACAGGGACACAAAAAAATGCAAGTGAAAAACAGAAACAAGAAAGGCTACCACCTATAATCATACACGGTAAGTTTGAGGACCAGAAGGGTGTAACGGCATTCCTAAAACACGATGACTAAAAAAATTCTACTTAAAAAAAACGCCAAATAACACTGGGGTATACCTGAACGATATTAACGATAACAAAAGATGTATAGTTTACTTGGAGGATGGAAAAGTTGGTTTCCACACCTACATACAAAAGGCGGAAAAAACCTACAGGTTTGTTTCACATGACTTAAATGAAGATGATGACCTGAAAGAATTAAAAGAAATGAAAGAAATACACAGTACAGAAAGAAAACAAGTTTATAAAATGAGGGGGACAAGATTTCCCCTCTTTCTAGTGGTAACGGCGTCAACAGTAATGCTAAAGGAGCTGGCCAAGAGTAAATGCTTCCTGTACACGGTGGTGGCATGGAAGCGCTATTTCAACAATAAGATCATAATACAGTGCCACCGCTTTCAAGCGTGGGGGCACGCGACAGCGAACTGTCGTGTTCCTCCAAGCTGTGAGAAGTGTGCTGGAGGACACTTCACATGAAAATGTACAATGGATAAGAGCCAGCCCGCAAAATGTACCAACTGCAAAGGGGCCACACAGCGAATTCCATTGATTGCATAATCTATCAAAAAAAGCTAGCACAAATTGAATCAAGACAGTATGTAAAACCAGCCCCCCTATATTAGGTACGTTGCGACGCCGCCACCACGAAGAAACGCGTGAGTTCGTCAAACCGCAGACGAAATCAGTGAAAACCAACAAAGTTCGAATTACATCAGGCAGTTTCCTGAATTACCATCAAGAGGAAGACAACAGCAGCAGTCCAGATAGTCTCGCCTGCACCCGAAATACAAACACAAGAGCAACAAATAAGAAGATAGTACGCAACTGCAGTTCCCGGGAGCATGGGGAAGTTCACGGTGCGGCAGACGACTTTTCAAGCACTGTCCAGTATCATGGATTTGGACTTGATGCTACGGAGAGTCAAACTACTGACAGATAAGCTTGAAAATTGCAAAAGAGAACTGGAAAAGGTCGAGATATTTTATAATTTCTGTCAAGATATCTCGAAAATTTTTAGTAGCTTCTTGGAACGCAAATGGTATTGGTAACAAAATTCCGAATCTGATAAATTTTCTGACGCGGCATAAAATTGATATTATACTCCTTTGTGAAACGAAATTGACTAAACGCGATAACCTCAAGTCCGCGGGTACAGCACCATTAGGCAAGATAGAGACGGCAACAGAGATGGCGGAGTGACCATCCTGATAGGGTCCAATATTGCCACACTCACAAATCGATACGTAACATGACGATCGAAAACGTGGACGGCGGCACGCACATCATCGCAGTTAGACCTTTGAACGGTTTCACCGCGGACTGTCTTGATAAATTGGCGAACCGGGGCGGGCACGGCCTGATCATCGGCAACTTGAACGTATTGCCATTGCAATAACGGGAACGGCAACACCCTGTTTGACTATGTCAATAACAACGATGTATCCCTGGAGTTTCCGAATACTTCGACGCACTTTCCAAACAATGATACAATACCAACCACCATCGCCATAGTCATCAACAAGGGCGTGACCACCTCCATGCTGCCTGTAGGAGCTCACGTCCGACCACAATACGATTTTAATAAATTTGCGTGGTGTGTCAAGCGAGAGCGCCGCGATTGAGGTTACATTCTACAAAAACGCCAACTGGCCGATTTTTCGCCAGTTCATCAATGTCCGGCTTGAAATAAATAGCAATATAAATAATGTTGGTGACCTGGAAAGTGCTGTGGACGTATTCACGAGCATCCTCCAGAAGGCCAAACGGGGAGTTGACAAATTATAAAAATTAACCCGTACAAAGAACAACTGGACGACGCGGTCAGACAGATAATACGAGACAAAAACCCATTATATCAGCTTTGGTAGGCTGTAAATTCTGACTCGTAACTCCATAATCACCGAAAAAAAATCGGAAATGGGGTGAAAAGTTAGATTCGTTAAATCCGCAAGACGGCTCTTTGTGGAACATGACAAAGCGTCTTAAAAACACGAGGCAGATCATTCCAGTCCTGTTGGAAAATAACAACGCATATGGCCACCAGACGACGTACATACGAGACAGGAAAAAAAAACAATCATTTAGCCAACAAATTTGAAAACATATACAATTAAAATTATCCGAATAGCATCGATCACAACTGCATCGAAAACACTATTTTGTAAATATACGGTCATGGAGTCCAAATTCCTATGACGCGACAGCAAATTTTAGTAACTATGACCACGCCCGCCAAGTTAAAAAAGCTTATCAAGACTCTCGCAAACAAAAAAATGCCGGGATCTGATGGTATCGATCATAAGCTACTTAAAAATCTGCCGAGAAAGGGTATTGTCCAACTTACACACATTACCAATGGCATTCTGCGCATGCAACACTGGCCTAACCAGTTTAAGTGTGCCGTGTTTTGTGTCCCATCTTGAAGCCGAACAAAAATCCGAAAACGGCTTCTAGTTACCGTCCGATATCTTTACTATCGGCTGTATCTAAGTTGGTAGAAAAGGTCGTCTTGAAGCTGTTAAACACCGCCTAAACAGTTGAAATCAACGATGATTTTCAGTTCGGTTTCAAGAAGGGACCACGACTCAGCAAATCGTTAGGATCGTCAATGATGTCAAGTGACAGTATAATCTCGACAAGAGCATCGTCATGGTGCTCTTAGATATTGAGAAAACATTCGATACTGTCTGGTTGCCCGATATAATTTATAAATTGCACCAGTACGACTTTCTGGGCCACTTAACGCAAATGATACACTCTTACTTGTACGGCCGAAGGCTGCGAGTAAGAGTGAACAAAACTCTATCAACACAAAGGGACAATAGAGCAGGCGCTCTGCAGGAGCGATTCTTGCACCAAAATTATATAACATATATGAGTCCCTACAGTTCCCAAATACCAAGATTGCAATGTACGCCAACGATACCGTCATATACTGCCACAGTCACCATGCTCAGGCTGCTAGGCAGCTGCTAAAGGCGCATATCGGAAGGACGTCGAAGTACTATGCCAAGTGGAAGGTAAAGATGAACGTGTTTACCAGAAAGAAAATTAACAATAAAATAATTACACCTATTTCGATGGTGGGCAACCAAATTGAGACGAACCAAGACGTAAAATATTTAGGCGTTTTTGGATAAAGGACTTTATTTTGGAAAACATGTTAACGGGACAATATGTAAAGTCTATTCTGTATCCAGGAGTTTATACCCCTTGATGGCGAGGTATAGCGGACTAAACAGAGATAATAAAAAATTAATTTACACTATGATAGTGAGACCGGCCCTAGTATATGCTGCGCCGACCTGGTGTTCTGCGAGCGTGACGACGTTACATAAATTGTAGTTATTGGGAAACAAATTCCTTCGCTTTATCAATAACTCAACAAGATATAAGGGAATTATGACCACTTTGCAATACATCGTACCAATAGTGGATTATATCAGATACCTCAAAATTTTTTTTACGAATTTAAACTCTCCGATTGTCCACTAACAGCCAACATTACACAAATAAGGGAGTATAACACGCCATTTAGAATAAAACACAAATTACCGTACCAATTTTCAGACAACATATTTAGATTACGCTCCTCTCACAAAAAATGGGAGGACACGCCCACATTATAAAAGGAGCACTAAAATTCCACATTTTTTCTCACCTTTCTCTTGTTTTCTTTTTGTTCATTTTTGTTATCAAAATTCTCCGCAAAATTTATTCCAAATTATATAAACCAACAATCAGTAAATTACGGCACATTATTATATGCAATAAATATCAATATGCCCAAATATAAGCGGAATTAGACATTCCCGCTCCCCAGTTTCGTATTGTTTAGAGGCGAGCTTTTTACTGTGCAGCTTGGCTTGTCGTAGCATTATCAAAATTCAAAATTTATTACAATTAACCTCTTTTTTATTTTTACATTGTTTAAAGTTTTTGTATCAACGGAGGCGCATGCTTTTGCATGCGTCGTTGATTATATATTTCAAGCGTTATTATACAATTTAAAATGTTTATATTTTAAGTATTGTGTTACTATTTAATAATTTTTCTGCGCCCGATCTAACAATTGATATGCTGAAGGGGCATATTTTTCCTAACGCGAAATAACAGATACCAATGATTTGTCTGTCTTCGTCTACTGAATGTAGAGGTTACTAATTAATGAACCTAGTGACAAGTTTTTCTCTCATACTAAATATTTTGTGAAAAAATAGGACATTTTAAAGAATATAGAATATATTAATAAAAAAATAATAAGTACAGAATTAATTGGAATAAAAAATAAAACAACTTGATGAGTTATACAAAAATGTACATCTGTCAGATGACAGACGAATCATCTAAGATGTAATTACTAATTTGTAGATACATTAAAAACAAGAATGACATCTCGAGAACAAAGGAATTCTTGCGGCCGTATTGAATTTCTAATAAGCTGAAAAAAACTCAGTACTATAGTAAAGTTTTAATTAAATACTAAAATTATTTTAATCATTTTAATAGATAAATCATAAACAATGATTAAAATAATCGTTGCTTATGACCCTACCATTGCTTACGATTAAAATTGTAAGGACAATTTTCAATTAATTTAATTATTCTTTAATTTCAAAGAAACCATTTGTTTTCTGGCAGTATTATATGTTATTTTACAGTGAAATTGCCTGCGTTCATATAATTACAACCCTACACTAAGTCACCTTTTATGTTGGTTATCACGGGCGTTAATGATCGCTATGATGTGGAAAATACGTATCTGCGAAATTATTAGAGGTGCGAGTTTGTGAGGTCTATATTATTTTAATGTATTTTTCACGTCATGGTGTTTGGTGAGTACAATAAAGGAGATAATAGGATGACTCAAAAAACAAAATGTTAGAAACATACAACTTTACAGCAAATAATTTTTAAACAAAATTTATTGCCACAGGGTGTTTTGAACTTACGACAAAAAACAAAATTTTAATTTACGCTGGTATAACACCATGTGTGTGGCCTCGTGGTGGAGTGGTAAGAACACTTGATTTTCGCCCAGGAGTCCCGGGTTCGATCTTCGGTCGAGGAGCTAGGATATTTTTAAACCAAAAATTATAACGGGGTTAAAATAGTTAAATCAAATTTTAGTGAATAAAACAAAAACTAATAGCAAAATACATTTATTCAAAATAGCAATATGTATGACACTCTTCTCTGGGCGGGGAAGCAGAGTAGTTAATTAGATAAATAAAATAAACTTAACACTAAATGAATCAGAAAAACAATGATCTATATAGCAATTGCCAATTCAAATCAGACGAAAATATCAATCCAACTTAATTAGTTGGTACTGGGCGTCACCATCTTTTTTAAGTTTAACATTATACAATAATTCTCCTTAGCTAATAAACAACTGGCTACCTTTAAAAGATGGAAAATAGGTAGTTATTTAAACAGTCATTGCTAATGAACCACAAATAAATGTACAGCATATCAAATGAATTTATTCTAAAGGCACCGGGCGGATTTGCAAGTTTTTACTAATTCAAGTCGAAAATTTATTGTTCACTCGCGAGACACTCAGAGTTTGATCACAAATCGTGGTGCCTAGGTATCTAGGGCTCGAACAAAACGATTTGTTAAATTTACAGACCTTCGCCTTGTCACAAATAAAAGGCGACGTGGCCTATTTCTTAATGTCTTCTTATTATTTTCTTTCTTTAAC
Organism: Rhamnusium bicolor; assembly: GCA_029963845.1. Classification (NCBI taxonomy): domain Eukaryota; kingdom Metazoa; phylum Arthropoda; class Insecta; order Coleoptera; family Cerambycidae; genus Rhamnusium; species Rhamnusium bicolor. The sequence continues at coordinate 84,689 of JANEYF010005262.1, read as the reverse complement.
GATGAAGCCCCACGTTCGGGGCACCATGTCACAAATACAAGGGGATAATTTGTGTTTTTCGGATGTCTATGGGTTTATTTCTCCTTAGCTGGGGTATTATATTAAGATGGGCGCCACGTAACTTACTAACATGAAAAATAATCTTAGTTTTATTGTCTTAGTATTTGATCGTAGGAATGTAATTTTCTCAAAGTCGATTTTTGTTATACGGAGGTAAGGTAGCCTGTTCTTATCCTCGTTGAATATTTCGGTGTGCCTTTGGCTACTCTAGCAGAGCTGAGCAAGACTTTAGCAACTCCTCTTCGGCGGTCCTGGCTTGAGAGATCTGTTTCTACCTAGCATTTTGTAGCTGAAAGATATAATCAAGCGGCGTATGCTTTTAATTTAATTAGGGCAAGAAAAATTTGCACAGGGGGTCCCTGGCAATTTGGATTTTTTTTAGCCTGAAAATGACTATGAAATACTGAAAATATTTTTTTCAGTCAGCTTTTATGCAAAAATAAAATTGATAGAGGTCTCCGCTGGCTCTTTGCTTCCCTATAAGTGCTTTCTGAATTATGAAATTTACTTTTTCAGAGTCGCTGAAGGCCAAATACAATTTGAACAGAGGGTTCCTTACAAAATTGAAATTTACTGACAAGATTAGGTGATTTGTGAAAGTGTAAAAATTTCTGAAAAAATTGTTGAAATCCAACAGACCGGATAGCAAGTTGACCCACAACTCGGATACTACTAGCCTGCCAAAAAGTTCGGGCAAGACTTCACAACTTTTCTTCATAATGATTGATTTATACAACCAGAGAATTTTTTTTTAAGTCGGATTCAAAAAAATAATTGTTTGAGTAGTGTATCTTTTTATGCTTAATTTGATGTGAAGATAACACTGACGTAGTTTTCCACGAAACACCAAAACACTATATACTGCACTCGACGTAGGTTTCGCCAACCAAGTTGGCATCCTCTGGAGATGATTAAAACTAAAGTTATGCTAACAATCTACCCTATTTATACCTAAACTATTGTCACGGTTTACCGAACTGTCACGAAACTTTCATTAAATAAAATACATATTCTTAAAAGACACACCTAAATATAAAAATACAGCTAGCGGTGTTGTTGGTTCAATTTGAAGCAGTTTCAATTTTTTACGAAATAAAGATGAACTGCACATTTATCATAGTAGATGTGACTTTCCAGTTACAAGAGCCATTGTTGCAACGACTAGCTTCTTTTTTCATATCAATTTCAGGTAGATGGTCTATCATATATATAACTGTACCGTTGAAAGTGGATGTTTCTAAAGATTTTCTCTCATTACCAATTGTCCGTTCTCAGAACTACCTGGACGTTTTGCTGCCATTTGACCAACCATCTAGATCTGAATGTAAAACATGTAAAAATGACAGACTTTTATAATTGACTCCACTTGTCCATTGTAATGAACAGTGTAATATAAATTCTACTTTTTATTCTATTTCGAGTACAATAAAAAATACAATTTGTATTTTGCGTTTGTATTTGAAAACAAAGCTAAAGAAAACTGTATAGTATTATGTTAAGATCACATTACACTATGGTATTTCAAACAAATTAGTTCAAACTATCGATGCACTTGTACTCTCAAGCTATTCGTGTTGTGATGTAATATATGGACCTTGCTTTAATGTAGCTACCTCAAAAAGAATGCAAAAGAATCAGAATTCATGCACTATATTCCATTCATTCATATAAGCACATAAAAATTGTTTACATGGCCTCACAGAGCAACCCTTTGTTGACCCTCAGTCATGCATAGTTCTATAACATAGGCGCGCAGTGCATTATAACTACACAAAATGTATTTATATAATACCTCGCGCCTATGCTATAATTTTTATATGCTTATATGTAATGACTGCACTATAGGCTAATATGTGGTATTAGGCTGAGGGAACGTAATATATCCCTTAAAATAAAAAAAATTGGTTGATTAAATATGACTACTCCACTTATCTGTGTCCTTTCACAAGATTTTATTTTTAGCTGTTTCATGATATTAAATTTAGAATAGATGTACATAACATTAACTTAAGAAAACAATCACTCATTACATCTCCTGGGTATAAAACCACCCTCTATAGAAGGTCATTTTTGTTTGATGTATAAAAAATGAGGTACAATAAAATTCTGTGTCATAGAAACGAATTCCGCCAGACCAAGATGTTGATAACACCATCCTGGCAGGCTATAAAGAATACCTCAGTCTCTGACATAAGTCCGGCTGACAATAAAAAGGCGAATGTCAGCCTAGTCGAGAAACTTAGTGTTTCTATGTTCTTATAAAAGACACCATGCTGGGGCTTATTGACGTGCTGCCCAAACACATTTTTCCGTTCGGCAGCTCTAATTCGGGTTTTCAGGCGATTTGCTGAAGTTCATCAGCACCTCTTCGGCCACCTCATCTGGTGTCGAATGTAAGATTGAGGTTATCTGCGGCTCTTTTTGCTGCCTTAAACAATCCTACGACCACTTCTACAGTTTCATGATGGATGTTTTACAAACTGCTATTATTTTGCTATGCGTATACCCAGGCGTACGAGTCCTCGACCCCCCCGTTGATGGGGGAGGTAAAGACGAGAAACGGACGATCTAGGAATATTCATCATCTTGCGGGTATCTCTGTCTAATTGGTGCAACTCGTCTACCGTCCACTTCACTACTCTAAAGAAGTAAAGCAGAACCGAAACGGCAGGCAGGTTAGTCGCAGACACCTTGTTCTTCCTCGAAAGTTCGGGAGAAAAAATCTTTTTGGAGGCAGTGTCTGTACTTTCCGAGGAGACAATCTTTTATTTGTTTTACATCCTGGATGTGCTTTTGTTGTACACTTAGATATATAGAGCTCTCTCCGACATGGAGCAGTGCTCTCCGGAGGAATAAAGTTTAAGGTCATCCATATAAAAGATATGGGTAACCTTATGTCGTTGGGTGGTCCGCATTGGCATAAGGGGGTTTGGCGGAATTCAATAGATAAAAGCTGTAGTGAGATGCAGAAGAGTAGAGGATTCCAGGGCACCACCCTGAATGCCACGTGCTCTCTCGTGACCCGTTGTTATGGCGAAGCGAGTCCTCGAACAATAGCTCGTGAGAAGTTGTATCAAATGCCTTGTGGTAATCATCTAGGCCATTGGTAGATTTTATTTGTATTGCATAGAATCCTATATAACACAGCGGTCTACCAACAGTGTGTACTTGCAAGCCGTCATGTTCTTCTTAGCACCACGCTGTTCATGTAACTGCTGGAAGACCGGATCAACGGCCCTCAGTGTCCTGGCATACAAGATACGTGTAAATATCTTGTAGCAGGAGTTGAGGTAAGTGCAGTAATTCTTCGGGTCGGAAAGATCACCCTGTTTGGGGAGTACAATACGTCCCTCGACAAACCAGTTCCCAATCTGTTGCCCCTCGTTCAACCTTGTATTGAAAACTCGGCCAGATAACTGTGAATGGAAGGAAATTTCTTCCACCATCAGTTGTTTATGACATCTGGGCCTGGGCTAGCGAAGTTCTTAGTACCAACAAGAGCTTGTTGGACTTCTTCTGTACTGTTTGCCAGACACACTTCTGGCTTTTGAAGATGTCGACGGCAAAGGCTTCAAATGTGCGATTGCTGGAGTATCACTAGACGCATCGCACAGTGGCGCAGAACTGGAAAAAACGTGCTCAAAATTGCATTTTCCGATATTTTTGTTGACATCTCAAATGTAGCCATTATAATGCTATTGAGGTATATTGTCATTCCTATATATCTTAGAACACACATTAACTTACTTTGGTTGCAGTGGTGTTTCAAAAGTGAATGAAAGTGCAGACTATTTATCTGTTATTAATTTACAGGTAAATGTAGATATTTCTGCTCTTAAAGAAAAAACAGCGGTAAAAGATATGGAAATTCAACTAAAGGAGATTATTGTCCTCGCTTTAAGCTATAAATTGCATCCTGTAGTTATTTGTTATAATCCCTTTGGGGTTAAAAAAATCTACTTATTTAAATACCTTTATTATTACTTCAATTTTCCACTAAGCTGATGATATAATAAGGAGTACACGAGAGTGTCATAAATCCGATTTTAACGCATCGCTCACAGAGAACAGCCATTTAATGATTGGCTGCCTCTTATGGAAATGTAGGTGACTATGGTTAAACCTAGGCATAATGTAGGTAAGCTGTTATGTAACATACGGATAAATACAGAGTGTTCCGTTTTTACTGTTACAAATTGAAGCAGGTAATAAAACATGTAATTTTAAGACAAACGTTTTCTATACATATATTATGTTTCTATAAAAAAAAATCAATTTAAAATTTATGTTACAGACCAAAGTAGATCTAAAATTGATTTTAATGCTATTTATGGTCTGTAACATAATTTTTAAATTGATTTTCCTTTTAAACTATATAAATATTTTAGTAATATAATCATTACCAAAGGCAAAGTTCTTATATCTTTCTTTTTTTCATAAGAGTGATTTTTATTTTTCATTTTTTTCCATCGGAATCCAATTATTCCCAACTTTTTTCTGAGACTTCCCAAATCTCCCTGATAATTACAATCTTTACACATTTTTTTGAGGAATTAGGTCGTATTGTGGGGACTCTTTTTCTGTGATGTGAAAATCGTATATTGTTATACATAATATACTGTCAAATTTTATGTTATACAGTGAAACAGTTTAAAAATATAATTTTTGCAGAAACTATTGCTTTCCTTTTTGATGCACCCTGTATGTGACACCCGATAAAAAAAATATAGTAGAATATAAATTCCTTGTATTTATTTAATCACGTAGATATAATTTTTTTGAAATACTTAAATCGACTGACATCCATAGATGCTCAAATCCTTGAAAATTTTTTTATTTTTTTAATATCTTTCTTAAAAAATCCTATCTAGACAGTGTTGTTTGATGGTATACAAAACTGTCAGATTTTGAGTGTGGTGTTAATCTATATCTATATCTATAATGTATATATATATATATATATATATATAAATATATATATATATATATATATATATATATATATATATATATATATATATATATATATATATATATGATTAAATATCATTTGAAGGAAACAACTACTCAGCGGGACCATATGAGAAGTTTCCTACCTCTCACCACTATTCAATATATATATATATATATATATATATATATATATATATATATATATATATATATATATATATATATATATATACTACATAGTAACCGGATTAAGATTAACACCACACTCAAAATCTGACAGTTTTGTATACCATCAAACAACACTGTCTAGATAGGATTTTTAAGAAACATATTAAAAAAATAAAAAATTTTCAAGGATTTGAGCATCTATGGATGTCAAAAACACGCTAAGAAGGAGGGTGAGGAGTATGGAACAAAATCCTTCCCGCCTATTTCAAGAGCCACAGCGTGATAATCCATCTGCTGTAGCAGACATCATAACCTTCTTGAAGGGAATCTACGACACGACGCGCTATGGTCCAAAACTGGAAAAACGTGCGTAAAATTAATATTTCTCTAATACTTGAACATTTTTACCCGGAATGTGTAGTATTCATATTATTTGGATCTCTGAATATGAATAGAATACAGTGTCGAAAATTATTGAAAACATTTATACAAGTGTGTCCAATATAAATGTAAACCCTACTATATTCCACATAAATCAGTCGATTTAAGTATTTCAAAAAATTACATCTACGTGATTAAATAAATACAAGGAATTTATATTCTACTATATTTTTTTTATCGGGTGTCACATACAGGGTGCATCAAAAAGGAAAGCAATAGTTTCTGCAAAAATTATATTTTTTAAACTGTTTCACTGTATAACATAAAATTTGACAGTATATTATGTATAACAATATACGATTTTCACATCACAGAAAAAGAGTCCCCACAATACGACCTAATTCTTCAAAAAATGTGTAAAGATTGTAATTATCAGGGAGATTTGGGAAGTCTCAGAAAAAAGTTGGGAATAATTGGATTCCGATGGAAAAAATGAAAAATAAAAATCACTCTTATGAAAAAAAGAAAGATATAAGAACTTTGCCTTTGGTAATGATTATATTACTAAAATATTTATATAGTTTTAAAAGGAAAATCAATTTAAAAATTATGTTACAGACCATAAATAGCATTAAAATCAATTTTAGATCTACTTTGGTCTGTAACATAAATTTTAAATTGATTTTTTTTTTATAGAAACATAATATATATATAGAAAACGTTTGTCTATAAATATATACATATTTATATATACATGCTTCAATTTGTATACAGTAAAAACGGAACACTCTGTATTTATCCGTATGTTACATAACAGCTTACCTACATTATGCCTAGGTTTAACCATAGTCACCTATATTTCCATAAGAGGCAGCCAATCATTAAATGGCTGTTTTCTGTGAGCGATGCGTTAAAATCGGTTTTATGACACTCTCGTGTACTCCTTATTATATCATCCGCTTAGTCGAAAATTGAAGTAATAATAAAGGTATTTAAATAAGTAGATTTTTTTAACCCCAAAGGGATTATAACAAATAACTACAGGATGCAATTTATAGCTTAAAGCGAGGACAATAATCTCCTTTAGTTGAATTTCCATATATTTTACCGCTGTTTTTTCTTTAAGAGCAGAAATATCTACATTTACCTGCAAATTAATAACAGATAAATAGTCTGCACTTTCATTCACTTTTGAAACACCACTGTAACCAAAGTAAGTTAATGTGTGTTCTAAGATATATAGGAATGACAATATACCTCAATAGCATTATAATGGCTACATTTGAGATGGCAACAAAAATATCGGAAAATGCAATTTTGAGCACGTTTTTTCCAGTTCTGCGCCACTGTGCGATGCGTCTAGTGATACTCCAGCAATCGCACATTTGAAGCCTTTGCCGTCGACATCTTCAAAAGCCAGAAGTGTGTCTGGCAAACAGTACAGAAGAAGTCCAACAAGCTCTTGTTGGTACCAAGAACTTCGCTAGCCCAGGCCCAGATGTCATTAACAACTGATGGTGGAAGAAATTTCCTTCCATTCACAGTCATCTGGCCGAGTTTTCAATACAAGGTTGAACGAGGGCAACAGATTGGGAACTGGTTTGTCGAGGGACGTATTGTACTCCCCAAACAGGGTGATCTTTCCGACCCGAAGAATTACTGCACTTACCTCAACTCCTGCTACAAGATATTTACACGTATCTTGTATGCCAGGACACTGAGGGCCGTTGATCCGGTCTTCCAGCAGTTACATGAACAGCGTGGTGCTAAGAAGAACATGACGGCTTGCAAGTACACACTGTTGGTAGACCGCTGTGTTATATAGGATTCTATGCAATACAAATAAAATCTACCAATGGCCTAGATGATTACCACAAGGCATTTGATACAACTTCTCACGAGCTATTGTTCGAGGACTCGCTTCACCATAACATCTGGTGCACAACGGGTCACGAGAGAGCACGTGGCATTCAGGGTGGTGCCCTGAATCCTCTACTCTTCTGCATCTCACTACAGCTTTTATCTATTGGATTCCGCCAAACCCCCTATGCCAATGCGGACCACTCCAACGACATAAGGTTACCCATATCTTTTATATGGATGACCTTAAACTTTATTCCTCCGGAGGGCAATTGCTCCATGTCGGAGAGAGCTCTATATATCTAAGTGTACAACAAAAGCACATCCAGGATGTAAAACAAATAAAAGATTGTCTCCTCGGAAAGTACAGACACTGCCTCCAAAAAATTTTTTCTCCCGAACTTTCGAGGAAGAACAAGGTGTCTGCGACTAACCTGCCTGCCGTTTCGGTTCTGCTTTACTTCTTTAGAGTAGTGAAGTGGACGGTAGACGAGTTGCACCAATTAGACAGAGATACCCGCAAGATGATGAATATTCCTAGATCGTCCGTTTCTCGTCTTTACCTCCCCCATCAACGGGGGGTCGAGGACTCGTACGCCTGGGTATACGCATAGCAAAGTAATAGCAGTTTGTAAAACATCCATCATGAAACTGTAGAAGTGGTCGTAGGATTGTTCAAGGCAGCAAAAAGAGCCGCAGATAACCTCAATCTTACATTCGACACCAGATGAGGTGGCCGAAGAGGTGCTGATGAACTTCAGCAAATCGCCTGAAAACCCGAATTAGAGCTGCCGAACGGAAAAATGTGTTTGGGCAGCACGTCAATAAGCCACAGCATGGTGTCTTTTATAAGAACATAGAAACACTGAGTTTCTCGACTAGGCTGACATTCGCCTTTTTATTGTCAGCCGGACTTATGTCAGAGACTGAGGTATTCTTTATAGCCTGCCAGGATGGTGTTATCAACATCTTGGTCTGGCGGAATTCGTTTCTATGACACAGAATTTTATTGTACCTCATTTTTTATACATCAAACAAAAATGACCTTCTATAGAGGGTGGTTTTATACCCAGGAGATGTAATGAGTGATTGTTTTCTTAAGTTAATGTTATGTACATCTATTCTAAATTTAATATCATGAAACAGCTAAACATAAAATCTTGTGAAAGGACACAGATAAGTGGAGTAGTCATATTTAATCAACCAATTTTTTTATTTTAAGGGATATATTACGTTCCCTCAGCCTAATACCACATATTAGCCTATAGTGCAGTCATTACATATAAGCATATAAAAATATATATATTTATATATATATATATATATATATATATATATATATATATATATATATATATATATATATATATATATATATATATATATATATATATATATATATATATGTAAGCGTTAGGGGTTTTTTACCCCAAATAGAACAAAAGAATTCACTGTGGCAAATCTCTATTGACATGAGTAAGTTCATTCACAGAGGTAAAGTATCGACTGCCTGATTTTAGTTAGCGCGCATCTAGGGCTCGGTCATCCTCGGAGTAAGCGCGAGCGCCCAACAGCTGGTTGATATAATCGAGAGTACAGGAGGCCCCTGAAGGGTGGAGGGATGTATTGCTAACACGGCCATCCTGCAGCGGGGCGGCCTCGCACCGGGATTAAAGTTCCATCTGGAATAATAACCAAAACAAAGAACTGGCTACCATAGCGTAGCACCAGCGTTAATGCAAATAATCATGTAACATATGTTCTAGAGATCTTTATGTGACAACATATTACTCATATTTCCTAATGTAATTTAATTTCAATCTTTTGGTTATGTAAGGCTGAAAATCATAACAGAACTCATATTTCATCTGACATAACAATTATTATTCTTTATTGTGGGACTACCACAATATTACTTTGTGTTCTAATATTAACCTTGATCTGCAGTGATTAATATTAACCTTGCGATGGTCATCATTTATTTTTGTGGGACTACCACAATATTAACCTACGCGGGACTCCCGCATCTTTTCAATTGCTGATCCGTACAGGATGTGAATCAGATGTACGGTACTCCCGTATTTTATTTTGATGTAAATTGTTAAACGGTACTCCCGTTTTCTTTGTATTAACCTTAGCGGTACTCCCGCGTATTTTCAATTGTTGATCCCTAGAGGATATACGGTACTCCCGTATTTAAATTCTAATGTAAATTGTTCAACGGTACTCCCGTTTTGTCTGCTTTTTTTCACAAATTGTTAAATAGTGCTCCCGTTTTGTTTGCCTTTTTTTTCACATGGTACTCCCAGAGTTTCTACTTTACCTTAACACCATTTTTTTTTCTTTTATTTATTTATTTTTTTTTTAACCACACTTGGTTTATTTATCTTAATTACACTTTACTATCGTCAAGTTCTCGGCTATCGACATACTTCTGCTGACTGTCGCTCTGCTCTCGCGCATGCTCTACTTGAGAACCACCTAACTCGGCTGTCCTGTAGCGAATACTTCATGGCCTTGGCCATTATGAGGAGGCCAAAGGGGAGTCCGCTAACACGGCCATTCTACAATCGGAGCGCCCTCGCGTCCTCAACTCTAGTATCTTTCTGAAAAGAAACAGAAACAAAACAGAACTCTTATTGTCACATTTATTTATTTTAATAATGATCCTCTCCTTTTACACTAGGTGGTATTGCTACCTCTTTTAGGCATAGCAAGGTTGCCACTATCCTTTCATTTTCATTTTTTTTATTTTATACCAGGTGGTATTGTCAACTCTTTTAAACATAGTGGGGTTGCCACTATCCTCTTTTCTTCCTCCCACCAAGAGAGAAACCTGTAACAAAATTGAAAAACACAAACATTATCAGGCAAGGCTTAATAATACGTTTTTGTTGTCATACAATGTGGATTTGCCACATCTTTCTTTTGCATATTGTGGATTGCCACAGTATGTTCTTCAACCTGTTTTTGCTTTTCTATTTAATTATGGAATTACCACAATGACATATTGTAATTTAATTTAATTTTTGTGCAGGATCACTGCTAGTCTTTCATTTAATTGTGGGACTGCCACGATAATACAATTTACATTTTTTTGCAATTTTCCTGGAAAGTAAACTACACTCGATACCAGTGTCTATCAAACAATTATATTCTGAATTCTAAAATTAGTACAAAATCATTGTTCAGTTCTAGAGAAAAATAATAAACCTTCGTGAACATTTATTACTCGTCCCGTTATTTTTTTTTCTTTAAATCATGGCAGATTTTGTTGCAAAACCACAAGTGATTTTCAAATTTAACATTTTTAATGTCTTAATTTTTCAAATTTCAATTTTTTTTTTCACAATTTCGACTTATATGCCCTGATTTACAACAGGCAAAACATGGTTTCGCATTTTCCCTCCTTGAAATGAATAAACCCGTTTAAAAGTGTTGCTAAATTCAGATTTGGATATTTCAAAGTTATTCAGCAAAACCAATAAATCAGCAATAAAACTTCCATTACTTTAAAAGCAGCAATTTTTTTATCTGAACGTCCTCTATGTCACCAATTACAAGCTCTAATAACAAAACTGATCGTCGGCCAAATTAAAATGCAAAGATTTAATAATAATTAGAGATACTTTCATACTCACAATACGAATCAGATCGATCACTGGTATACAGGCATACAATGATAATTAGTATCAAGCTTATTATTACAGTACTTACGATAACCTCTGATTTGTTTATTTTGCATTTGTGGGCCAAAACACAGTTGTTCGTGTGCTGCCACCGTGCTACGCCTACCTTTCTTACACACGAGACAGCGCTCGTTTGGAAGGATTCTTAGAATAGTGTATGGTCCATTATATTTCTGTTATAATTTTCCTCCACTCGCTAATTTTGGACCCTTTATAGCAACTAAAAATCCACCTGAAAATAATTCGCTGTGTAATGAAACATCAAATTGCTTAGCTCGCTATTTTCGATGATATAATGCTGTCTGTATTTGTCCTTGACAACGGCCTCGTCAGGGTCAGCCCAGTCGTCGCTGCGTCTGCCAAAAACTGCTGAGTTGCTGGTAATCTTGGATTTGCCTAAAACTTAACGTTAATGTTGTTTTCACTATAATTTATGAGTATGAGTGGTTCCTTTAATTTCAACATTGTCGGCTCGTCTGCTCCTGACATGTTTATATTTTGTTAAACTATTGAAAGTTGTCCATGTTAGCACTTTACATATGTTGAGTAGGTCATGGTGAAGTTCCAAAACCGTTAGTGCCTTTTTCCACTCGTACATGACGTCGGCAAATAACATCCCAGCCAATAATTACACCAAAGTTTCCAGGAACTGCATCATCGAGTATGATTGTAAATAAAATATCCATTGTTGTAGTCGGTAACACACTTCGCACGTGCCGATACAGTAAACTATTTTCGCTCCAAACTCTGACATAATCCACATTTCTTTCTTGATTACTGCATTGAGCCGAACAACAGCTGATTTACTCAGCATTGATATGTCAACACCATTGTCAATAGAATATGTGAAACTCATTGCTTTAAATTGTTTTCATTTCACCATGCTTATACCAATGTCTATAAACTATAAACATTGCTTATACCAACAATTTTACTCCATGTTTCCTATCTTTTTGTAATGAGTGCACATTCATTTTTATTGTTTGTTATGAACCTTTGGAGTTCTTATTTTTGGGTGTATTGACGACCTCGACCTCGATTAATCGTGAAGCCTGTGATGTCACAATAACAAAGATGGGCTCTGCCTTTCAATGCTTCCCCAGCTTTCGCTATCATCAGCACATCGCCCACACGACGTTCATCCTTGAGTTTTGTGGCTACGTCAAACCATTCCTCTATCACGTAGCTTGGTATCCGGATTAAAGTCTGCCAATTGGAATGATGTAGCTGCTGATGTTGACGCTTGCGTAGTCACATTATCTGCTACGGATGAAGCCCACTACGAGGCGTTAGCTCGGGTGCCATATTGAATTGGTGAGATAACAATGCTAACTGCACTTACTGCATCGCCATTAAGAATAGTAACGTTTCGAGCCACTGCACTTTTATTCGTTTAGGAGCTTAACTAGACAATGTCTCATGTTCGCCCTGCTCTTCTATATTTTTGACACTAAGGTCGTCAGACTAAGTCTGCTGTTCTGCCGCCATCTTGTCGCCAGTCACAGTAATAACGGTGTGCTCTATTCTTCTGCGCTTCGCCAGCTTTTACGATCATCAAAATGTCGCTAATTCTTAGTTCCGCTTTTAGCTTTGTGGCGCCATCCAGCCACTCTTCTATGGAGTACGTGCTGGTATCAGGGTCAAATTCTGCTAAGCGGAAATACGTAGAATGTGACGTTGAGGCCTGCGCGATAGGTTCACCCACTATGTTCAACATGGGCGTTGGCTCAGCGGCCATCTTTGTATTGCGCGTTAATTCTGCCAATTGTTGTTATTGGGTAGCTACTAAGGCTATTAAAGTGTCCTGCCACTGCCGTTTTGCACGTCTTGGTAACGGAACTTTCGGCTCCTGCTCGTGTCACTACTGTCATTATCGCGTCCGATATTCTCCATATCACAAGTGTCTTTCTTCATATTAACTAAAGTTCGTCACTATAAAACTGTTTTTCTTTTCTCGGGCACATTGGATAGCATCCCACTTCTGATGTAAGCGTTAGGGGTTTTTACCCCAAATAAAACAAAAGAATTCACTGTGGCAAATCTCTATTGACATGAGTAAGTTCATTCACAGAGGTAAAGTATCGACTGCCTGATTTTAGTTAGCGCGCATCTAGGGCTCGGTCATCCTCGGTGTAAGCGCGAGCGCCCAACAGCTGGTTGATATCGAGAGTACAGGAGGCCCCTGAAGGGTGGAGGGATGTATTGCTAACATATATATATATATATATATATATATATATATATATATATATATATATATATATATATATATATATATATATATATATATATATATATATAAAATTAGTCATCTAGAATGTGTAAAAAATTATAATTTGTACTCACTTACTTACTTACTTTCTGTTTAGCGGACATTTTATTTTATATGAAACTGATATAATTTCAATAACCACCTACTAGCTGGCGCTACAAGCCAGTTTCCAAGAGAAATTATTTCACATGGGATTCTTGACCTCAAATGCGAGAATCTCAAATCTCCTTAAAGCTATTGGATGTAATAAATTATGTCCATTTTAATGGGCATCAATAGAGAAGGTGTTAAATACAGAAACTTGGAAATTGAGGGATTATTAAAAAATAAGCGTGTGTTAGTTTCTATTGAAATTTGTTTTTAGAAAATTGTTTATTTTTTTTATTCATGCACCTGCATGCCAGATGACTGCATTCGTATCTTCGCTTCACAAGTGTGAAATAAAGAAAAAGTCTGTTATTTTAGATATTTCCGTTTTTCTTTAGTTATTAGGTGGCTATGAAAAAAATTAATTCCCGGTATTTTAAAAAACTACGCCTGAAAAAAAGTTTATAAGATAAACAACCCTTATTTTTCAAAAATCTATCGATTCCCAAAGTTTCTCTATATAATAATTACCTTATAAATAAATACACATAACATTAAAATTATTAATAATATTTGTATTTACTAGTACATGTTAAGCAATTTCTGTGGTATTTGCTAATAACAAGTTAAATTATATGGTGATACTGTAGTGGACCAGAAAGAGTTAGTTTTCAAACAACAGTGTGAACATGCAAATATTTTTAAAATAATATTTTGAATTACGATGCGATGCTAGAAGCAAGACAGACAGTGGGCGAGGTGGAATATTTAGCCATGCGCTCTCCGCTTGTTAATATTTTCAAATAATGCTCATTATAAAAAAATGTCTTTGTTCTATTCTGCGAATTTCGTACCATATAGAACTATATAGCTATCTGTGATAGTTTAAAAATACCCCATGCCTAAATTTAGACTGCACTTTTTGCACATATGCAATTTAAAAAAAATTCTATGACATTTGTTAATAATTTTGATTTCTTTGTGGGCTTAGAGGAATATAGAGAGAATAAGCTTTCGAGTGGTAAAAAAATATTGGAAAATGTTCAAAATTAGGCTTATGATTGCAATATAAATAAAAAAAGGCAATTTTCAAGGACGACAAAATTTTCGAAAAATGTTTTTTATGCTTTTTAACATTACTGGACGGCCTTGCGCCCTTTGGATTCTAATTTGCATTACAATTCCCGATATTGTATTTATTTTTTAAAAACTATATCTTCGTGTTCACATTCCATGATTGGGCCCTTAAATTTCCAACTACTAATTGTAATGTTGTGAATCTACCACAGCCTCAACGAATCCCATTTTTTATTATTATGTTTGTTGTTATTTTTGTTACCCTACTTTTTAATCAACACAATATAAATTGAGTGGGAAGTTTAGGTCCTAGCGTTTTGTCGAATTTTCACATGTGCGTTCTTTTAGTATCTACTAAATTTATTTATATATGGCATTTAAATTTTAGCAATGCAATTGGACCACTAATAACACTTTGGCTGATTTATTCAGAAGGCACTGTTCAACAAAAAACAGAAGCTCCATTGTTCATATTGTTGTATGGAGGATTAGGCATATCGATAGGACTATGGTTATGGGGCAGAAAAGTTATTGAAACTATTGGAGAAGATTTGGCTACAGTTAATCCATCTACGTAAGTTATTATTATTATTGTCTAAGAAAGAAAATTTTCTGATTCTAGACTAGAAATCCGTTATATGAATGTGGTCAAAAATTTTATCATTTTCTCGTAATTTTCTCTTGCACAAAATATAATTTTGGCATTTTGAAATCATTACTTAATTTAAAAAAAGCGTGTAAAGATTTCTTATATTTTTTCTTTTTACAAAAGTTACTCAACATTTAAAGTTTGAATTAGTCCATTATCAGCGCAAAACTGCCGGCTGGGTAGATCCATACGATGATGTCATCGAATAGCAAGGATCGTAGTGTTAGTGAACACAAAGCAGGCAAAGCATGCTGTTAAATGTAAACAGTTTGTGTTATCTGTTATTTATGTTGTGAAATTTTATGTGAAGTAATTTTAATGATCAATTCTTTTAAATTATCGCCATATTACTAGGGCATCGCAACGATGTGTGAAAATATTTCAATAAAAATTCCAGAAAAAATTTTTCTCCAAATTTCAAGAAACACAGAACGTAGAAAAGCTTAGTTAAATTTGGTTAAACAGGATCCAAAGGAGTTTTCGAAAGCCAGTTACGTTTTTGCATGCATCTGAGTAATTAAAAAAATAGTATTAAAAATGAACATGTAAGGGCAATAAAAATAATATGTATGTGTAAAGTATTATATGGCACGATAACAAGAGGGATTCTGGGTTTCAAACGATTTTTCTCATTTTTTTATGTTATTTTGGGACACTAAAGAAGATATTTTCTACCGTGGAATTTTGTGTGAGATTACAAGGTGCTACTGAAAATCATCGGACACAAAGTTGTCAATTATTCCGTTTGGGTGAGACTCATTTTTAGCAAATATTATTTAAATATATTTCAATCGCAAACTCAAACAGTTTTTATTTGACAACGATAGAGGGTGTCCAAGAATAATTTTTCTAAAAGCACATATATACAGGGTGTGTATAGAATTCTTTTACATATCTAGTAAATATAATTTTATTATATATAAAAAAACATCTAAGTATATAGATTTGGAGAGTATAAGGATACGCCGTTATGAGCGCAACTACCAACGTTCGGTCTCCAATATTATTATGACCCTTGGGGCGTGTACGTGGGTAGACCTAGAACCATAACTTGAAATGAAAAACACTGTTGAAGTAGATATTCTATTAATATATCTAACAAGTTTAATGAATGATAATAACAATGGCTGTCTTAACATGAACTCTGACATGAAGTTACAACAACGTGCTCTCAGCCGCCGAAGCGCGCACACCGTCACCTGTTTTGTCGCGCGCGCACATAGTCACAGAATTTGAATTGGTAGAATGCTGTCTATGCCCCCGGCCTTGGAAGCCTGTCTTCCAAAACTGGAACCACTAGGTCTACAACTTAATTGTCACTAGGCATTGGCAAAATACAAAGCTTTGAAAATGCGCGGCAAATAACGCCATTAGCAGTCTTTACATCTGCCACTCGACATATTCCGTCCTTTCCTGGATACAACTTGCAAATGCGACCTAATTTCCAATATTTGGGGGTTAGGTTGTCTTCCTTTATAAATACCATATCATGGAGATTTAAACTGATTTGGTTTCGCTTCCATTTATTTCTTTGTTGAAATTCGCTAATGTATTCCTTCTGCCACCTTTGCCAGAAGTGTTGCTGTATTTGTTGGATTAATTGGAACCTTGTCAAACGGTTGATATTGCTACTCATAACATTTGAATCGGGTAGTGAAGCAGCTGGCCTTCCCAACAAGAAGTGAGCGGGTGTGAGGGGAGAGAGGTCATTAGGGTCTGTTGACATTGGACAAAGCGGACGAGAATTAAGGATTGATTCTATCTGTACCAACACAGTATACAACTCTTCAAAAGTGAAAATGATATTCCCCATTACCCTACGTAAGTGATGTTTACAACTTTTAACTCCATTCTCCCAATTACCTCCCATATGAGGAGCTTTGACTGGAATGAAATGCCAACTGATGTTCTCAGATATTTTCTACTAACTGATTTGTAAAATCTGTATTAACTAGAAACTCTTTTAATTCTGCATATGCTCCTACAAAATTTGTTCCATTATCGGAATATACGTAGGTTGGCTTACCTCTGCGGGCCACAAATCTACGAAATGCTAACATAAATGAATTGGTTGAAAGTTCTGTTACAAGTTCAATATTTACAGCTCGAGTTTTCATGCAAACAAATAAACATATCCAACTTTTACTTGTTTTTGCGCCCCTACCCTTGTGATTTTTGACCAGGTACGGCCCTGCGTAATCTACGCCTGTGGTCTCGAACGGAAAGCCCGGGTGCACGCGAGTTGAGGGTAACTCTCCCATTATGGGGTTTTCAATTCCAGGTTTATACCTATAACAAAGTATACATTCTTTAACTGTCTTTTTTGCAATATTGCGCCCTGACACTGGCCAATATGTTTCACGTATAGAGGCCAACAACGCTTGTGGTCCCGCGTGATATAAATACAAATGCTGAATATCGGAAAATTAACATTGTCATATGATGTTTTGAAGAAAGCAAAATTGGATGCTTTTTACTATATACAAATTTAGAGTTTTTCAAGCGTCCACCAACTCTAATTATGCCATCGGAATCCATAAATGGGGAAAGACTCAAAATTTTGCTTTTATTATGTAGGTTTCTTCCGCTTGCTAAATCATGATAATCGCGAGAAAATGCATCCCTTTGTGCAATTCTTACCAAACTGGTGTGGGCGTTATTAATTTCATCCACTGAAAGTGGTCCAGTCCGGCGATTATTTGGCGATAAGCAATTATGTTTGAACCGATACATGTATGTCACTGTTCGCTTTAAACGCATAAAACTTGAAAAATGACTGAAAGGAAAAGTTCCTATGTTTTCTGTCACTATAAAAGCAGCGACGTCACCACGCAAGTCTAGCATATTTGAGGGGTAAATGTCAAATTTAGAATCCGGCCATCCGGTTTCATCTTTTTGCAAAAATTTCGGACCCTCCCACCAAATGGTTGCGCCTTGAATTTGACTAGGCATAAGTCCACGCGTTAACAAATCTGCTGGATTCTCTTTCGTCGGAATATGTCGCCATGAAAATTTACTTGTAATATTTTGAATTTCCGCTACGCGGTTACTGACAAAAGTTTTTAGCTGATTTGGTGGAGTTTTTAGCCACCCCAACACAATAGTTGAATCTGACCAAAATGTACATGCATACAAATCTAACCTTAATGAATTGAGTACCTTTTGTGCTAGCCTTGAAGCTACGAGTGCGCCGCATAGCTCTAATCGTAGCAATGTTACTGTTTTTAGTGGTGCTACCTTTGATTTTGAACATAAAAGCTGCACAAAACTATTACCGCTCGCATCCTGTGACTGCACATATATGGCTCCACCATATGCAGATTCTGAAGAATCAGCAAAACAATGAAAATGGATCGAAATAGCTTTATCACAAATCACTTTTCGCGGAATTTTTAAATTATTTAAAATTGGCAGTTCTGATCTGAGCTGAAACCAAGTTGATTTTATATCATTTGGAAGTGGATCGTTCCAGGATACCTTGACTAACCAGAGTTTTTGAAGTAAAATTTTTGCATAAAGAACGCATGGGGACAAAAGTCCCAAAGGGTCAAAAATTTTAGCAATGCCTGATAAAACACTACGCTTTGTTATTTCGCGCAGATCTGTATCATTTTGAATTTTGTACATTAAACTATCCGTAAAACTTGACCACACCAAACCTAAAGTTTTCTCATCATCACCGAATCGAATTGAATGTAAATTTGTATCTTTGTGTAAATTTTGAATTATATGCGGATCATTGGAACGCCATTTACTAAGTTCGAAACATCCCTGCTGTAAAACGTCTGAAATTTGAGCGCAAATTTCAATTGCCTCTTGTGCTGTATTTGCGCCCGTTAACAAGTCGTCAACGTAAAAATCTGACTCGATAATCTTTGCGATTTTAGGATTTGTTTCGCGATACTCTATGCCTAACTGCTTTAAACATCTTATGGCCAGAAATGACCCAGCCGTGGTACCATAAGTAACGGTATTTAACTCAAAAGTTTGCAGAATATCATTCGGATTCTCGCGCCATAAAATTCGTTGTAATGGTCTGTCTGATTTGTCAACTAAGACTTGCCGATACATTTTTTCACATCAGCTGAAATTACAAATTGATGTGCCCTAAAGCGTAAAATAATCGATAGAAGGTCATCTTGTATTGTTGGGACAGTTAATTGCAAATCATTTAAAGAGTAACCTGAAGTAGTTGCCATAGAAGCATTGAAAACCACACGTAATTTCGTACTGTTACTTTCCTCTTTAAGCACCCCATGATGAGGCATATAATAAAAAATATCAGTAGTAGAATCACGGTTAATTTCGTTTGTAACATTTGACATATGTTTCAATACTTCATATTCCTTTAAAAAATCTGTTTATAAAATTCGTAATCTTGTATTATTTTGCAATCTACGTTCTAATTGTGTAAACTGTTTCATTGCTCTTTGTTTGGAGTCACCTAATTTACTAATATCATGCTTCAACGGTAACCTAACAATGAAACGCCCATCTGAATTTCGTTTCGTATTTGCAACAAAATGTTCTTCGCTTTCTATTTCCTCGAGCGACAATGCATTGTCAGAAGAGACTTCCTCGAGTTCCCAAAACTGCTGTAATTGATCCTGAATGTCAAATTTTCTGACAAAATTACAACGAACGCTATGCTTTGTCGTATTTAAAATAAGGGGACCAGAGACTATCCAGCCGAAAATGGTTTTCTGAAGAACCGGATAATTAGATCCTATGTATTTTGTGCCTGAACAAATAATTTTCCAAAACAAATCTGCCCCAATCAGCAAATCAACTTGCCCCGGTATATTAAATGATGGATCAGCTAGTTTGTAATTAAACGGAATTTTTAAATATGAAACCTTGAACTTAGAATTTGGTAACTCCCTGTAATTTGAGAAATAACAAAGCAAGCAATATCTAATTTAAATGCTTTATCCTGGGCTCCGATTACCGTCCTAATTTTCCCTTGTATATTTGAAATCGTATTGGATAATCCCATAATTGAAATGTTAACTCGTTCAATATCTAACTGTAATTTTTTGCATAACTCCGTTGTTATAAAACTTGATTGCGCTCCAGAATCTAACAATGCCCTTGCAGCATGTGGATTCCCATATTTGTCAAAAATGCTGACCAAAACTGTCTGATTATCGTTGCTATATGCATGTGTAGCCGTTGTATTACACGTGATTTGATCTGAGTTATTAAAATTGGCATTATTATACGAATTACCCACCTGAGACGCACCTGAACTACTGGGAAAATCAAATGCGCTATTTGTATCATTAGACACTTGGGGAGAATTTTGCACTTCACTGGTTTTGTCAATATGCAGTAATGAATTGTGCTTACCTTTACAGTGCTTGCAACTACCGTATTTACAAAATGTACTGTAGTGACCGGGTTTAAAACAATATAAACAGAGTTTAAGCCCTTTTGCCTTTTCTATCCTGTCCTTTACTGACAAATTCACAAAATCTCGACAATTGTAAAAAGAATGTTTGCCATTGCATATCGTACATTCAACATTTGAAACAAAAAACCCTTTGTAAGAATTCAGATTTTTATTTTTGTAATCATTAAATTTTGTTTTATTTTCCTTTTTTGTGTTATTTGCCCCCAAGGTCTCCAATAAATCTGCTCTACCCTTTAAAAATTGTTTAAAGTCCTCTAAAGTTGGTGTATTATTGTCAATTTTGTATTCTTCCCATTCTCTTGAAGTAAAATTATCTAACTTGTTTACCATGATAAAAATGATTAAAGTGTCCCAATTATTCACAGGTTCATTTAACTGTTCTAATGCCCTCAAATGCTTAGATACTTGGTCAATTAAATCCCGAAATTTAGTTGCCGATTCGCGGGTAATTGATTCTATGTTAAATATTGCTTTTATATGATTGTTAATCAGTAAACGTGTATTATTGTACCTATTAAAAACCGTGTCCCACGCCACTGAGTAGTTTTCTGCCGAAAATTCTATTGCATGAATAACCCTAGCTGCACTCCCTTCCAGAGCTGCCCGTAGATAATGATACTTCTGTATATCAGTTATCTCATTATTTGAATGTATTAATGATAAATATGTGTCCCTAAACTCAAGCCAACCCTCGTAATTTCCATCAAATATGGGAAGCTTGATTGTTGGTAATTTTATACCTTGTAACATATTTGAATTTGCTCTAAATGAATTATCTGTACCTTGAGAAATATTTGAACTTGCATCTAATTGCCTTTTTTTGCTCAATTAAAAGTTTTTCAGAAACTGAAATTATCTCAAAAAATGTTATTTCGAATAAATATCTTTGCTCTAATTGTTCCTCAATATTTTTGTCATCTGTTAACATTTCTATCTCTGTCTGCACCTCATTAAATTCGTCAACGTTTTATGTGTAAAAGTCTTTGTTCTAACTCTATTATTTTAATGTCTGTACACATAACCTCCTGTAGGCTATTTATATATTTCGTAAAACATGTTAATCGGGTTTTAATACTACCCCTTTTTTTGATCAAAACATTTAACTCTTTTTCGCTCATTTTCAAATGACAAGACACAAATACTGCTATGGTACAAACAGAAACGAAATGGAAAAATGATATGAAATGATACAACTCACAGTTTTGTCGATTTCTTTCAAAATTTAATTCTGAATGTTTCTTGCTACGAAATGTGATCGGCGGCCATGCACTACCACCAACGTTTTCAACGGCCTGTTGGCATTCGCCTCGACCATAAACAGCTTCTGGTCTGTTTTCTCACTGATTTCTTAATTGATCTTTGGCTCGTGAAGGACCACTATTATGGTCAGCATTTAAACTGCCATAACTTGAAATGAAAAACACTGTTGAAGTAGATATTCTATTAATATATCTAACAAGTTTAATGAATGATAATAAAAATGGCTGTCTTAACATGAACTCTGACATGAAGTTACAACAACGTGCTCTCAGCCGCCGAAGCGCGCACACCGTCACCTGTTTTGTCGCGCGCGCACATAATCACAGAATTTGAATTGGTAGAATGCTGTCTAATGTTAGTATCGGGAAAGTGGGAACTCAGAGGCTTTGGCTAATAGCACAGAATTTAAACTTTAGTATCGGAGGAGGAGGAGATTTTGACCAATACTACAGACTAAAATGGGACGAGATAAGAGGTTTTGGCCTATACCAGGGACGTAGAGACGTAGATCTGGGACAAGAATAGCTGATAGAGGCGTAACAATTGAATGGTTATACAAGCTCGATCAATGAGATCATTTAAAAAAAGTAATTAATTATGTGTCAAAGCAATAAGATTAGAGATAACCGCTGGGGTCGTAGCTATTGAATGTTTATATAAGCACGACCAACAGGAATGTTTAAAAAAAATTAATTATATGTTAAAGAAATAAATAGTAAGATTAAAGATGGTCGCTAGAGGTGTAGCTATTGAATGCTTATACAAGCCTGACCAATGAGAGAATTTAAAAAAGTAAATAATCATATGTTAAAGCAATAAAATGTATTCTTGAGTCTGTAGGTTGACAGGCTAAGACCTGTTATGTAAAAGTAATGTAAATATAGGATAACGTTATCATAGTAACTAGTATTATGCATATATACATGTCTTTCTAGTTAAAAATTATTTCATATAAGTTTCCAGGAATTTGTTAATATAAATAGCATTTTTCGCAAAAAATACTACAAGCTGTGCCAATGAGAGCATTTAAAAAAGTAGTTAATTATACGTCTAGGTAATAAATAATAAAAATCAAATATAGCAGCAGCGTCGCTAAGTTATTTAAAAAATAAACTAATGTAAATAAATGAATAAGCGCCACTCAGAAGAGGAATGATCGATATTATGTTCTTACATTAAATCATCAATATCAATACACGCGCATAGTGAATTGTCCATATTATAAAATGCGGAAAATGTTGCATTTATTTTTCTAAAAGACGTAATCTTTGTTTCTTTAGCCAGTAAATTCCACTCCTTCAGTCGGGAACCAAAAATTTCTGCTTGTTGTTTTGACAGCCCCAAGTCACGTACCAAATCATTCAATTCATTTGAGCAATTAAGTGAGGGTCATTAAAACTTTCTGGAATATACAAAGAGTCGGCACACTGGTCTTGGTTGTCTGAAGAGTCGTTACTATTTCCATTACCTCCCAAAACAATATTATGCCAAAGGCGTAGTTGGCACTAGTAAGTCTGATGCATTGTGAGGAACAGGTCTTAGGGCTGATGGCAAATTCGAATATTTGATTTTTTGTTTTTCTTTTTTGAGATATCCTTCGGTTTTTGTTACACAAAAATAGCAATCATCGAAATGATTGGTGGGTTCTCACCACTCCATTGAAACCGCATAAATCATGTTTTTTCTTCTCCCTTTCATCCACTGTACTAGTGACACATTACAACTTACACAACAAACGTGGGGAGTCCATTGCTTGTCTTGATCTCCGATTGAAACACCAAAATATAGAAAATATGCTTCTTTCACAGTTTCAGACAATGGTATCGCTTGTGACTTCACAAGGAATTCTCCACAAATGTAACAAAACTTGTCAGGTGAGGTTTTGCAACTTCGGTGCATTTGATTGGACATTTTTATCGTAACAGAGTTATGTGGATAAACGGAAAAACTTTCTAAGAGATTCAATTAAACACTTGGAAGGTGAAAACAAGACTGATACTGAAAATGTCCCACCTTACTTCAACTTGCTCTTCTAAAATTGCTAATCCATCATAAAATTTATTACTGGCAATATAATAGGGTTTATTATGTTCACTCAAAAATGGTCCGTATTAGGATATTTTTTCAGTTAATAGGGAGGTATTAACAATATACAAATAGTAGTGTGAACTATGTTACAAAAATTGTGTCGCCAGTGTTATTAGGACCACCATATTGACCAAGTGCACCGGGTCTTTGTGTGTTGTAAATTCGCTAACTTAAGACTTTCCATCCAAAATAGACTCCCTCCGGGAACCTACCCCTCAAGTTAGGAACTTTCAATCATTCTTTCATACTTTTGCAGATCTAGTGGGACGATTCATTTAACCGTCTAAGCAGAGCTACTATTTGTTCTTCTCTCTTTATATCATTATTATTTAACTTTACCTATTTTATATTAAATGCATGGAATGCTACATAAACATACCAGGTGAAAATTTTCACTCGCTCTATCTCCGGAACTAATGAAGATATCAAAAATCGCTCGGAACCGTTTTAGTGATATGAAGGGGGAACTCGAATACTGTAATAAGTGACGCACTACCACCTATCCTCTCAACCCCAGTTAACCTAACTCAAAAATCTTAAATGGCAACCCCCTGCTTATGATACCTCACTGAAAAGCATTTGAGAAGTGCTTTCCAATGATACCAAATAAAGCTTATTTTGAAGTAGCAGTTTTCAATCAATTTATAAATAAGTGATTTAAACTTACTATTCAAAATGATATCACCATTTTATTGATATGAAGGGGAAACTTGAATACTCTAATAAGTGTTGCATCTCCACCTATCTCAGCTATCCCAGCTCAAAAATCTTGAAAAGTACTTGAAAGGTGCTTTCCAATGGTGCAAAGGAAAGTTTTTTTTGGTTTAGTAGTTTTCGATTTAATTCATGAACAAGTGATTTAAATTTTAAAAATGACTGCAGTTTGTTACTGAATCCGTGAATAGCAGAATAAACACCAGACTTCGGCCGCACATTTGATTATCACAACAGCCACGACTGATATATTCGATTAACCAAAGTCTCTTTTTAAAAAATAATTATAAATTTTATTATAGTTTTATTTAATACATAAAACGATGTTACAAGCTTGAAATATAATTACTGACTGATTCTATATAAAACAAAAGGAATGGAGATGCTCCTTATCTTAGGGTATCAGGTTACCCTGCTACGGCGAAAGCTGCTAACTCAGTGCCGTTCCTGTGGGAAGTGCTGATATAATTCCTCCCCTCGAAGATTCAACTACGGAGTACAGCGAGGAAGTTGAACGTTTGGCAGGATCATCCCTTCTTGTTGATTTTCTTCGTCTGGTCTTCTCCTAATACATTTGGTTGTTAGTATTGATTTCTTGTAACAGAAATAAGAAATTATTGAAATCAATAAAATATAAAGAAGTAATTTCCATGTATTAGGAATATGGGATATTCCAATTCCATTAGTTGTTATTTGAGGTTTATTCGCAATTATTTGTTTCTTAATGTCTTGCAGTTCATCTAGGTTGATATTGTCTAAGTGGATGCTGAAATTTTGATAGGACGTGGGGTTCTTCTCTTGATCTAATTCGGGGAAGAGTATTAGCTGATTTTGATCTGTGGCTTGTTCCTTGTTGCATATCCTTTCTTGAGAGGTGATTATTTCACATCCTATTGGAATGTTGATTAAATGGGTTCCAATTAATTTTTGAGCTTCGTCTTGTCGATGGCATTTCATAGTGACTGTTTCTTTGTTAGGAAATATACCAATCCATTCTGTTGCTTCATCGAGTTGTTTGATTAATGGCCTTGTTGTTTTTATCTCGATAGTTTTGCAATTTGAGGTGTCCTTCATGTCTAATAATTGTATTGCACAGGGGCTATTTTCATGGATTTCCTCGATGTCAAGTTTCTTACAAATATAATATTGCGGTGCCATTTTGGTGCATATGTCACTTTTGAATGCAAAGTACAATTCGTTTTTTTAATAAATATTTATTATTTGGAATTATGGCCTTGAATTGACTCTGACGATATACGGGAATCGGATATAGGTGATAATAATTAAATGTTTCTGGATACATAATTGGTAACCGAAGTAAATATGTAATTCTATTATTTAGGATATAACATTCAATTTCTATTAATTTTTCTATTAATAAAGTGTTTTCTAATGTTATTTCAAAAGGTAATTGTCCTGATTTAATGTCTTTTTCTAATTTTAATAGCTCTTTAAAGAGGTCACTTGTTTTTATTATACTAGGATGCATGATATTTATTCTGGTGAATGTAATTGAATTCTCTATATCTTGTAAAATAGAGTTAATTATTTCATACATATTTATGATTTGATTTAAAACGTCCTTAATGAAGTTAGAATTTTTTGCGCTTTAAACTTTGTTCAGCAATAGAGGCAATCCGTTCGATTTCTGATTGTAACAATCTTTCATTATGAGATATTTGTTGTACGGTTAAGTTAAATTTGTTTACTATGTCAGTAGAGATTGAATTTTGTTTTGCAATATGTGTAGCCAATTTATTTTGATTATTTTGGATTTCTTTTATGATGTTATCATATCGCTCTCCATCGGAGGCATCTAAATTTCCCGTTATTGATTTGAATATAGAACCTAAACCGTTTATTAAACCTCGTCTAGCCCTTTGTGGGTGTGGAATGATTTCTTTTAACTTAATTTCAACTTTATCCTTTGTTAGTTTTAATATTTTAATGTAATTTGATGTGTCTTCAGAGTAATTTTTACTTAAATTGATATTATCCAAAAGATTTTTCGATTGATCGTTTAATTTATTAACTTCAGTAATAACTGGGTTTAAGTCATAGTAATGTATTAAAGTGTGGGTGTATTCTTGTACCTTTGCAAGTCCAAGTTTAAGTGGTATCAGTCCAGGGTTGTTTTCTAAATTTTTTGTTGTTACCTTTTCTTGTAATCCGAGTACAAGGGGGAATCTGAAAGATAATAATTTAGTTACTAAAGTCGTAAGTTTTCCTAAGTGGTCTTTTTAAATTATCCATATGTACTTTAGGTTGGACTGCTGTTGACACGATTTTTAAGTTTTCGTTTACTGTTTCTATCGTTGATGGTTTATGAAACTTATTAGCAGTTTTTTGTCTTATGTGTTTTTTTACGTAAGCAGCTGATTCGGGTTTAAATAGTTCCAGGTCGTCGCGTTTTTTGTTTAGCTTATCGATTATTTTCTCTTTATTTTCTACAAGAACTTGATTGACTTTCGTATACATTAATTTAGTCCTTTCCCTATGTTCGTTAATGTAATCGTTAATTAATATTTTTTTTCGATATCAATGTCAAATGGATTTTCATTATTGATGTGTCCGTTAATAATGTCTATTGGTTTTAATTTTGTTGAGGAATGAATTGAGTGGTTATATGCTAATATTGCATACGTCATTTTAATTTGAATTGGTGTTTTTAAGAATCCTTGGGTATTTAATAACCGTACATGTTCGATCAATGTCGAGTGTAGTCTCTCTACGGGGCCATTAGATTGGGGATGATTTGGAGAACAGAAATGTAATTTTATTTTATGTAGAGCAAGCAATTCAGAAATTACTGAATTTTTGAATTCCGTTCCGTTATCGACGATTATCTGTTTTGGAACTCCGTGATGGGAGAAAAATAATATTAAATTATTTACTATTTCGGTAGAGGCTAATGACGTTAATTTATATGCTTGTGCGTACTTAGAAAATGTATCTATTACAGTCAAAAATTTAGTTTGTTCTAATGTGAATGAATCTAAATGAATAATTTCGAAAGGATGCATTGCTGTTGGAGTGATATTCATTTTCATTTTTATAGGGTTCCTTTCGTATTCACTTTGTTGACAAATTTCGCAATCATTTATATAAGTTTGTATTGAATTCCTTAAATCCGGCCAGTAATATCGTTTCCTGATTTGTTGTTCCGTTTCGATTATACCGCGGTGGTTACTTTTACTTTCATGATAATTTTGTATAATTTCCTGAATATCATCTTTATTTGTGATGTCAATTAATTTTAATTTACAGTTTTTTAATTTTAAATATGGCCATTTAAAGTTTTTGCGTATGACTTCGCAAAAAGGCTCATAGATATCAGGATTTTCAAAGTATAAATGATAGGGAGTTTTTGGTGCTACAAAATTTTTAAAAAAAATCGATTATATCTTGTTCGAATTGATTTTTAGATATTTGGATGTTAAAACGTTGCTTTTTTCCAAACAATATTATTTGTTTTGGCTTAGCTGGAGTGTGCAAAACTGAATGAATGATTATTTGATTTTGTCCGTAATTCACAGGTGTTTCTACAATTGGTATTTCTGCTATGGGATGATGTCCAGCATTAGTATGTACAGTAATATCGTTTTCAGGATTATCGATTTCCGATCTTTGTTCATCTGGTAACACTTGTGTGGAAATATTATCATCGATTTGTGAGTTCGAGGGTTGATTGGAGGTTATAGCAAGTTGTTTATTGAATTCGTCAATATATTGAAATATGTCGGTACTTTCTTTAGTGTGTAATTCTATGCGGGACAGCGCGTCTGCATTGGTGTTTAATTTACCTTTTTTATACATTATATTGTAGTCAAATTCTTCCAGCTTAAAGCGCCATCTTACCAATTTCGAATTTGGCTCTTTTAGTGTAAATAACCACTGGAGTGGTTTGTGGTCTGTTATAATATTAAATTTCCGTCCGAAAAGGTACGGTCTGAAGTATTTGGTGGCCCAGACAATCGAGAGCAGTTCTTTCTCGATGGTGCTATAATTTTGCTCAGAATCGTTCAGAGTACGAGAAGCGTACGCGACCGGTAGGTCCTTTCCTATTGGGCCCTGCGAGAGCACGGCACCTAGTGCCACATTGCTAGCATCGCTTGTTAAGTTAAAAAGGTTTTGTGAAGTCTGGGTATTGCAAGATGGGTTTATTAATTAATAAATTTTTACAAGTTTCGAAACAGGATATAAATTCTGCGTCGTGAATGATTTTTGCATTCTTCTTTAAGCATTTCGTGAGAGGTTTAGTAATTTTGACAAAATTATTTATGAACCTCCTATAATAACCTAATAAACCTAAAAAGCCTTTGATTTGTTTGGTTGTTTTCGGTATAGGATAATTTTTGATTGCTATGATTTTATCGGGGTTTGGCTTTACCCCATCTGGTGTAACAATATGACCTAAATAAGCGACTTCTTTTCGCAAAAACTCCGACTTATCCAGTTGAATTTTGAAATTTGAGTCTCTAAGTCTCTGAAAAACGGATCTTAAACGTTCGATATGTTCCTGGAGTGACGTGGAAAAAATTATAATGTCGTCTAAATATACTAGGCATTTCTCGTTTTGTATACCGCGAAGGATATTATCCATTATTCGCTGAAATGTCGCGGGCGCGTTTTTTACCCAAAGGGCATTCTGAGGTACTCATAATGCCCGTTCTCGGTGTTAAAAGCTGTTTTGGCTATGTCGTTTTTATCCATTTCAATCTGGTGAAATCCGCTAGCCAAATCCAGAGTTGAAAAGTATTGGCATTTACCTAACTTGTCCAATAAATCAGTGATATTGGGAAGTGGATACTTATCGTCGACCGTCTTTTCATTTAATTTGCGGTAATCCACAACTACACGCCATTTTTGTTTACCCGACGCATCAAACTTTTTTGGTACCACCCAAATCGGGGATGACCAGGGCGAATGGCTTGGCCTAATTATGTTTTGGTCCAGCATTTTTTTCATTTGATTTTCGACCTCTTGTTTATGAATAAATGGGTAGCGATAAGTTTTTGTATACACCGGTATTTCGTCGGTCGTTTTTATTTGATGTTTAATTTGATTGGAAAAAGTTAATTTAGTGTTTTCCCGGTAAAATATATCCGCGTATTCTTTACATAAATTTTCAATTTTAATTTTTTCCTCCGTGTTTAAATGGTCAGTACGAATATTTGATAAGTCCAAGTATGATTTATCAGATTCGTCAAAATTATTTAGATTAATTTCCTGAATACATTTTTTATCAAATCTATCAACTACTAGAGGTTTAGAAAAGTCTAGCGTTATTGGTTGGGTCGTGTTATTTAATATTGTTGTTAATGCTTCACCGTTTTTCGCTGTGGTTAAACATTCGGGAATTTCACAATTATGAATTTTTTTGGTAAGGAATTATTATTTCTCCGTTTGTAAGCGATGTTCTTACTTTTATAACCTGTTCTGTTCTAGGTGAAATTGATATTAAATTGAGCTCATTTTGTGTTTTATGATAATATAGTTTAATTTGTGTGTATGGAGTTATTAATAGTCCTTTGTCAAAATTTAGATTTGCTTGTAGCAATTTTAAGTTATCTAGCCCAATGAGGCCGTGAAAACTATTGTAAAATTTAAATAAATAAAATTTTAACTTTGCTCTTTGTGGTAAATTAAATATTTTTGACATAGGTATTATAGCACTTTCTTTATGAGCAGATTTTTGAAAAACAGTAGAAACTATAAATGGATCATTTTTAATACAATTTGGGTACAGTTTGTAAGCAAGATTTGGGTCAATAAATGATTTTGTTGAACCAGAATCGATTAAAAATTTTAAATTGTGCTCAGGGAGTATAACGTATGGTAATTCACTAGAGTTGGCGGTATTAATTGAGATAATTTCAGGATTTATGTCTGATCTTGGATCGACGGGTCCTGCTGAAAATTTGTTTCGTCTTCATAATATATTTGGTTAGTGTCGTCATAAGATTCGTCAACATTTTGGATGTCATAGTCATTAATTGGAATCGAATCATCGATTTCGTCTACTTCAGCATTATAAAGTTCCTCTGGAGTAAAATTTCTTTGTGTGGACCGATATTGAGTGGATGTCGAAGGTCCTTGTTGAAAATTATTTGACGTTTGTCTAGTCACTACACTCATAGGAGTAGGATTTGAAAGAACCACGTTTGGATTTGGTTTAAAAAACATTTTGATTTGGATTTTTGAATACTTGAGAATTTCTAAAGAACTTTTGAGGTGGATTGTTCATCCTTTGTTGAAATTGAATTGGTTGGGATGGAAAATTGTTATTCTGTTGACGAAATTGGTTATTTTGTGTTCGTGAATTAAATGAAGGAAATTGATTATGATTATTAAAAGGATATCTGGGGAAATTATTCACTGGTTTGGGAAAGTTATTTACAGGTCTGGGAAAATTATTTACTGGTCTGTTTTGTACAGGCGCCTGTTTAATAAAATTTTTACTTGTGAAATTTTGATAGTATTGTATATTTTCTTCCTGAATAATAAATTGCAACGCCTGGTTCATATCCGTGGGACGCATACAACGAATTGTTTTGCCCATTGGTTCTGTTAGTCCTGATAAGAATGTTTTTAAAGTAAGTTTATTGTACAGATCGCGTTTTAATATTTTTGCTTCTACTTGTTCTTCGTGTATATCAACATACGAACAAATTAAATTTAATATTTGCAAACATCGATCGAAAAATTGTTGTGGCTTTTCATTTGGAAATTGTTTTAACAAAACTAAATCTCTATTAAGACAAGCCTCATCGCGTTGATCTGCGAAATTTCTATATAAAGTATCTTTTAGCTCATTCCAAGTGGTAACACTTTGTATATTAACAACTACTTTTGCACTACCTGTTAATTTACCTATGAGCGAATTTAACAAATACACATTATGAAAATTGTTCGGGTTAGTGGCATCATAAAATGCCGTTATAATGCTATCGCAAGTACTTAAAAATCTATTTAATTCATTTGGGTTTCCGTCAAATTGCGGAACACAGCTTAAATATTCTGGTTTAAATTGAGCCATTATTTGGTTCTCTGAGGTTAAACTTATTTTTGAATTAATTATTTGATTAGAAGTTTGAATGTTACTTTCTAGTATATGCAAAGAATTATTTTGAGAAATTGAAGAAAGATTTTTTACTTCGCCTGAGTCAGTTAAAGGTGATAAACTTAAATTTTCAAAAAGTGTTTCAAGGGACATCGAATTGTACTTACATTAATAGTGCTATGACTTTGGTCATCGTTTTCCTAATATTTATAAGAAGACTGCAAATGGATCAGCTATTTTTGTCTTCTCCAAATTACGTTTTCCTTGCAGAATGGGACGATGTGGTTCCTATTCTCGTGAACTGTTGTCGAAGTAAGCCACTCTGTTTTAGACACTAACTTTTCACAAAAAAAATTTTTTTTTTTTTTTTTGATAGTCGATTAATCGTTAAAACGAAAATTATTTGTTCGATACACAATAATCCCGACTATCCTACCGACTGCGCCACTGATATATTCGATTAACCAAAAGTCTCTTTTTAAAAAAATAATTATAAATTTTATTATAGTTTTATTTAATACATAAAACGATGTTACAAGCTTGAAATATAATTACTGACTGATTCTATATAAAACAAAAGGAATGGAGATGCTCCTTATCTTAGGGTATCAGGTTACCCTGCTACGGCGAAAGCTGCTAACTCAGTGCCGTTCCTGTGGGAAGTGCTGATATAATTCACGTCACTTACAGCGCTGGCCTAACTGTTTTGCCCGGGAACAAAAACAAGAAATGTAAACAAAAAATTTTATGCAGAATGCGACAAAAAATTGAGATAGAGAGTTATACACCCCATAGGAAGTCTCCTGCTGCGATAACCTCCGACATGGATAACGGCCACACGCAGCACACCAAGGCTATAAAACCACATCAGACGATCTTCACGAGGCATTCGGTCTACGATTTTATTCTGACATGTTAATTGTTAAAACTATATTGTAATTTGATCTTTGTGTTGTGTGAAATAAAATAATTGTTTTTAAAAACATTTTTGCTGATTTCGCAAATAAAATTGGCGCAGTCGGGTAGGATTAATCCAGTTGATTTGCAATTCATCGTGAACTCGTAACATCAACGTATTTTTTTAAAATTTTGGGATTTTTTCGAATTTACGTGCTCTTCCAAGTCCATCCAGTGAAGAAGACACCTAGAAAACATACCAAAGAGGTAAACTGTAGTAACTTCTTGAGAAATCTCCGATAGGTGAACTTAGTAACCTATCCAGAAGAAATCAGCAGAAATTCACTCAGCATCGGGACTAGAGCGCCAGGGAAAAGAGGCTCCTACAGAACTATCGCAGTAAGTTTAAGTTTCCTTTCTCTCATTTTCCTAATTTTAAGTCCTTCAAATTTCTTATCTAACGATTTATTTAAGCGTTAGACTAATTCTGATTATTGAAATCAAACAGACTATCTTGTCTACTAGTTTTAAGAATAACAAATTTTCATAGAAATAAATATATATATATATATATATATATATATATATATATATATATATATATATATATATATATATATATATATATATATATATATATTTGTTACAAATACAAACCTTATTTTTATAATTTTACTATTTACGGAATTTATTACGCATATTATTCCCACAAATAGTCAAATACCTACATTTATAATTACATGACAGAGATAGACGACCTGGTAAACAGTCTAGAAAAATTTTATATAGATAAACTCTCTGACAATAATTTAAATAACAACTTTGAAATGGCAACTGCCAATCAAATTAATTTTCAAATCTTAAAAGCTTATGCTGACACTATCCCACACTTTAGTGAAGACGAAAATATTTTAGAAATCTTTATAAATGCGTGCGACCAATTCATTAATACATACACTACAACCGACGAATTATTAAATGCTTATCTTTTACGTGTAATAATAGGTAAACTCACAGATATGGCACAACTCTTAATAGGTTCACGATTAGAATTAAATACTTGGGAACTAATCAAAGAAGGTTTAAGATCTAGTTTTGTGGATCGCAGAAACCTCGAATGTCTTGAGCAAAATCTACTAACATTAATACCAAATAAAAATGAACACCCTATTGAATTCGCTAAAAGAATACAGATTGCACGCAGTAAGCTTGCTTTTAAAGTAAATTCTCTATCAAGTAATGAAATATCACGAGAAACAAAATTAATATATCTTAGGCAATACGATTCGTTAGCACTTAAAACATTTATGCGAAATCTAAACGGTCTTTCGTTTAGATTGTGACTTTGAAAAACTATTTAACTTAACCACAGATGCTTCCAATATAGCGATAGCAGCGGTCCTTTCGCAAGAGCCTATCGGAAGGCAATAAGCATTCCTTAGTCTACACATAATATTATAATTCTTTAAATACCTAGCATAGTTACATGACATTTAATTATTAATCCTTTGAATATTTATAATTTTAAGATAGAGAAATACTCCTAATATTATTATAAACTTTTTATTTTTTTTTAAATATATTTTTTTTTATAATTTCTTTTCCTTTTTTTTATATTTTTTTTTAAATAAATTTAAAATATATTTTATATTATTTGTATCGGAAGTGATTTGCCAATCGCTTACGCCTCACGCACGCTGAACCCAGTAGAACAAAGCTACTCCACCATTGAAAGGGAGCTGCTAGCCATAATAAATTTTACGAAATACTTCAGACCGTACTTATTCGGGTGTAAATTTTAAATAATAACAGATCATAAACCACTCCAATGGCCTAAAAACCTAAAAGAGCCGAATTCGACACTTGTAAGGTGGCGCCTTAAACTAGAAGAGTACGAGTATGAAATACATTACAAAAATGGTAAACACAACACAAATGCAGATGCACTGTCACGCGTAGAAATTAATGAAGGCGAAAACGAGTCCATTTTCCCGAATTTAGATGACACCGAAAGAAATAAAGTAATCGATGACTTTTTGGAACCTATACCTGACAACGACGTAAATCCAATTACGGACGAAACATCTACCTCAGACTTAACCCCTGCTATTAAAATATTACAAGACATTGCTCTTAACTTAGATTTCAATCAACCAAACGACAAATAAATATCCGACAATGCTACTCAACACGCATCTCACGAAAATCCTATTTTAGCTTGTCCCATTTCAGAACAACCTCTTAATCAATATCGCAATCAAGTAATATTTTTTCTAAGCCAAGACGCTACAAGAGCATCAGTTAGAAAACTTGAACTTTTCAAGGATAAAAATCCAAGACATCGATTACATATCACTATCCCTGAAATAAACATGGACAAACATTTAATAGACACTATAAAAAATTACTTGGAGCATAAAGAGACATGCATTATATTTTAGAAATAACTTTTCTGAAATTGTAATAAATTTAATTCAAAATTTCTTTAAAAATTCTGCTTTTAAATTAATACAGTGCAATTCAATGTTAAAAGACGTAGAAGACGAAAACGAACGTGACGAAAAAATTAAATACCACCACGAAGGTAAGACCTGTCATAAAGGTATCACATAAACAAAATACTCACTACAAAAAACTTATTACTGGCCAAACTTGATAGACGATGTAACTAATCACATAAATACTTGCCACATATGTCAGACAGCTAAGTACGAACGACACCCCAACGTTATTAAATTTAAACCAACCCCACAGGGACTCAGGCCATTTGAACACATTTACATCGACAAATTTAAAGTAGAAAATACTTATTTCCTAACCATCTTGGATAGCTTTTCAAGATTTGGACAAGCATACCCAACTCAAATTAATTCAATTGATACGTTAGATAGCCTTCTGAATTTTATATCTCACTTTGGCATACCTCACAAAATAACATGTGACCAAGTGTCAGAATTTAAAAACAACCTTTTCGAAAATTTCAGTACAAGACATAAAATACAAGTACATTACACTACCGCTAGAAACTCTAATAGTAACAGTCCCGTTGAACGATTTCATTCGACTCTATTAGACGAACTCCGATGTTTAGAATTAATTTACGCAAGAACGGATATGAAAACTCAAATGAAGTACGCAATTATCGGCTATAATAACTCAATACACTCAGTTACTACATTTACACCATTTTCAATAATTAAAGGTAATGTTGAACATATCGATCCATTCGATATAACAAATAGTCGTATAATGGAAACATATATTGATGTACATACACAAAATATGCGAGCCATACACGAGACAGTTAAACAAAATAACGACAAAGCAAAAGACCTTAGTAAGATAGATGAAAATCGAAACGAACCACCAGATATTGACGTCAATAAAAATACGTTCATACCAGTTCAAAATAGAAATAAAATAAAACCGAAATTTCAAAAGGTAATACCAAAATCTACCACAGAGACAAAAATAATAACATAAAAGGGAGTTTAACATAAATCCAAAGTTAAACCACAACGGCGAATTATATCAAATGATATTGTTGCAAATGCTGCACGCAATAACAATCATGCTCCTAGTCCCAGCAATCATTGGACAAAAAATAAAGCTGGAAGAGCTAATTAATCCACTATTACCATTTCCCTTAGTTAAAGCACTTACGACTAATAATCAACACACTTTCATATACTTAATATTAATCAGCTATAAAACTTAAGTTCTAATAATTTAAAAGATCGTGTTAATAATTTTCCAGATTTTCTCGACTCAATTCCTAATTTAAGCCAAACACACATAGAGTGAAACTCCACGCCAAATATTTAACGACCGAAGCAGATAATAAATTAATTAATATCAAACCAAACTCTAGGATAAAACGACAACTCTTTAACATAATAGGCAAAGGACAAAAATGGCTTTTTGGTACCTTAGACGCTTCAGACGGTGAATACTATGATAACGCCATAAAAATATTAGAGAAAAACCAAAACACTTTGCACCATGACATGACGAAACAATTGACGTTAACCAAACTATTAATACAAAAATTTAACGATACCCTAACAACACTAATTGGAAATGAAAACAATAAAAAATCGCTTGGAAGCTATATCACCGGAAATAAAAACAATAAATAGCCTCATGTCACTTCAAAGCACAGTTGATCTGATAATACTAACATATAGAGATCTAATTTCTCTATTAGACAATGTTGAAAACGAAATACTTTTTGCCAGGTTACATACTCTACACACAAGTATAATATCAGTTAAAACTATAAAAACCTTTGTAACAAAAATTGCCAAACTCTATGGACAATCTAAATTACCGGATTTCAAAAACATTCAGTCTTTTTACGAATTAGCATCTGCTCAAGTATTTTATAGAAACGACAAAATAATTTTTTCAATACATTTTCCGCTGATAAACCCCATCATTTATGATTTATTCCACTTATATCCCATTCCTAACAAAAAACTTTACACCAATACCAAAGAAACCATATTTCCTTAAAAGCACAACTCAACTTATTTACGAAGACATTGAATGTCCTAAGATAGAAAATATTTGCATCTATCACACCAATCAACCACCAACAAAAGTAGATTGCCTCTCACAAATGTTAGACGGCGATAGGAAAATATGCCCTCTTACCCCTACATACCTCGATAAACCAATTATCGAAACAATTAACGAGGCACACCTAATTGTCATACTTATCAATAAAACAACAATATCGAAATTTCGTAAAATTGACGGAATTTCAGAAATATCCAAACCCAATTTAATCACCATACCTCTAAACTGCACTGTCCAATTAAACGGTAAAACGTTTACAAACTACCAAACCAAGAACCTTCAAAATCAATTCTCTTTACTAGAAATTGATCAAAGCACAGATGAACACACTCTAGCACCAATATGACTAAAGGGCATCCAGTTAAACGAAATCTCCAAATACAAAGAAGAATTAGATAAAATGAAAATTCACAAGCTAGAAGAAACAACAAACAGACAGACAGACAACAAAACATTATGGATCATCCTCATTTTAATTATAATTATTTTTCAAGCCTACTTAACGTATGTTTCAGTCCAACGATACAGGAAACGAACACCTCTCACAAATATAATAATAACAAAATCCCAACTAGAGGAGAATGAAGAGGACAACGAAAAACAGTCATCCCTCCTGTTTTCCAATTAAGAAGGGAGGAGTTATACACCCCATAGGAAGTGTCCTGCTGCCATAACCTCCGACATGGATAACGGCCACACACGGCACACCAAGACTATAAAACCACATCAGACGATCTTCACGAGGCATTCGGTCTACGATTTTATTCTGACATGTTAGTTAATTGTTAAAACTATATTGTAATTTGATCTTTGTGTTGTGTGAAATAAAATAATTGTTTTTAAAAACATCTTTGATTTCGCAATAAAATTAGCGGAATAACATTGTAACGTACATTGTGCTGGTGGTTGACATCGATGAGTCCACTACCATTTAACTAATTTTATACTATTGATTTTATTGTATATACATAAATTCGTCTGAATTTGGTGTATGTTCCTAGTTTCTTACTGCATTCTGTATGTATGTTCTTCAGTTGGCTAGTTTATATTAGACATTCTTTCTGTATGCAATTTTTTGCGAATTTCTTTGTAAAAACTTTTAATTTCTTTCCGAGCTGTTATTATTGTTCTGACCGATTTGCAAATTCAATCCTAATAATGGTTCACACCATGGCTGAACGTGTTGAAATAATATTCATTTATGGTTTTGAGAATCGCTGTACCTTCAGAACCGCTAGATTAATCAACCAGAGATATCCTGATAGAAATGTCAGCTACACTTATATCCAGCAACTAATTTCTAAATTTGAAAAAAACTGGATCTGTCACCAATAAGAAAAGAACCCAACCAAGATTACTTGATGAAGCAACCCAAAATGAGGCCCTTGGATAGTTTGCCATGGATCCAACAATGTCTACTCGTCAAGCAGCCACAATAACAGGGATATCACTCGAGTCGGTTCGAAAAGTATTGAAACGTCACAAATTTCATTCGTATAAAATGTAGATTCATCAAGAGCTTTGTGATGATGACATAACTGCCGTTATTGGAGTGATGTAAATTTACACGTTTTCAGAGAAGAGCATATGCAGTATCCTGAGAAAATAAATATGTGAGCAGGTATATTAGGGGATGCCATCATAGGCCCATTATTCATTGATGGGAATTTAAATGGCAATATTTATGCTGATATGCTGGATGGAACCATTGAACAAATAATAATACATAAGCTGGAAAACCAGAAAGACGCTCACGGGAATTTTGCATTAACTGAGAATTTGCTGCATTTTCAACAAGATGGAGCACCTCTTCATTACGTACTCCCAGTTAGGCAGCTGTTGCACGATCACTACCCAAATAAACAAATTGGTAGAAGAGGGCCAATAGACTCCTCTGGGCTTCTTTCTATTTGGCTACCTAAAGTCAATTGTTTATAAAACCGAACCTCAATCAATTAACGAACTACGACAAATAAATATTCAAGAATACCGGTTTATACCCAGAGAGGTATGTGAAAACGTTTCAAAATAGACTGTATTATTGTTTAGAAAATAACGGAAATCATTTTGAATAGTTATAAAATATATTAAATAAAAAAATTTTTAAGTTTAAATCACTTATTAATGAATTAATTGAAAACTACTAGACCAAACCAAACTTTCATTTGTATCGTTGTAAAGCACTATTCAATTGCTTTTCTGGGCGATTT
Source organism: Rhamnusium bicolor (assembly GCA_029963845.1). Taxonomy (NCBI): domain Eukaryota; kingdom Metazoa; phylum Arthropoda; class Insecta; order Coleoptera; family Cerambycidae; genus Rhamnusium; species Rhamnusium bicolor. The sequence goes on along the minus strand of JANEYF010005262.1, from coordinate 45,267 downwards.
TTGATATCTTCATTACTTTCGGAGATATACTGACTGCAAGTTTTCAAATTGTCACACGGTTTAAAAACAGAGGTGGTAACTGACATTTTTCTGAAAATTGTAATATACTATAGGCATTTATTGTATTTATTAATAGGGTTTTCAAGGCGTAACTTATTTATAAATATAAAATATTAAGAATTTTTACGGGCCGTATCTAAAATTTTTATGTAAAAAACTAAGGTATTTAGTGGTAAATAACAATTACTAAGGTAATTAAGCAGTAAATACAGCAAATACTGCGAAATTGCCTTAGTGTTTTAGAATTATGGCTGAAATAGTTCAATATTCATTCTGTTGCGACATTTTCGCCTTAGTCAGTCAAGTCTAAATAATTAGTGGCCCGCGATCAGTGCGGCGTAAATAAGTCATTGTTTGTGTACCTAAATCAGTTAGATTTTAAAATTTATTGTGTTATTTTATTAGTTATTACTTATTATGACTATGTCATCATCATATAGTCTTATTATAATAATATTATTTATATATTGTGTAACAGGTATAGGTTATAAATTATTGTTTTTAAAATATATTCTACTCTTAACTTCTTATAGTTTTAGAATGGCTTCGAAAAGAACTAAAAAAAATCTGGAACAGGGTAAACGTGCTTTTAATGATAACATTAGTTCTGAAGATAATCAAAAACAAATTGAAAATATTTTCAAGTCAGTATGACAATGTTCATGTACAAATTTTGAATCAACCTAATACTATCGCTACCGCAAACGTAATTCAATCATACAATTACGCAATTGAATTAGAAAATCCCATAATAATTAACATGGAAAATTGCATCCCGATAAATTTTTATAACAGTACTGATATCAGTGTTTCCAAAAATGAAATCAGTAATGAGCAAGTAAGCCTAATAGATGAGAATGAATTGGAAATGCATAAAGCTATCTTAGCTATCAATGGTAAGTAATAATAGTATAATAATAATAATAATAATAATAATAATCGTCTGAAAGCCCGAATCAGAGCTGCCGAACAGGAAAATCTGTTTCGGCAGCACGTCGATAAACCCCCTGCATGGTGTCTTCTATAAGAACATAGAAACACTGGGTTTATCGACCAGGCTGACCTTCGCCTTTCTAAGGTCAGCAGGGCTTAAGTTGGAGACCGAGGGATTCATTATGACCTGCCAAGATGGTGTTATCTGTTGATAACACACGGGCTACGGTAGACCAAGGTGTTCCTTGATCTACCGTAGCCGCGTGTGGCGTGTAGAGGGAGGACTGACCGACATCGGGAAACCGAAAAAAAGAAATAATAATAATAATAATAATAATAATAACCCCGTGTGGGGTTATTATTATTATTGTTACGGGTGTGTAAAGTAGCCCCAAGGAAATCTCCTGCCTGTCGTAAAAGGCGACTAACTGGAGTAGCTGCCCGCTGTCCCACCACTTATTCCTACCTTGTCCTTAATACATCTTCCTAGTTGCTCCCAACCTTCCTCTACTTACCTATTCCTAGAATATCCTATATTATTCCTACCCTTAATACTTAATCCTTTTCCGCGTAATCCGAAAGTGTTAACCGTGCTGATGGGATGAATGGCCCTACGATAGTGGGTCCCTAACGGTTCGCCTCCCCGGTGTTAACTGGGCGTGTTTTCCAGGCGACAACGGGAAAATTATGGTTTGATGTCGACAATAAAGCCAGCCTCGGATGCATCGTTGGATAGTCGATGGAAAACAATCCCACCTGCTGTAGATTGCAATGCTGGATCTGCAGTTGGGCAAAAGCGACAGCAGTCTGTGGTTAGCGATGGAGCAAGCGACATCGCCCCACATAAAGTTACCGCAAGTACTGCATATATGACTCAGGAGACGGCGGAACAACCCCGGTTTCTGATCATTAAAAAAATTGATGGGACTGATTTTTCGAAAGTCAGCCCATTTTTGATCCATAAAACTATGTATGGTTTAATTGGAGAAGTTAAAATGTTAAAAAAAATTAAAGATGGCTTGTTAGTACAAACAGTGTCAAATCCACAGTCTAAGCGATTACAGAAAATAGAACGCTTTGCTGATATACCTGTAGAAGTAATACCACATGGTACACTAAATTTTAGTAAAGGAGTAATCTTCTGCAGGGATTTATTAACTTGTTCTTTAGAAGAAATTAGAGGAGAATTTAGTAGACCAGGGTTTTATTGGTATAAAGAGAATACAGACAAGGAGAGATGGAACATTGGTTGATACACCTAATCTTATACTTACCTTTAATACTCCGAATTTACCAAAATATATTTATGCTGCAATGTATAGATTACAAGTTCGTCCATATATTCCATCTCCACTTCGTTGTGTTAGATGTCAGTTATTTGGACACATTGCTCTTAAATGTACTCAGGAAATGCGTATGTGGCAAAACGCCCCATGAGGGTAAACCTTGTGAAACACCCTACAAATGCGTAAACTGTGAGGGTACTCACTCAGCTAGGGATCCAAAATGTCCTAAATACCTGCAAGAAGTAGCTATACAGAAAGTGAAAATTACAGAAAAATTAAGTTATGTTGAAGCGAGAAGAAAGGTTACTATTAATACTCCTATTCCAGGACTTTCTTATGCACAATCCATGCAATCATCAACAAAATTGGCCATGGAACCACGTATAATTAAAGAATTAATACCCCAATTAACACAAGTCGTTAACTCAATAGTGAAAGAATTTGTTAATAAATATATAAATCCAGATAGGGCTAATGTTACAAAAGATTCAGAACAACCATAAGGTTATGTACCTGGTGATATAAACTTTGTGAAACCATTAGCAGGACCATCTACTCGTACAGCTATTATACATCAGACTCTTCATACAGCCTATATAGAGAGAAAAGGAAAGCGGTCAAATCTCCAGCTGAGAGGTCTGATGATACTGATGGTAGTCTATCATCAACGCAAAGCCAAGGAAAAACAAGAAAACGAAAACCAGGGTGGCAGAAGGCAAGGCGCAGGAAAGATAGTGCCATAAAACAACAAGAAACTGCTTCTAATAACTACTACCCTATATCTCAAATAGACAGTGCTGTGCTAGAACAGCAAAAACAGGTATTAAACCCTGATCCGAGCTGTAAGCAAGAGATATATATAATATGAAAAGATGTGATATTGTCTGTGATATTTTAAAATATTTATTTGATTTTATTTATACATTATTTTTAATTTGTTTCGTCCTATTTATTATATATTTATTTGTTATACATTTTATTTACATATGTTATTATTAATTGTAACTAAATCTCCATTTATCAATCACCAAATTTAAAATTCGCGCTGCAAAATATTCTTCAATGGAACTGTAATGGAATTAAACATCATTATGTAGACCTGAAACATATATTAATGGAGACGTCATCCTTTTGCATTTGTTTACAAGAAACTCACCTAAAGCCTGATGAAACATTCAATCTTAGGGGCTTCAACTGTTATAGAAAAGATGTGCGTCCTGACTATCGTGCTAGAGGTGGAGTTGCTATATACATTAAAGATAATATTCCCGTAAGAGAAATTGACTTACAAACTCAACTACAAGCTGTAGCTATACAACTAAGTTTCCCATTTAAAGTAACAATTTGTAACTTATACTTACCTGACTTTGACTGGACTAAAAGGGACCTAGAAAATTTGATTTCTCAACTACCTGGCACATTCTTAATTGTTGGAGATTTCAACGCTCATAATCCCCTATGGGGGTCTGAACGTGTAAATTTACGTGGTCGTGTTATAGAAGACATAATAAATGAGAATGATTTAGTATTGCTGAATACAGGTGAGAACACATATGAATTCCAGATCTAATTCCTTTTCTGCAATTGACTTACCTCTTTGTTCTCCTCAAATTTCAAATCGACTCTTATGGTCGTCTCTGTAACGAAATTGCAAGCCATTTCATTCCAGTTTGTTGTGTTCCACGATGAATTAAGTTTCAGCCAGTCTAGTCCAGATGGCGCCACTGATTTCTACTGGAACAGTTGGTTTTGCAGATTTTTGCACTAAATATCTATCTATCTTTATTGTTCATACTCTACTCTCAAATGTTTGTCTCTTTCCAAACTATAACCGAGTTTGGGTGGGAGGACAGAACAGGACTTCTTTCTTCTTATTAGTGTAGCGTTCTGATGGAAACCATCTCTAGTTCAGCGGTCTGGCAAAATTTATGTTTTCTGGTATTATCATTTGATTTTATGATCATCTTTATTTAGAAAGTTGCTATATTGATTTAGAGTAACTTTAAGGTAATTTTCATAATAATATTGTACCGTAATTATCTTAATTTACGCTTTGGGCGAATTTGCTTTTCGGTGATCAGTTCACCTTGGTTGTTCTTTGGAACAGCCATCATTAATATTGATTAGTATCGATTTGTCGTGCCTTGTTGGCAATTTATCTAATATCCCTCTGATATTGTAATAAGTTCGTGTGTTAATTTAAACTGACTTTCAGTTATTGTAAATTTTAGATTTACTCGGCAACGGATGTCGCCATTTTGTATCGTAGTTAGTTGTTTTCTGTCTTTGTCTGTTGATGTTTTAGGCCACTTAGCTACGTTGGTAGCGCTCTGAATACTGGTGACTGGTGACATTTGGAGATTGCTACACCTTGTTGGACCAAACCTATTTGTTTATAACCTTTGTGAAAATTATCTAATGTGCTGCATTTGTTTTGTGGTGGATTATTTCATACCAGTGCATATATTTATCAACCAGACCTCAGTAAGTAAGGTTTTTCTAAATTTAAAATATCGAATGCTTACTTGAACGTTTACTTAGTATTTAGTCAGGAACGCTGCTCTAGTGGCGCCTTGCCTAGTTCTCTGGCAAAGATACCTGCCTAATTATCTAGCAATTGATTAACTTTTGATTATCTACAGTAAATATATAGTCAAGTTATATATCTTTAACTTTATTTGCAATTCATTATTCTCTCTCTCCGAGGAACTGATAAATAATTTAATTTAACGTTACCTTCAAGTTGAAAACTATCATATTGTTTTATATTTAGCAAATATTTATTTACGTTATCTTTCTAGTTGTCTGTCTGTATACAGACATTCTAAATTCTATTTTCTTGAAGATTAACTTCTTTTAGTAAACAAATATCTTAACATTTAGTGAATACCTATTTCACTTTGTTTATTATCGTAGCTACACCTAGTTTATTTGTTGGACTAGTATCTTTTCTACTTAACTTAACTTTTATTGATACTTAAGTTAGTTGAAGTTTTCAACTTCCTAAAATATTGTAGATTACCGATCCTAGTTTGTTTAGTTTGCAATTTACTCTGTAAATTTGTGTTAACTCTCATATTTTGTCTACGTAGCTGGACAATTCAAACGTCGCAGCTTTTTACTTTGTTTTGCCTATAATACTGATCTCATAAAACTCTCCCCTTTTTATGTTAATACCTGGACCAAGAGAAGAGGATAACTGGTGGATCGAATTGATCGTTATATACTGGGTGGAGCAGGAAAACGATATTTTATACAACTGGCATTTTTTCTCAAGGGTAACTGCAGTACTAACAGTGGTAAATCAAACTGACACCGAACCCATTAAGAGCTTAGCCGTTGGTGGATTTTTCGCAGGACTAACCCATTGGAAGTTACGTAAAATCTTCGTCCTCAGTGAAAGTTATATTTGGTCAGAAGAAATTTGTAAGAGATCAGGCATTTAATTTTTTTCTCTTTCAATATCATTTTTTTGTGTGGTTAGTTGTTGGTCTTCAACCACAAGTAAATTTTTTTTGACTAAAAGAGGCCATCTGAGCCAATTTAAATATTGTACATATATCAAGTCTTTATTATATTTTTTTATTAAATAATATCTTCTTATTCAACTTCCTTCCCAACCGTATTCAAGTTTTAACGTTATCTTTATCATTTAACGTAAACTTTTAATTATTTGGTACTTGCAAAAGTCCTGGCGCCCAGTCTAGATTTTGGTGAGAACTCAAATCAATCTAAGCCCTTATTCATGACCTGCTCACTGAGCTACCGGTCAATAAGTACAACCCCCAGCTTATTGTGTTATGCCAGCAATTGGACGGGGGTGTGGCAACTCTTACCGATGAACTCTCATCAGATCACTTTCCAATAACTATTAAGTTCTCTGAAGCAATTGTTTCCAATGACTCATCCCAAAGATGGCAATTGGAATAAGCTGACTAGTCTCGATTCTCGGGAATACCTTACATAAGTAGAGACTTCTGATGATTTCATTATTTCAGTAAATTTGTTAACATCTGCCATTACCTATGCTGCAGAAATGAGTATACCAGTATCACACGGCAATCGTTATAGACCCTCAGTTCCTTGGTGGAATAATGAAGTTGCGAATGCTATTCGTAACAAGAAACGAGCTTTAACTAGATATAAAAGGAACCAATCTCAGGAAAACTTAATCCTTTTTAAACGTAATACGCGCGATAGCTCGACATGTTATCTTAACTAGCAAAAGGAACTCATGGCAGACATATCTATCCACTATTAATTCATCTACTCACGCATCTGAGGTATGGAAAAAAGTGAGAAATATAATGGGTAAGAAATTTCCAAATGTATCACCAGTCCTAGAGGTCAATGGCCAGATCATCTCAAATGCAAATCAAGTGGCAGCGGCTCTCGCAGATAATTTCAGTGACACGAGTAGCACTTCCAACCTCAACTTTTTGCAATATAAACAAAATACTGAAGTACCTTTAGACTTCAGTGAACCTAACTTATCATTTTATAATGAACCCTTTCACATTGGAGAGTTAGATAGTGCTATTCAAGAAACAAAGAATTAAGCTCCAGGTGCTGACTCCATCCTCTATGAGATGATTCGCAAATTACCTTCAACATGTAAAGAGATACTTTTAGTTATATATAACAGAATATGGACAGAAGAGAATTATCCAAACCAATGGAAAGAAGCAACTATTATACCCCTGCTAAAACCAGGAAAAGACCCGAAGCTGCCAAGTAGTTATCGCCCTATATCACTTACATGTTGCTAGGGCAAGATAATGGAAAAAATGGTTAGTAAGAGACTAATGTGGTACCTAGAAAAAAATGCACTTATATCAGACTTACAGATGGGTTTTCGTAAGCATAGATCGACAATAGATCATCTAGTGCACCTCGAAACTGTTATTCAAAATAATTTTGCTAAGAGAAGTCATACAGTGGTTGTGTTTTTTGACGTAGAAAAAGCATATGATATGGTTTGGAGAGTAGGCATTCTTAAAACCCTTCATCATTGGGGACTCCGAGGAAAATTACCGAACTTCATTAAGAGCTTTTTGAACAATAGGACTTTTAGACCTCGGAAGGGAAAAATTACGTCTGATCCTCGGCTTCTGGAAAATGGAGTTTCTCAAGGTTCAACCTTAAGTGTAGTGCTATTCACGATAGCGGTTAATGAACTACTCAATACTTTGAACCCGACAATTGGTAAGATGCTATATGTTGATGATCTAGCAATATATTATTCTGCAGAACGTATGGAAGATATAGATCATAATCTACAACATGCTATCGGTAGTCTTTCCGATCTAACAAACAGAAATGGGTTGCAGTTTTCTACTTCAAAAACACATTGTGTACACTTTTGCCGATTAAGATCAGAGCATCGCCATCCCCATCTCACTCTTGATGGTCGAACTCTGGAATGTATATCTGAAAGCAAGTTTTTAGGTTTAATTTTTGATGAAAAACTAAACTGGGATGCTCACATTCGAAATTTTTCTACTAAATGTAAGAGGGAACTTAATTTATTAAGATGTATGGCGGGTATAAAATGGGGAGCAGATAAGGAAATGCCACTTAGGGTTTATAGAACTATGATTTTAGCAAAAATGGACTATGGTTGTATAGTATATGCTTCGGCACGTAAATCTCGACTCAAAGTCTTGGACAGTATCCACTGTATGGGTTTAAGACTGGCGTTGGGGGCTTTTCGCACTAGTCCGTTTACCTCTTTATGCTGTGAAGCTGGAATTCCGCCTTTAAAATACCGGAGGAATCAGTATTTATTGTCTCATGGGACTGCAATACGAGCACAGCCAGACCATCCCAATCATAAAATCCTTTTTGATAGTGACCATTACGCCCTATATGAACATCGACCTACCATTACAAGACCAGTTAGCGTGAGGCTTTATGAATTGATGAACTCGATACTTTCCGGTAGATTATAATTTAAGTCCAGGTGAAATACCTCCGTGGAAATTAATACCTAGAGTGTACAGTCTACAAAAAAAGATGAGACTAAACGACAATTGTTGCTAGCAACATTTAATTCAGTGGTGTATTCTTACCGTGGATGTCATAAGCTTTACACAGATGGGTCCAAATTAAATCAAGGTGTAGGTTCTGCATTCTCTGACGGTATCGACACGCATAGTTGGACATTACCTACAATTACCAGCATTTATACAGCTAAACTCTATGCTATTTGGCAAGCTGTACGATATACAGAAATGAACAATTTTAATATTACCCTTATCTGTTCTGACTCACTCAGTGCCTTACAAGCATTAGCTGATATTTTCACAGTAGATCCACTAGTAAAATCCATACTTGCACGTATTCATCTCCTGGACACTCAAGGTAAAAAAGTTTGTTTTGTTTGGATACCCAGTCATATAGGCATACGCGGAAATGAACTTGCAGACAGGACAGCCAAAGAACCGGCAAGTAACAACGCATCAGAAGACATATCGATACAAAACGCTGATGTAAAAATTCATTTAAAACAAAATACATTAAATCTATGGCAAGAAGAATAGACAGTTTTGACGCCAAATTAAAGGAAATCAAACCGGAAGTGGGTAAATGGATATGCATGGAGTCATTTGGTAGAAGGGAGCAAACTGCAATAACAAAACTGAGGATTGGCCATACAAATTTAACTTCGAGCTATTTGTTAGCAGGCCGTCAACCACCACGATGTGAAGATTGCAACGTACCAGTATCGGTGAAACACATTTTGTTAGAATGTCCGAGATATGAGCAACATAGAAGACGAATAGCAATTCCGGATCAACTCAATCTATGCTTGGGAGAATCTCCCATAAATCTAAGAAAGACACTAGAATTCTTAGGAGCCACCAATCTACTGTCTAAAATCTAACATATGTGTTATATATTCATAAATAAGATATGAAGTTTGTTTTCATGTTAGAAGATTATTGTTGTTGCTAGTGCAATTCTTCTTTGTTACGACTTGAGTAGTCGATGTCGCTGTTAAATAATAATAATAGTAATAATAATAATAATAATAATAAGTCAACTGTGCCGTGTACAACGCCACGAAGCAACTCGTCCCCCGTGAGAGGTCAACCAATCACGGGGTCGAGAAAGCCAAGCGGCGTGTACAGAAAATCGAAGGCAAGATACAGTCGGCCAGACAACATGCTTCTCGGATCCAGAGTGTGGTGGAATATAAGACGACTGGTAGAGTTTTTACTCCCAGAATCCGGCGCATAACAGCCGGATTAAGACGTCAACACCACACTCTCAATCTGACAGTGATGCTTACCATCAAGCAGCACTGTCTAGATAGGATCCGAGCGCTCATGGCGATAAAGAAAACATTGAAGAGGCGGGTGAGGAGTATGGAACAAAACAATTTGTTCCGTACGAATCCTTCTCGCCTCTTTCAAGAGCCACACCGTGTTGTCGAGAATCCGCCGACTGTAGAAGATGTCGAAACCTTCTGGAAGGGAACCTACGAAACGACGCGTCCATTCAATAGCGACACTCCAGCAATTGCACACTTCGAAGCTCTATGCCACAGACATCTTGAAGAGCCAGAAGAAGTGTGCCCGGCAATCAGTACGGAGGAAGTCTAACAAGCACTTGTTGGTACCAAGAACTTCGCTGCCCCGGGCCCAGACGGCATTAACAACTGGTGGTGGAAGAAATTTCCTTCCACTCACCGCCGTCTGGCGTGAGTTTTCAACTCATGGTTGAACGAGGGGCAGCAGATTCCGGACTGGTTCGTCGAGGGACGTACTGTGCTTATCCCCAAAAAGGGGGATCTTTCCGACCCGAGGAATTATAGGCCGATCACTTGCCTTAACTCCTGCTACAAGATATTTACACGTATCTTGTTTGCTAGGACACTGAGGTCTGTTGATCCGGTCTTCCAGCAGATACACGAACAGCGTGGTGCCAAGAAGGGCATGGCAGGTTGCAAGGACAGCCTGCTGATAGACCGCTGTATTACACAGGATTCTGTACAATACAAGCGGAATCTATCGATGGCCTGGATTGATTATCGCAAGGCATTTGATACAACATCACATGAGCTATTGTTGTACTTGCTCGAATGTCTTGCGGTACCAGCACCACTAGAGAGATGCATAGAACAGCTGCTGCCGCTCTGGAAGACCCGCTTCACCATAACATCAGATGCACAGCGGGTCACGACAGAGCAGGTGGCATTTAGGAGAGGAGTTTTCCAGGGTGACTCCCTGAGTCCTCTCCTCTTCTGCATCTCACTGCTGCCGTTATCTGTTGGGCTCCGCCAAACCCGCGGATATCAATGTGGGCCACCCAGCGACCGGAGGCATAAGGTCACCCATTTATTTTATATGGATGACCTTAAACTTTATGCCTCCGGAGAGCGTGAACTACAAAACGCTCTTAGGGTGGTCGAAGAATATACGCGGGCAATTGGTATGGAGTTCGGGTTGGACAAATGTGCAGTCGTCCACCTCAAGAGAGGACGATGCGGGGAATTTCCTGAAGATGCGCAGCTCGCAGACGGAAGCATCCTAAGACATCTGGATGACGGAGAGACCTATACATATCTGGGTGTGCAACAAAGGCACATCCAGGATGTATCACTAATAAAAAGATTCTCTCCGCGGCAAGTACAGACACCGCCTCCGAAAGATTTGGTCTTCCGAACTTTCGGGGAAGAACAAGGTGTCTGCAACTAATATGCTTGCCGTTCCGATTCTGCTCTACTCCTTCGGAGTAGTAAAGTGGAGGGTAGATGAGCTGCGTCAATTAGACAGAGATACCCGCAAGATGATGAATATTCACAGAAGTATTCATCCTAGATCGTCCGTTCCTCGTGTGTACCTCCCACGTCAACGGGGGGGCCGAGGACTCTTGAGCCTGGAGTGTACGCATGGCAGAGTAGTACTGAGTATGGCATGTAACATACTCAGGAGCTCAGATCCCCTCTTGCGGTTCGTAAAACATCACGAAACTGTAGGAGTGGGAGCAGGATTGTTCAAGGCAGCAAAAAGAGCCGCAGATGAACTCGGTCTCGCATTTGACATCAGGCGAGGAGGCCGGCGAGGTGCTGATGTTGAGTCAGTCACCGAACTTCAGCCAAATCGTTTGAAAGCCCGAATTAGAGCTGCCGAACAGGAAAATCTGTTTCGGCAGCACGTCGATAAACCCCAGCATGGTGTATTCTATAAGAACATCGAAACACTGGGTTTATCGACCAGGCTGACCTTCGCCTTTCTAAGGTCAGCAGGGCTTAAGTCGGTGACCGAGGGATTCATTATGGCCTGCCAAGATGGTGTTATCAACACCTTGGTCTACCGTAGCCGCGTGTGGCGTGTAGAGGTTCCTGATATCAACTGCAGGACCTGCCATCAGGCGCCGGAATCGCTCATGCATTTACTTTCTGCATGCCCCATATATGCGATTTCGGCCTACATCCACCGACATAATGCGGCCTTACGAGTGCTATACTACCATCTAAGGCACTCGTACGGGGTAGACCAGACACCAGTGCTGCCTTACGTCCCCGGAGATATTGAGTCCGTTGTCGAGAACGAGAAATGCCGGATTTACTGGAACTACTCGTTCCCGACTGTCAGGCTAATCCAAGCCAACAAGCCTGACATAGTCCTCCTCGACCATCAACTCAAGGTGATGTATGTCATCGAGTTCTCGGCACCTGCGGAGAAAAACATCACCTTGAAGGACGAGGAGAAACGGACCAAATATCGCGATCTCCGGTACGAGCTCCAAGTGCTGTACCCAGGCTACTCGGTCAAAATGGTCGTCCTTATTATCGGTGTACTCGGAGGGATAAAGCCTACGCTGCTCTCGGAACTGAAGATCATACCGGCCTGCCAAAAACCAGCCGAGTGGCTGGCAGGTCAAATGCAGAAGGCGGTCATTCTGGGTTCTCTCCGTCTGCTTAGGGCACACGATTCCGGAGCCTACAGTCACTAACCCTGCGGGATGTGGGGAGTGGCTGAGGTTAATGTGCTGGCGCGACTCCCGTGAGGCGTCGGAGGCCACGGGAGGACTGTCCAGCGTCGGGCAACCGGAAAATAATAATAATAATAATAATAATAATAACTCAACTCAAGGTGATGTATGTCATCGAGTTCTCGGCACCTGCGGAGAAAAACATCACTTTGAAGGGAGGAGGAGAAACGGCCCAAATATCGCGATCTCCGGTACGAGCTCCAAGTGCTGTACCCAGGCTACTCGCTAAAGATGGTCGTCCTTATAATCGCACTACTCGGAGGGATAAAGCCTACCCTGCTCTCGGAACTGAAGACAATACCGGCCGGCCAAAAATCAGCCGAGTGGCTGGCAGGCCAAATGCAGAAGGCGGCCATTCTGGGTTCTCTCCGTCTGCTTAGGGCACACGATTCTGAAATTTACAGTCACTAACCCTGCGGGATGTTGGGAGTGGCTGTAGTTGATGCGCCGGCGCGACTGCCGTGAGGCGTCGGAGGCCACGGGAGGACTGACCGGCATCGGGAAACCGAAAAAAAAAATTAAAAAAAAATAAGGCTGGCGCACCCTGGACAGGCAGAGGTAACTCTGCCTGACAAATGCCGGCCGGGAGTACCAGGGCTAACCACCCTGGTACTCTTACTGCTATGGGTCCCTTACAATCTAAGAAGGGCCCCTCAAAATCGACCTCAGTCGGATGGAGGTCAAGGACAGATCGGAGGGGCCTTACCGGACGGTCCAAACTATGACGACACCGCAATTGTACATGGACGCTTTAAGTGGACGAGGGAACTAAAGGATCACTTGCTGACCTGCCGCGAGAGTAGCGAACCTGAGTGAAGGGGATACATGGCGCGATTGAATGCACATTGTTGCGAAATGCATCCAGAGCATCGCGCCTTCTCTCAACAACACCTGAGAGATCAAGTATCCTTCTTGCGCAGGACAGGTTACGTAAGGGCACTCCGTCAGCTGGAAGAACTGCCAGCCGCAGTTCCACCGCAGCAATTACCAGCTGATGGGGAACATCCATTAGAGTTCACCGATACAGCCTTAACACCAAGGCTAACCTAAAGCCACAGGACCTGGCTAGAATGGACGCCGTCATCGATGAGGAAATTCCGGAAAATGCAGACATCTGGCAAATCAACTGTGCCGTGTACAACGCCGCGAAGCAACTCGTCCCCCGTGAGAGGTCAACCAATCACGGGGTTGAGAAAGCCAAGCGGCGTGTACAAAAAATCGAGGGCAAAATACAGTCGGTCAGACAACACGCTTCTCGAATCCAGAGTGTGGTGGAATATAAGATGACTGGTAAAGTTTTTACTCCCAGAGTCCGGCGCATAGCAGCCGTATTAAGACGTCAACACCATACTCTAAATCTGACAGTGATGCTTACCATCAAGCAGCACTGTCTAGATAGGATACGAGCGCTCATGGCGATAAAGAAAACATTGAAGAGGCGGGTAAGGAGTATGGAACAAAACAATTTGTTCCGTACGAATCCTTCTCGCCTCTTTCAAGAGCCACAGCGTGTTGTCGAGAATCCGCCGACTGTAGAAGATGTCGAAACCTTCTGGAAGGGAATCTACGAAACGACGCTGCCGCTCTGGAAGACTCGCTTCACCATAACATCGTGCACAGCGGGTCACGATAGAGCAGGTGGCATTTAGGAGAGGAGATTTCCAGGGTGACTCCCTGAGTCCTCTCCTCTTCTGCATCTTACTGCTGCCGTTGTCTGTTGGGTTCCGCGGATATCAATCTGGACCACCCAGCGACCGGAGGCATAAGGTCACCCATCTAATTTATATGGATGACCTTAAACTTTATGCCTCCGGATAGCGCGAACTACAAAACGCTCTTAGGGTGATCGAAGAATATACGCGGGCAATTGGTATGCAATTCGGATTGGACAAATGTGCAGTCGTCCACCTCAAAAGAGGACGATGCGGGGAATTCCCTGAAGATGCGTAGCTCGCAGACGGAAATATCTTAAGACATCTGGATGCCGGAGAGACCTATACATATCTGGGTGTGCAACAAACGCACATCCAGGATGTAACACAAATAAAAGATTCTCTCCGCGGCAAGTACAGACACCGCCTCCGAAAGATTTGGTCTTCCGAACTTTCGGGGAAGAACAAGGTGTCTGAAACTAATATGCTTGCCGTTCCGGTTCTGCTCTACTCCTTCGGAGTAGTAAAGTGGACAGTAGAGAAGTTGCGCCAATTAGATAGAGATATCCGCAAAATGATGAATATTAACAGAAGCATTCATCCTAGAACGTCCGTTCCTCGTGTGTACCTCCCACGTCAACGATGGGGCCGAGGACTCTTGAGCCTGGAGTGTACGCATGGCAGAGTAGTACTGAGTATGGCATGTAACATCCTCAGGAGCTCAGATCCCCTATTACGGTTTGTAAAACATCACGAAACTGTAGGAGTGGAGCAGGATTGTTCAAAGCAGCTAAAAGAGCCGCAGATGAACTCGGTCTTGCATTTGACATCAGGCGTGGAGGCCGGCGAGGTGCTGATGTTGAGTCAGTCACCGAACTTCAGACAAATCGTTTGAGAGCCAATTAGAGCTGCCGAACAGGAAAATCTGTTTCGGCAGCACGTCGATAAACCCCAGCATGGTATCTTCTATGAGAACATAGAAACACTGGGTTTGTCGACCAGGCTGACCTTCGCCTTTCTAAGGTCAGCAGGGCTTAAGTCGGAGACCGAGGGATTCATTATGTCTTGCCAAGATGGTGTTATCAACTCCTTGGTCCACCGTCAACCGAAAAAAAATAAATAATAATAATAATAATAATAAGGGGTGCGAGGGACCTGCAACCTCCGCGCGGTGCACCCTGGACAGGCAGAGGCAACTCTGCCTGACAAAAGCCGGCCGGGGGTACCAGGTCTAACCACCCTGGTACTCTGACACTCTGGTTCCAACGACACTCATAGGAAGGGCTCCTCACGTCGACCCCAATCGGATGGGGGTCAGAGACAGGTTGGAGGAGCCCCCCTGGAAGGTCTCAATGTTGACAACAATGGCAATGGACATGGGCGCTCTAAGTGGACGAGGGAACGAAGGGATGACTTGCTGACGTGCTACGAAAGCAGCAAACCTGATCGCAGAGGATACATGGCGGGGTTGCATGATGCCTGGTGTACCATGCACCCTTCTCTCAGCAACATCTGAGAGATGAAGTATAATTTCTGCTCAGGACAGGATACGTACGGGCATCCCGTCAGCTGGAAGAACCACCAGCCGCAATCCCACCGCGTCAATTAGCAGCTGATGGAGAACATCCTGTAGAGTTCACCGGTGTAGACTTAAGGACGAGGGTTAGCCTTAACACCAGGGCTAACCTAAAGCCACAAGACCTGGCTAGAATGGACGCGGTCATCGATGAGGAACTTCCAGAAGATGCAGGCATCTGGCAAATCAACTGTGCTGTGTACAACGCCGCGAAGCAACAACAACTCGTCCCCCGTGAGAGGTCAACCAATCACGGGGGCGAGAAAGCTAAGTGGCGTGTACAAATAATCGAGGGCAAGATACAGTCGGCCAGCCAACACGCTTCTCGAATACAGAGTATGGTGGAATACAAGACGAGGGGTAGAGTTTTTACTCCCAGATTCCGGCGCATAGCAGCCGGATTAAGACGTCAACATCATACTCTAAATCTGACAGTGATGCTTACCATCAAGCAACACTGTCTAGATAGAGTCCGAGCGCTCATGGTTGTAAAGAAAACGTTGAAGAGGTGGGTGAGAAGTATGGAGCAAATCAATTTGTTCCATACGAATCCTTCCCGCCTCTTTCAAGAGTCACAGCGTATTGTAAATAATCCGCTGACTGTGGAAGATGTCGAAACCTTTTGAAAGGAAATCTACGAAACGACACGTCCATTCAATAGCGACACTCCAGCAATTGCATACTTCGAGGCTTTGTGCCACAGATATCTTGAAGGGTCACAAGAAGTGTGCTCGACAATCAGTACGGAAGAAGTCCAACAAGCGCTTGTTTGTATCAAGAACTTTGATGCCCCGGGCCCAGATGGCATTAACAACTGGTTGTGGAAGAAATTTCCTTCCACTCACCGCCGTCTGGCGCGAGTTTTCAGCTCATGGTTGAACGAGGGACAGCAGATTCCGGATTGGTTTATCGAGGGACGTACTGGTCTTATCCCCAAAAAGGGGGATCTTTCCGACCTGAAGAATTATAGGCCGATCACTTGCCTCAACTCCTGCTATAAGATATTCACACGTATCTTGTATGCTAGGACACTGAGGTCTGTTGATCCGATCTTCCAGCATATAGACGAACAGCGTGGTGCCAAGAAGAGCATGGCGGGTTGCAAGGACAGCCTGCTGATAGACCGCTGTATTACACAGGATTCTGTGCAATACCAGCGGAATCTATCGATGGCCTGGATTGATTACCGCATGGCATTTGATACAACATCGCATGAAAAAAATGTTGCACTTGCTCGAATGTCTTGTGGTACTAGCACCACTAGTGAGATGCATAGAATAGCTGCTGCCGCTCTGGAAGACTCGCTTCACCATAACATCAGGTGCACAGTAGGTCACGACAGAGCAGGTGGCATTTAGGAGAGGAGTTTTCCAGGGTGACTTCCTTTGCCCTCTCCTCTTCTGCATCTCACTGCTACTGTTGTCTGTTGGGCTCCGCTAAACCTGCGGATATCAATGTGGTCCACCCAGCGACCGGAGGCATAAGGTCACCCATCTATTTTATATGGATGACCTTAAACTTTATGCCTCCGGAGAGCGCGAACTACAAAACGCGCTTAGGATGGTCGAGGAATACACGCCGGCCATTGGTATGAAGTTCGGGTTGGACAAATATGCAGTCGTCAACCTCAAGAGAGGATGAACCGGGGTATTCTCTGAAGATGCGCAGCTCGTAGACGGAAGCATCCTAAGACATCTGGATGCCGGAGAGACCTATACATATATGGGTGTGCAACAAAGGCACATCCAGGATGTAACACAAATAAAAGATTCTCTCCGCGGCAAGTACAGACACCTCCTCCGAAAGATTTGGTTTTCTGAACTTTCGGGGAAGATCAAGGTGTCTGCAACTAACATGTTTGCCGTTCCGGTTTTGCTCTACTCCTTCAGAGTAGTAAAGTGGACAGTAGAGGAGCTGCGCCAATTAGATAGAGATATCCGCAAGATGATGAATATTCACAGAAGCATTCATCCTAGATCGTCCGTTCCTCGTATATACCTCCCACGTCAACGGGGGGGGCCGACGACTCTTGAGCCTGGAGTGTACGCATGGCAGAGTAAGTACTGAGTATGGTATGTAACATACTCAGTAGCGCAGATCCCATCTTGTGGTTTGTAAAACATTACGAAACTGTATTACTGGGAGCAGGATTGTTCAAGGCAGCTAAAAGAGCCGCAGATGAACTTGGTCTCGCATTTGACATCAGGCGAGGAGGCCGGCGAGGTGCTGATGTAGAGTCAGTCACCGAGCTTCAGCCGAATCGTCTGAAAGCCCGAATCAGAGCTGCCGAACAGGAAAATCTGTTTCGGTAGCATGTCGATAAACCCCAGCATGGTGTCTTCTATAAGATCATAGAAACACTGGGTTTATCGGCCAGGCTGACATTCGCCTTTCTAAGGTCAGCCGGGCTTAAGTCGGAGACCGAGGGATTCGTTATGGCTTGCCAAGATGGTGTTATCAATACCTTGGTCTACCTTAACCGCGTGTGGCGTGTAGAGGTTCCTGATATCAACTGCAGGACCTGCCGTCAGGCGCCGGAATCGCTCATGCACACACTATCTGCATGCCCCATATACGCGATTTCGGCCTACATCCACCGACATAATGCGGCGTTACGAGTGCTATACTACCATCTAAGGCACTCGTACGGGGTACACCAGACACCAGTGCTGCCTTACGTCCCCGTAAATATTGAGTCCGTTGTCGAGACGAGAAATCAGATTTACTGGAACTACTCGTTCCCGTCTGTCAGGCTAATCCAAGCCAACAAGCCTGACATAGTCCTCCTCGACCATCAACTCAAGGTGATGTATGTCATCGAGTTCTCGGTACCTGCGGAGAAAAACGTCACCTTGAAGGAAGAGGTGAAACGTACCAAATGCCGTGATCTCCGGTACGAACTCCAAGTGCTGTATCCAGGCTACTCAATCAAAATGGTCGTTCTAATAATCTGTGTACTCGGAGGAATAAAGCCTACGCTGCTCTCGGTACTGAAGACCATACCGGCCTGCAAAAAATCAGCTGAGTGGCTGGCAGGCCAAATGCAGAAGGCGGTCATTCTTGGTTCTCTCCGTCTGCTTAAGGCACACGATTCCGGAGCCTACAGTCACTAACCCTGCGGGATGTGGGGAGTGGCTGAGGTTAATGTGCAGGCGCGACTCCCGTTTGGCGTCTGAGGCCACGGGAGGACTGTCCAGCGTCGGGCAGCCGAAAATAATAATAATGATATTAATAATAATAAGCCGTCAGACGCCTTAATCGCTCATGCACATATTATCTGCATGCCCCGTATACGCGATTTCGGCCTACACCACCAACATAACGCGGCGTACGAGTGCTATACTACCATCTGAGGCACTCGTACGGGGTAGACCAGACACCAGTACCGCCTTACGTCCCCGGAGATATGTGTCCGTTGTCGAGAACGAGAAATGCCAGATTTGCTGGAACTACTCGTTCCCGACGGTCAGGCTAATCTAAGCCTGACATAGTCCTCCTCGACCAACAACTCACGGTGATGTATATCATCGACTTCTCGGCACCTGCGGAGAAAAACATCACCTTAAAAAGGAGGAAAAATGGACCAAATCCCGCGATCTCCGGTACGAGCTCCAAGTGCTGTACCCAGGCTACTCAGTCAAAGTGGTCGTCCTAATAATCGGTGTACTCGGAGAGATAAAACCTACGCAGCTCTCGGAACTGAGGTCCATACCGGCCTGTCAAAAATCAGCCGAGTGGCTGGCAGGCCAAATGCAGAAGGCGATCATTCTGAGTTCTCTCCGTCTGCTTAGGGCACACGTTTCTGAAATCTGTAGTCACTAACCCTGCGGAATATGAGGAGTGATTATGGTTAATGTGCTGGCGAGACTCCCGTGAGGCGTCGGAGATCACGGGAATAATAATAATAATAATATGGAAAGAAGTCCGGCATTGGCATCGTATTAATTTCTTATTAAAGTTTGACAAAATAGAAATAGTTTTTTTTAGTATTTTAACAATAGACTTTTTTTTGTTAATAATAATAAATAGCTAACACAAAACGGACTTTTTTAATAATGTATTTCTTATAATTAATAATGCAATATATTTTTTGAAACTGTTAGAAAGTATTAATTTATACATTTGGATCTAAGATAAGAACAGCCTTAATTGTAGTTTTATTTTATTGGACTATATGATTTTTCAGTAGTATATTATTGTTTTTTTTTTAATGAAAGACAGTAATGTCTTTCTTAATTTTGTTAATTTCATTTTTTTTTTTTTTAGGAAAGTGTACAGAAAATTTATATTATAGAATACCACCTTAGCATCATGTATTTTCTGAATTAACTAATATATGTTTTGATATCGAAAATAACCATTTCATGGAAGAACTAGAAAATACAGACAGCACAAAAAATCAACTAAAATGCATAGTTGGTCAAAAGGAAAATAATACAGATAATCAGATTGTAAAAGATGCTGAGGATAGAGATAAACTAGAAAAAGTACAGGTGTTCAACTGGAAGATAATCAGATAATCAAACGGAAGTAGTTATATAGGAATCAGAAAGTAGTAACGAGTCTATTTACAAAATTGAAACGGAATATACTAAAATGGATGTTAAAAGAAAAAAGAAAACAGTTTATGTATTCAGTACCTATTCGAAAAATTAAAATTAAAAGTAAACGTAAGAAGACACATTGTGTATTGGAGGGTTGCAGTAACAAATGTAAAAAACTCTAGTCAAAATATATCTAATGAGAGAAGGATTGATATCAACGATCAGTTTTGGGAAATGACCAGATATGACCAGAAAATTGTTTTCATTAGTTGTGTTATTAAAAGTGCCGTTAAAAGAAAAAGAGTAGGTGAAAATTCCCGTAGATCTTTTACTAATAATTACTTTTTAAAAAATGAACAAGCTAAATCGATTGCCGTATGTAAAGTTTTCTTTTTGACTACTTTGGGATTTAATAAGTCAAATGACAAAATTTTGGGAAATATGTTAGAAGAAAATAAATATTTGGTTACGCCAAATAAGGATAGATGTGGCAGTAGTAGTAAGATAGACCATGATTGTATAAAAAAGCATGTAAAATCGTTTCATCCAAATATGTCCCATTACAGGCGGAAACATGCCTCGCAGCAAAGATATTTATCAAGCGATTTATCGGTGAAACTTCTATACGAGGATTTTAAACTCAAAAATCCTAATTTTCCATGCTCTTATGACCTATATCGTTCCTTAATACCACAGCTTAATATATATTTTGTAAAATTAGGTCATGATGAATGTGAACACATTGATATGCTTGGTCATTCTCTAACGATAATTTAGATCCTGAATGTTTTGTGTGTTCAAAATGGAAAAAACATATTGAAAAGGGCTGCTCGATTAAAATATAGAGCAGATGCGGAAAAACCCCAGTCAGATGATGAGGTAATTTTCTCTGTAAATTTGCAGAAAGTGGTAATGCTACCAATGTGCGAAATATCCAAATCAGTCATATTTACACAGCGTCTTGTAGCATATAACGAAAGCTTCGTACCAGTGAGGACAAAAAACAAAACTCTAAAGCCAATCGTTGCATGAAGCTGCTAGATGCAGAAAAAAAGAAGATATAATTAGCACCTATCACAAATTCATTTTAAGCCAAAAAGATAGAACAAAAATTATACTGTGGGTCGATAACTATATATCTCAGATTAAAAACTGGGCTTTCCTGTGCTTTTTGAAGACTGGTATACTTCATCCAAAACCTCAAGAAAAATCTAGAGGAATTACTTCATAACGGCGTGATGGTATTATTAAATTAATCCAGGGCCAAAACAGTATTATACCAATCTACCAACTACCATTCTGGAAAAATCTCCCAATTTCCGACGAAAGTGAAGAACTCGAAAATGAGGACTTTTAAAAATTAAAATAAATAATCGTTTTTTCCAATAAATAATATTTAGTTGAATAACTTTGTCAAATAGATATATTATTTTCTTTTTATAAATATAATAAAACTAACTTTTACAATTTATTGTTTTTATTAATAAAATTTTTTTAGGATTATGGGTTATATTATAATTTCTAGTTATGCCAAAACTCCTTAGCAGTATCTATTTAAGCCCAAAACCTTTAGTAATTGTAATATAAATATTAAGACGAAAGGCCGTATCTACATTTTATATTGTAAATATATGATTTTCTGTATATTTTATTATAAAAATATATATCAGCACTTATAATAAACTATTTAGACATATTTTAGTTTGGTTACAACACCTAATACACATGGCAAAGCCAAATAAATAAAATCGTAAATATCTCAAAACAGTAGTGATGTCAGTTACCGCCTCTGCGCTTAGCAGGGCATATAATACTACATCTATACATCTTCTATTTAATAAATCTTGTAACAACTAAGTATAATAATATGGAATCTTTTGACTATTTTTTTTATATCAAAATTACTTTGTCAAATCTCGTTATAATATTCTGGAATCTATCGGTTCCTTCCTTATAAAAACTTTGCAATTTTATCATTACATGGAATGCTACATACATATTTACATTACATCTATACATCTTTCATTTAGCAATTTGGTAATAATAGTAATAACCTGGAATCTTTTGATTTCTTTTTTCATATATAGAATATTCTTCGTCAAATCTTTTTATTGCACTTTGGAATCGGTCGATTCCCTCTTTATCCAATTTCATAGTAAATATAATTCTTCATATGCGCGTCCTCGAGTGGGACGCAAGTCATAATTTAAGCTTAGAAATATAAGTAATCCTTATGATTTATTGTTTAACAAGAGGAAGATAAGCCGAACGGAAGGAATTTCTTCAGCGGTGTTCGATTTCGGACCGCGATTCTTTACCAACTCTATCCCGGGTGGTTCTCAACATTTTCGTTCTTTACTATGTAAAGGTAAATTTTCCTATTTTAACTATTTTTATCTTAGTATTAGTAATATTTCAGTAATAATTTTAATAGAATGAGGCTTGGTATTGGAGATGCACCAGGGGTGTCATTCCATTACAGTAGAAATGTTTCAACACCAAATGTTATACTAATGGAGAAACTATTGCTAACATTGTACATATTAAAACAACGATTTAGTGCCGTATCCCTAAAATAATTATTATTTTAAACCCCAATAGCTCTTATCTTTGCATTGTAAATATTCTTAGAACAGAAATTAATTTTTTCGTCACAACTGTCATTTACATCTTGCAAAAATGTAGAAGGATATGTCGACGCTTAAGAAACAATATCTCGTATCTCCATTTTTGTCAAAACTCGGTTTTAGGAATTTTTAAATTAATGTCCACTCCTATGTCCAACAGTTCCCAATATCTTGTATCTCCAAGATTAATATTGATACCAAAAATTCTACTTAAAAAATACCTCATATAACATAAAATAACTCGTATCTCCATGACCTCCATGATAAAAATAACATGTAGGTTTCATATCTATTAATAAGAAAACTTAGTTTTTTTTCGTCTCCTGTAAAACTGCTAATTTGGAGATAAGATGTATTGTTTCTTAAGCGTCGATGTTTTATTAGAGCGCACGTTCAATTTTTTTCCTGAACCTTTATCAAAAATTTTTTTATGCACAAACTGAGTCTAAATAAATAAGTCTAAATAATAAGAGAGAAATAGTTATTTATGACACAAGGACGAAAAATGAAGTTTTTCGTACGTTTACGGAAAATTGCAGCCATATGAGTATAAAAAACATTTTCGTCCACGTATCATATACTATTTTTTATTCGATTGTAAGAAGAAAATAATGAATTTTTATTTCTTATATTTATGTTAATGTTAATTATTAATAAATTTCAAATTTAGAGTAAGCTACCCAGTTGACGAAGCTTGTCTCAGTGATATCTCTCATTAAGATCTCACAAAGAATGGTGTTTTTTCACAAAGTTTTGCAGTAGAGCCGTGACGGTAGCAAAAAATGTATTATCACAGGCATAAAGTCAAGTTTTATTAATCGGCGTCATCAGTGTTTTAAATCAGTGATAAGTTTTATTCCATTAAGATAATGTATTCTCTGTTTGTATGGGAGATGAAACTGGAGGAATTAAAATCACTTGCAAAAACATTTTATATGTCTGTTATAAATCTGCGATGTGTAGTTTAATCAATTGTCGTATCACATACGACATAATTATTTTATTGCCTAACGACAACAAAGAAAAAAGCTTTTAACTATTTAAAATACTTTACCGATGACAATGATAGTATGCTGCTAGAATCTGATCAGGATTTAAATAATGCCAATAAAAATAATCCAGTACTAATACCCGAATTAATGGAATTTACTTGCTGTACTTGCAGAAAAGTCAGATAAACTGAGTGATTATAATAATAAAAATGAAATTTATGCACAAACATTTTACAAGTTGCTATTAGTTCAGACGCAATATCTAACCATCAGCAATCTTTAAAAAGTGAACTACGTAGTTGGGCAATTGATTCTTTATTAAGTCGCATTAATTTAAATAAGTTATTACGTATTTTAATTAAACATACCCACAAAGATGTTTTGAACTCGGCTAAGTTCAAAACACCTTCAAGCTTTCCCTTGAATGTTAACCGTTTTTGAGATGCGTTTTATAGTTTTTTGTCTAAAACTGTAGTCGGCCGTATTTCTAGAAAGGTTGTAAATATTTGGATAAAATTTGGTACAAATATTATACTCTTTTAGTCCAATAAAAAAGCATAATTTAGTTTTGGAAAATCCAGGAGCGGACTCAATTTTTTTAATGTATAAAATAATGTCATAATTTTTGATATCACGTTTAAGGTTATTCTCCAAGAAAATTTTAAATATATCGATTGACCATATTTGATTTCTACAAATAAGGCAGTCAACTAGCTGACGTCACTATTTTATTAATTTTACTTAAATATCCTACACTAATTAAGCATATCTATTTTTTTACAAGAGATACACATTTATTGAAAAATTAATGGTATGTACAGGGCTTGACTCGCTTAAAGTTCCATGATTAAGTACATTTTATTTAAATTTTTTATTCGCATTATGTAAATCATTTTTGAAATGCAGTAATAAGAGACCAAAGAGTTATTATAGATAAGAAGAGCCCGTTATTTATTTTTTTTATGTAGTGTTTCTAAGCTTTTTAAGTTTAAATTTCCTATTAAAATAACGTAAGTACATTCTATTTCATGGAAAAAAATTAAAGTTAATAATGAGGCTTGTATTAACAAGCATAATTAAAATCAGTTATTAAATACGCAATGTAATATTAAAATATTAAAGACGAGGGCTGAAAATTTCATTTTGACAAAATGAAACTTATTAAGCAACAACTTATAACACTTAAAACTAAAAAAAAATAATTAACAGAAAGATGCAATTAATTAAAATTACAATAGGTTTTTTGAAATAACCACTCCTCACTGTTAACACATTTTTGAGATTGTTCTAAATGAATTTTCACTGATCTATCAATCATTTCCAGATTACTTCTACTGTTATGATATATTCTAATAATTTTTTTTTAGTAACTATTCCCATTTATTGAATTCTTCGTTGTAAGTACACTTCTGACTTGAGGTAGCCCCATAAAAAATAGTCCAAAGGTGTACGATCAGGAGACCTCAGGGGCCAGTTGACCGAAACTCTTCGACCGATCCATCTGTTGGGATAATGCTGATTCAAATGAATAACAAATTTTAAAAAAATGTACTTAATGGAGTCCAGTCCTGCATATATAATTAACTTTTCAATGTATAAGTATCTCTTGTTCAAAAAAAATGAATGTGCTTAATTAATTTAGGGTATTTACGTAAAATTAATAAAATAGTGACATTAGCTAGTTGATTACGTTATTTGTAGAATTCAAAATATGATCAATCCATATTTTCGAAAATTTATTGGAGAATAACCTTAAACATGCCATTAAATAATATGACATTATCTTATACGATGGTCCATTGGCTTTTAAAACGTTTACTAACATTTACCAAAAAATTATATACAGAGGGTAATGTTATCAGCACTGAGAGTAACATTAAAAAAAATGAGACCGGTCCTGGATTTTTCAAAAGTAACTTATGCTTTTCATTGGACTAAAAAGTATAACACTTTTACCAAATTTTCTCCAAATATTAAAAGCCGTTCCAGAGATATGACCGACTACAGTTTTAGACAAAAAAACCATAGAACACAATGTATCTCTAAAACAGTTAACATTCAAGGGTTAGTTTGTAGGTGCTTTGAACTCAGCTAAATATGCTCTATCTCTTATTACACTGTGTCACTGAAATCTGAAACATCCTCTATAATTGTAAATTAAAGAAAAAATAACAGCTTTAAAATTTCGGAAATTTTGATATTCTAATTTTACTTCTACAGGGTGCTTATGGTTGATATTTTATGAGTATTTGTACAGAGTAACTCAATATATTAATGAAAAGTTAATTAATAAAATTTGCAATAAATAAAAAAACAGTAAAAGATAAGATACACCTACCTATACATGAAGTAAAAAAAATTTCAAAAATATAAAAAAATATAGTGGTCCATTTAAAAAAATGTAAGTTTGGTTTATCCCGCTTTTATGGGACCACTGGATGTTCTTTGCAGGGATTCTAAAAGAGTTCATTAGATTCACTACGACTTTTATTTAAAACATTTTTTCTAATTCGAAAATAAACAAAATATAGGGGTGGGCCTTTTCGTTGGATAACTATACAGTTTTCTTATTTACAATTTTAGCAGTTTATTCAAGTCACCAATTACTTTGCAGAATTTCGCCTTCTTTTTAATATTTCATTTATGAAAACAATTCATTTTCTCTTTTAAAAAAAATAGTGTTCCAATAATGTACTAAAACTTTTCTGATGTTTATTATGGGACCACGACAAAGGTTTGCAATATTTATTGTTTACATCTCTTGATATTCTTAAATAATAATGCCTCACTTTGAGCGCACAAAATGCAAATTTTAAGTACATACAGTATATACAATATTTTTGTCTTATATGTATATACATATATATGTATATATATATATATATATATATATATATATATATATATATATATATATATATATATATATATATATATATATATATATATATATATATATATATATATATATATATATATATATATATTGGCTATCGATCTATCATGATCTGAAGGTGTAATTCAATGCAGGTCGGGGTATTTGCCCGCTGATTAGTTGTTTCCTTCAAATCATATTTAATAACATTAGTTTAGTCCACCTGGGCTAGGGGTCGCCGCTCTCGGTACTTGCTGTGATGCAAGTCGCTATCCGCCACAGAGACATCTAGGATGTCGGTCGGATAGTAGCATTCGAGACCACATGAGAAGTTTCATACCTCTCACCACTATTCACTTCACCTTAGTTAGTATTGGCCACTATCATTTGTCTGTTTCATAGCCTATGGCATACTGAAGAGAACAAATAAGTTCGAAATCGATCTATGTCTGGTTAGGAATTGACAAATGATATTGGCTATCGATCTATCATGATCTGAAGGTGTAATTCAATGCAGGTCGGGGTATTTGCCCGCTGAGTAGTTGTTTTCCTTCAAATCATATTTAATATTATATATATATATATATATATATATATATATATATATATATATATATATATATATATATATATATATATAGTGTCTTTTCTGAGTTTTGTCCATCATTTTAACTCAGCTACACCGTGCTGATGAAGACCAATTAGTCTGAAACACGTGTCCACGGTTTGCATCTTTCTGCCATTTGCAATTTGCATTCTTTACACCTTGCTATTTTTCTTTATGCGGGCATACCCGATAATTATTCATTTTTTTACTGTTCGTAATTAAACTCGCGACGAACTCCTTCTCTGTGTGTATATATATATATATATATATATATATATATATATATATATATATATATATATATATATATATATATATATATATATATATATATATATATTATATAAAATCTGCATCACTGTATATTAACTTATACACGACTTTGGCTTCACTTCATTATATCTCATAGTATAATATTACATCTACATTGTAGATAACAAATTCTCTCTTAGAATTACAAATTGCTTATTCAGCATTTGCTTTGTTCCAAATCTGAGATATATTATAAACGCTTATATAGCATAACTAGAAAGCTTATAAATTAGCTCCATAATTTTGTTAACTCAGTTTTATACTCACTATGTTCCAATAAACATTTTATATTCAATCCATTTATTTCTTCAGTCAACTCTTAATTAAATAAACAGTTTTTAAAAACTCATTTATGAAAATAAAAATATAAGAATTGGCTCAGTCGGTAGGATCCATTTAACATCGTAGAACAAGAAGCTTAACTGGTAGTGTAATGCATTAGAACAAGGAAAATATCTGCAGAAGCTACCTACCTAACTAGTGAAAGTAAGCCTACGAGAACAAGAAGCCTTTCCTCACTACATTGGCGGATCCAAATCCCTTAACGGAAGAAAATGAAGAAAAAGAATGAAGAAAATATTTACGTAAGACCATTTAAGAATCATCTCGTATTATCATTTCTAATTTTTATCAAGCAACAAACAATTTTATTATTATTTCCTTTCATTTTTATTTTTTTTTATTATTGATTTGGCTCTGATATTTCTAACTGTATCCACTCGCTACATATATGTGTGTAGAGGTGAGCGTGGGGTACTGTTCGACTTATAGACCAAACTAATTTTAATATAAGTGCATATTTATTTCTATTATCCAATTCCCATACTATATTGCAAACTAAATATCTGCCACAATCAACAATAACACTACGAAAAAATATTTTTTATAGCAAACTAAACATTATTTTAAATTTTTAACTTCCCGCTAAGAAAATTGAAAATTTTCAGAAATCAGGAAGTTATTGGTTTCACTCCGATTTTCGAAAATCGAGTTTTTGTCAGATCTCGACGTTTTGAGGTCCTAAGAAGCTATTCTGACTATTCCCACGATGGTGTCTGTATGGCTGTATGTGCGTGCATGCGTGCGTGCGTGCGTGCGTGCGTGCGTGCGTGCGTGCGTGTGTGTGTGTGTGTGTGTGTGTGTGTGTGTGTGTGTGTGTGTGTGTGTGTGTCTGTCCACAATGTGGTAAATTGAACTGTTGTATACACATCTATACATTAGTTAATTCACCTATGGTTATGGGCACTTTGCAGTTACTGGGAAGTGGCGCCCTCTACATTGTTTATTATTTTAACGCAGTTTTAGCATTGTATATATTATCGTGTATAGAAATTCATAGCCCCCAATTATTGTGTGGACATTTAAATTATGGTATGGAAAATATTCAAGGTAAGGTCAAATGTTAAAGTTTGTCTTTTAATTACGAATATTAAATGTTCAAAACAAATATGGTAGAGACGCGAGGGGAAAAGCAAGTTCATTGCATAATCCGTGGAAGCTAACGGAGGAAATTACTAGAAATCACTGAAGGTTACTGAAGGTCAGTAAATCATGCCATAAATCGCATCTGAAAATATAATGCGCATGCGCGAAACAAAATGCGTATTGGCGGAGGAAAATTTGTACACGTATTATTAAATGCGAATTCTTACAACTTATTAAAGCTGGGAAAGGAATGCGTGGCAAAGAGAGGTCGATTCTTTGTGAAGAAATGTGACTAGTTAATGTGGCTAGTAGCGCAGTGGGCTTTTGAGATAATTATTAGAGATGGAGTTGCGCAGTTTGTGTCGTGACATGCAGTTTAACTGTACACAAGCAGGGTATTTTAGATGCGCAGTAGAATTCTATTACGGCAGGATGTACGCACTCGACGGTAATTGAAGCTCAATGCGCATGCACTGAAACAAAATTTGCATACGTATTATTAAATATGAATTCTTACAACTGATTAAAGTTGAAAAGGGATGCGCGGCAAAGGGAGGTCAATTCTTTGTGAAGAGCTGTGATTAGTTAATGTAACCACACTAAGCCCACTGCACCACTAACCAGCAGCGCAGTGGGCTTTTGAGCTATCTATTAGATATGGAGTTGCGCAGTTCGTGTCTTGACATGCAGTTGAACTGTACACAAGTAGGGCATTTGAGATGCGCAATAGAAAGCTATTATGGCAGGATCTGCGCACTCGACGGTAATGAAAGCTCACTGCGTATGCGCGAAACAAAATTTGCATACGTATTATTAAATGTGAATTCTTAGAATTGATTAAAGCTGGAAGAGGTGCGCGGCAAAGGGTGGTCGATTATTTGTGAAGAGCTGTGGCTATAGTAGCGCTGCTAGGCTTTTTGAGCTAACTATTAGAGATGGAGATGCACAGTTCGTGTCGCGGCATGCTGTTGAACTGTACACTAGTAGAGCATTCGACGGTAATGGAAGCTTTGTTAAATATGTCTATGTAAATGAATCATACGGGCGAACTATAGTTGTATAGTTGGACAATATAAAATAACTTGCGCAGTTGGTTTGTTTGGTAAACTATCGTGTGTAAATAAATAAAGACTTGAATTAACACCAAGAACGTAAACGTAGCGAATGACAGCTACGCATGCGTAGTGGCAATTTTTCGTATGTTTATACTTACGTCCAACGTAACTTTGCGTGAACGTACGTATAGCAAAGACGTAGCGATATCGAGCCGAGTGTGACTTCGGAAACAACCACTTAAACCCGAACAACTGGTAATTTCAAAATATGAAACGAAACGCAAATAATAGCAAAGACTAACAATAATTATTCATTACTTGTTTATATTATATAAACAAGTAATGAATAATAATAAAAGAACTCATTTTACAAGTGAGAACGACTTACATCTTACAAAGGAAATCGTGTGCCATAAACCATATAAGAACCCTGGACGATGAAATTCAATCCAAATAAAAAATAATATACTTACAAATCACGGGAAAATTAATTTCTATTAAAACTTTAAAAGATAAAATCAAGAATTTGGTAAAATCCAACAGTTCAAATAAGTTTATGAATTGAATTGAACTCCATCATCATCATCACTATCCTCATTCAAAGGTGTTAACAATTTCTTCCATACCTATAGGCACCTTATTATTTTCTAAATAAAATTCTAATAATTATCCAAAAAAGTGAGGTTAAGTTAAAACGCACAGACAGTGAACTACGTAGTATACATTTCAACAGAACAACAATAAACGACCTTCGTGCGACCTGCCCGTATATATACGTTATTACGTTCCAAATGACGCTTTATTACTCTATCTTGTTGCTTTAAGTCTCTATATCTTCTACGACAGAAGTAAAATGATTAAAGGTGGCGACGTAACGAAGAAAAGGCGATGTTTCAAAATATTTCAACTCCAAATTTATTGTCTGAAAAATTATCAATTAAAATCGGCAGATTTTCAATATATCAACACACTGCCATGTATAGTTTACCTTAGATTTACTGGGCACATAAAAAATGTCGGCGTGTTTGATGGCGCGGTTTTTTGTAGAAATGTTTGTTAAAATGGTATTTACTGCAAAATAAAATAAAAAATTGCTTTAGTACCTATTAATTATTTATTTAAATACTGTCATTTTATGATTTATATCTATATATAACAAAATCTAAATGTTTTTGGAATCTGAACGGTCAAATACCGCCAATGCTTACTTTTGTGTCAAAAGTCGTAGATACACTAGACATTTCTTTATTATGGTTTCCATGGTAACTAATCGTTTACTTTGTCGCTCGGCGAGCAACAAAGTAAAAAAACGCTCGCTCCTCGGAAAAGTGCAACTTTGCGCTTTCTTTTGGAAGCGCAAAGTTGCACTTTTCGCTCGGATGTAGAAAAAATTGTTTTCTTATTAGCTGTCAAGGTACTCTTGATTTTCAAAATCGAAAACATACTCAAAGTTAGTTTTAAATCAGATGAGCTTTATACCAAAATATAACATTCAAATCCAAAAATGTTTGGTCCAACACATATCTCTTGTTGCGTCAATCCTGGGAGACAGTGTATATAAAATAAATGATTTACCAACATTTTCAAGCAAAAATAATGTCTGAGTAGAACTAAATTTATAGTAGATTTTCAAACAATTGAAAAAAGTATTCAGTTAAAAAAATCCAAGAGAAAAATTAAACAAATAACGTATTAATAAAATAGAAGGAAAGCGATCATAACATTTTATAAACTTGAGTTTTTCTTAATAAACATGAAGTGCTAAAGTCGCGAGCTTGTGTATATAGCCTCTGCTTTGCATTTCGAATTAATTTCAACTCTATGAAAAAAAATAATACATTTTCATCTAGAGAAATTTTTGTATCACCTCTGATTGAAACTACGTGACTATTTAATTCCATTTTAATACCTAATTGACTTCAAAACTATGAATATGAAAGCACAGTATAATACCTGATTATGAATAGTTACATATATAATTAGTGACCGTTTAGTTCCTTTTTTGTGTCCAAAATATCAAAAATGACTTTAAAAATGTAATTAAATGATCATTTATGAAAGCGCTATAATAACTGCATAACCTTGAGTGTCTAATCTGAGCACGCCCCTGCGGCTACAATGCAAGAAGTTTAAACTAACTTGAGCTTCTTAGCTGCGACACAAGATTCTTGGCTGCTGTGAGACAGTTTATATGAACAGTTCTAGGACGATACATAAATTGCGCAGAACCTGGTGCTCACTTCTCTTAGTTCTGAACGATCCACGAACCGTTCTACATGAAACCCGGAACGCTTCAAATTAACTTACGCTCTTCACCTATAGAGGGACAACTTCCATTGGTGTTGATACTGTCGTTTGTCAATTTTAAATAGTTTGGTTTGCTAGATTTGTTATAGTTGACGAATAATGAAGTAACGTTAATAAAAAAAGATTAGAGTTACAGTTACGAAACGTTTACCGTTGAACATCAGTTCAGTTTATTTTCAGATAAAATAACGTACTATGAGGTATGAAAAGATAAATAATTACGCTATTGTAATCGAATAAAAAGTGACAATGACCTTGTGTATTTAGTTTTTCGCTTACTCTTCAAATAACGCCAAGAAAAAAGAAAAACGAAAATTCAAAATTTTACTTTTCTTCAAAATCAAGAACTGCAAGAGATATTTTCGATTTCCAAAAATGCGCCGAATTCTCAAATTTGCCCTAATTTAACCGATGCTGTATCTCTTACCGTTTCCGAGATCCCTGTAGTGAGAAGCGAATTTGTTACAGCCTATATTATTGCGGGAACTTACACACATTCCATTTTAAATTTATTGTGGGGACTCATATACACAAGTTTTATTTGGCAATTAAAGTGGGTACACATATACACAATTTATATTACATATAAGTTGTCCCCACAATAACTTTAGGAGTGTATTCGAAAACGAGCGAGTGTATTGTAAAATGAAAAATACCTGCGTAATCAGCATGACGTAACCAACATGGCTACGTATACACTTTCAAAGTCCCCACAACATTGTAAATATCCTGTGTCCCCACAATGACTTGAAGACATGTATAGGTGTGTGTGTGCGTGTGTGCGTGTGTGCGTGGGTGTGTGGATGTGTGCGTGCGTGCGTGCGTCGTGTGCGCGTGTGCGTGTGCGCGTGTGCGAGTATGTGCGTGTGCGTGTGTGCGCGTGCGTGTGCGTGTGGGTGTGTGTCAGTGGCGGTTCGTGGGTCAAGAGACAGGAAGGTCAATTAGAAATGTTTACTGTTTTACATAGCTTTTAAAGTGATTTAAATTCCTAGTCGATCCTCCGGTCTTTTTGAGATGCAAAGTGGTCAATTACTTTTTCATTAAAGTCTTTTATCTTCTTTATTAATGCTCTTTCTATGGTAAGCATAGGTAAAGAGGATAACCTTTCCTGACCCATGGTATTTCTTAAAAATGTCTTTATTCTTTTTTAAGGTGGAAAAACAACGTTCACTTTCGACGGTAGTCATAGGGAGAGTACACAAGATTTTTAACAGTTTGACACTTTCAGAAAAAGTATTGCACAAATTATTGTTAATAAAAAGCTGTTACAAAGCAACTGCACCTTCACTATTGGAAAAATCTTCTTTTTTTATAATCTTTAAATCGATCTGCGTGAAATAACTGAGACACCGCTAAATGATTACTAAAGCCAAACCTGTTTTTGCTCTCAGATGTAATTATATTACAAACTTCTAATGAAATTCTCCTTTTTGATTCTTCCGTTTTACATCTCTGGGCAGACTGCATGGATGTCTCCTCCAAATAGTTATTCAAAATTTTATTTCTGATGTCTTCAATTTTACTATTAAAAACACTTATTTACTGTTATGATATCAATATTACATTTTTGTAATTGATTGAACAATATATCACAATGAGGCATAACTAAATGAAAAAATTTAACCAGTAAAGAAAATGTTCATTTTGTAAGTGGTTTTTTAAACCAATAGCTTGGTTTAGAGTGTTGTTTTCTGATTTATTTCAATGATTTGTTCTAAACAATCTATAATTCTGTTCGATAGGTATAAACAGTCTCTATGCACTTTGTATTAAAATTCCATCATGTTGGAGCCGCTTTAGGTAATCTCACCTTAACAACTTTATCTAACATGGCTGTTCTTTTTGGCGATTTTCCAAAGAATGAAGAAAAGCTATGTAAATTAGTAAAAAAATTGTTATGCTTTATCATCATATTAGGTTTTGGAAGACCACCACCTTTGAATTTCACTTGGTCTTCATAACCCAACTTATGTCCATCTTTCAGCTTTAATATATTTTGTACAACACTCATATCTAATAGTAAACACCAAAAACACTGTTTTACTTAATTTCACGAGAAGTAAAGATTTACTAATAAAATGTTCACAAATAAAAACTTTAAAAACAACGCGACAGAATTTACCGACCAACGCGTACCTAGTCAGCATTAAGACTGCTCTATTGAACTTCGTGTGTTACCGTTTCGGTAAAATGTGTCAGGGACATTCTCCCCCCAGTGTTTTCTGTCTCTTTTGCTTTCTGACGATTCGCGCATACGTCTATTTCACTTTAATTCGTTGTAAATTCGGTCTGTAGCTAGCTTTGAGAACAAGTTGTGGATTGACCCAAGATTTTTTAAATTCCATAAATGAATAATGTAATGAATATGAATGTAGAGGCTCGATGCTCGGAGGGGATACGAAATTCTGCGATCTAGATATTTGAATAGTATTGTGCATAGGATGAACTAGAAACTTTAATATATTTTTAAGAATATTAAAAATATATATATTATATATTTTTATACTTCAGAAAATGAATAGCTCTATTTTTTTTTTATATGTGGGAGGTCATTGATCAAATGACCCTATAGAAGGACCGCCAGTGGTGTGTGTGTGTGTGTGTGTGTGTGTGTGTGTGAGTGTGTGGGCGTGCGCGCGTATGAATATATATATATATATATATATATATATATATATATATATATATATATATATATATATATATATATATATACATGTGTATATATATATATATGATTAAATATGATTTGAAGGAAACAACTACTCAGCGGGCAAATACCCCGACCTGCATTGAATTACACCTTCAAATCATGATAGATCGATAGCCAATATCATTTGTCAATTCCTAACCAGACATAGATTGATTTCGAACTTATTTGTTCTCTTCAATATGCCATAGGTTACGGAACAGACAAATGATAGTGGCCAACCTGCTAGTTATATACTAACTATGGTGAAGTGAATAGTGGTGAGAGGTATGAAACTTCTCATATGGTCTGAATGCTACTATCCGACCAACATCCTCGATGTCTCTGTGGCGGATAGCGACTGCATCACAGCAAGTACCGAGAGCAGCGACCCCTAGCCCTAGCTACAAGTCATACATCACTTAAAATACACAATTTAAAAAAGCTTTCAACTTTTTTTATAGACAGTGGTTACCCACCACCGTTAGTCAAAAAACTATTATTCAGCAGATCATCGATACATAATGTCTTACATGATTCTCAAAGGGCGCAACAAAACCCGCCTCACATCATTTACTGCTCACTTCCGTACTTGAGTCCACTTGCTCACAGATTTAAAAAATATTTTCTAAATTTAACAATATCAAATTAGCTTTTAAAAACAAAGTAACAGTTAACAACCTTTTTTCAAAATTAAAAGATAAGGATGATATTTTGGTGAAGTCCAATGTGGTGTATTGCATACCATGTGATGATTGTAACAATAAATATATTGGCCAAACTAGAAGGAAAGTTAAAGACCGTATAACTTCCCACAAAAGTGACATCAGACTTAACAAACAGTCTTGCACTTTAGCCAATCATGCATTATTACATAATCACAATGTCAATTATAATAACGTTCAAATATTAGATTTTGAAATGAACTATCACAAACGGGAGTTTTTTGGAAATGTGTCACATTTTCAAAGAACCAAATACCATTAATGCCAGAAAGGATATTGATAACTTGAGCATAATTTATACTTACTACAATTCAACCATAATGTCCACAATGATGAAAATACCCTCCCTATAGTATGGATTAATAATCAATGTCCCTAAATATAAGACATCGAGCTGTTGGTATCTACTGCTGTCATTGTTCTTTTGGTTTCACTCTAACAAGTTTTTATATCCAAATTCTTTTTGTTTTTTACTTCATAAAAATACACGTGTCTATTATAATTCTAAGAATTTAAATTAATATGGATCCTTGTCATCCATTCATAATGTTGTTAATTTTACATAGTAGTGGTAATAAATTACCAACAATTAATTATTAGTGTTTTTTTCTACAATTTGTCAAGAAATTTTTGTAGTTTTCAATGAATACAACTTTAACTTTAACCTCACTTTCGTAAGTACTTTTCACTTTTTCCATAACTTAGTTTAATTAATTATAATTTATTGTAGAGTTCCCGATGAAGAAACAATAAAAGTTTCCCAGCTTGAACAGAAAAAAGAGTTTTTCTTTTATTACCTGTCACATGACTGTAATCCCCGCTTAAAAATTAAAAATATTCTATATATATATATATATATATATATATATATATATATATATATATATATATATATATATATATATATATATATACATATATATATATATATATATATATATATATATATATATATATATATATATATATATATATATATATATATATATATATATATATATATATATATATATATATATATATATGTATATATATATATATATATATATATATATATATATATATATATATATATATATATATATGTATATATATATATATATATATATATATATATATATATATATATATATATATATATATATATATATATATATATATATATATATATATATATTAAGATTCTTTTATATATTTTATTAACACATGTCTTTGTGCTTTCAATATAGTTCTTGCTCCTAGACTGAGTGGTTATTTTAATAGTTTCTATGATAAAATGTATAGGAAGTGTTTTTTTTTTTAGTCTAATATGTACTTATCACTTTTATACTAGCACACTCAGATAAGAATGTCAGTATAACATATAAAAGTATATGTATTTAATATAATTATCATGTTAGGTTACAAATAATGTTTTTGTATTACCCAATTATTTTATTTATTTTTTTTTCTAGAAATGAATAGTAATATTGTTATGAATTTATTATTACAAAGTAAGCCAGGGAATAAATATTAAAAACAATTGACAAAATTAATTTTACCAACTTCAACAGCGAATAACCTGTTCTTAAAAAAATTTTCTTTTTATTACCTTTTTTCTCCAGACTTGCAAACATAATTCCATTTTTTTAAATTTTGAGTTTTAATGAACTTTGGTACATCTTTTGTTTAAGAACGTGCTGAAGCAGTGGTGTATTAAGATTTTTTATAAATTTTGTTATTTTTATTATTACGAACAAATGGGAGCTCCACAAAAGGGCTACAGTCTATTAATTTTATTTCTTTAAAATAGACACCCTGTATATTTACATTTTTTTGAATAGAACGCTATCTCACGAACACAATGATATATGGGTTGATAGGTATATCTCTAATACTAAGAGAGATAATATAAGGAAAACTTTGTGTGAGGTCCACCTCCGTAAACTTTGTTATTTTATTTATTTATTTATCTATTTATTTATTTAGACTTTATTGGCCAACGAATAATGCATATTACAGGACAATATAAATAACAGTTAGTTTTAGTTACGCAAAGTAAATTTATAATATGAATTAATAATAATAATAAATGATTAAATAATTGCCTACGATATGTTTAATTTAGGAAAAGTAGTATATATCATCTAAATAACAATTAAAGAATAATACTACTACTAATAATTGAATTTACTTGATAAATAGTTTTCACTATTTTAACATACTTATTTAAAGGGGTACTAAATATATCACATTGTCCACTTTTCTTTTTTTTTTGGCATTAGGACTTAGTCCATACAGATGCACTTATATTAACTAAAAGTAAACTAATGCTACATGAAAAAATACCG
This sequence comes from Rhamnusium bicolor, assembly GCA_029963845.1. Lineage (NCBI taxonomy): Eukaryota > Metazoa > Arthropoda > Insecta > Coleoptera > Cerambycidae > Rhamnusium > Rhamnusium bicolor. The sequence goes on along the minus strand of JANEYF010005262.1, from coordinate 7,270 downwards.
GGAAAATACAGGGACACTCACTTCTCGCCCTAGGGGCCTATCAAGGCATTTTGTTTTTTTAAAAGACATCACAGGTGCGGCCACATTTATATTTACTATCAGACAGAACGTCCGTGGAGTTAGACACAAAAACCATATTATTTTAAACTCAGCGTATACTTGTCATTGCGATGTCATCGCGCTTACAGAGACCTGGCTGAACGATCGGACAAATAACGCCGAAATAATTTGTAGTAATTTTTAATGTTTTCAGATCTGATAGAAATTTATTAGCAACAGATGCTAAACGGGGTGGTGTATTAATAGCTTTAAATAGAAAATATCAGTGTGTTGAACTTAATTTAGATATTATTCGCAATCGTACCCGTTAATTGACGTGGTTGGTGTTATGATTGAAATTAACCGTAGCAAATTTTTATTTTTGTTATATATATATCCAACTCAATTAAAGCACCCTATTATAATCAATTTTTTGAAAGTTTTGAGGGACTTGATTATCTCACGGGCAATAAGATATATCTCAATGGGACTTTAATGTACCTGAGTATAAACAAAGCTTAGAAAATGGCAACAGCAGCACTGCTCGTACTCTAGCTCTTCAAACATTTTTACACTTTTTTAACCTGGTTCAGGTAAATAATATAAATAATTGTAATAATCGTTTACTTGATCTGGTTATTACGAACTCACTCGTGTTATGTAAGTAAATCTGAGGATGTCTTATTAAAAGAGGATGCTTATCATCCTGCTCTTGAAATTAGTTTTTCTACTTTAAATAATTCAACCAGTAACACGTTCATTAAGAAAGTGGAAATTTTCAATTTTCGCAAAGCTATTATTTTCTATTGTATGAAAGTATACTAAACTATGATTGGTCTTACTTACGTAATATTGAAGATATAAACATTGCCTGTGAGAAGTTTTACAACTCATTTAACACATTTTAGTTACATGTGTTCCTAAATACATCCCTAGCAATAAAAGTAAAAAGATCCTCCTTGGTTTAATGCAAAAATTATAAGGGATATAAAAACTAAATTTTCATTGTGGCAGTGCTACAATAAAACTGGTGATTTATATATCTATAGTCAATTTAAAGATATTAGGACCATAATCAATAGAGATATTGACCTTGCACATAAAAACTACCTGAGGAATATAGAACTTAATGTGAAAAATGACGTAAAATCATTTTGGGGATATATTCATTCAAAAACGGGCCCATCGAGTATTCCAAACAATTTAATCTACAACGATGAACATTTAAACTCTATGGAAGCTATTGTCAATGGCTTTTTCAGCCAATTTAGTACTGCGTTTACTCAGCCATCCGAGGTTCTGAACGATAATTTAGATATTAGAAATTATAATTATCAAAATTTGCATTTTAATAATTTTAACTCAAGTGATGTTCTAACTGCCTTGTTAAAACCAAAGCCGAAATTTACCAAAGGTCCAGATGGAATTCCGGCATTTATTATTCGAGATTGTGCTTATGCGCTGGTAGAACCTCTTACTTTGTTGTTTAATTTATCATTGGTACTTGTATAATTCCGGATATTTGGAAAGGTCACGAATTTGTCCTGTATTTAAAAAAGGTGATAAAGGCAATGTCGAGAACTACAGGCCGATAACAATAATATGTAATTTTGCAAAAGTTCTAGAAATTGCTCTACATGATGCATTGTACTTGCATGTTCAGGGACAGATTTCTATCCATCAACATGGATTCATGAGGAGTAGATCAACAACAACGAATCTGTTTTGTGTAACTCAATTTATTGCTGAACATGTTGATATGAATATTCAGGGTTGATGTGCTTTATACTGACTTCTCTAAAGCCTTTGACAGGTTAGATCATGAAATTTTACTTCAAAGTCTTGGGAGCGTGGGATTATCCTTACCGCTACTTGAACTATTTAAATCATATTTGTCCGAAAGAAAACAATATGTCGAATGTCGTGGTTTTGCTTCCAAAGATATTTCTGTTACGTCAGGAGTGCCCCAAGGTTCCATCCTTGGGCCACTCCCTGTTTATAATATTCATCAATGATATTGTAAATAATCTAGATGTAAATTACTTGTTGTACGCTGATGATGTAAAAAAATTTTCTGCCCTATTAATGACGTATCAGACTGTATGAACCTGCAAAGCAACCTGAATAATTTGAATGAGTGGTGTATATCGAATAATCTTCCTCTGAATGCTTCAAAGTGCAATGTTATGACCTTTTCTAAGAAACATTTTCCCATCCGATATCCAATATAAATTAGACCAATATTACCTTAAATCGGCCCGAATCAATCAAGGACTTAGGAGTCATATTTGATAGCGAACTCTCTTTCAATCTTCATATTAATCAAGTTATTAAAACATCTTGAAGCCTACGTTTTGTTATCAGAAACTCTCAAGGATTCTCTGATCCAGCAGTACTAATGCTTCTTTTTAATGCACTTGTAAAATCTAGGCTGGAATATGCTGCTAAAAAATGGCAGCCGGGATACAATGTCTATGCTGAAAGCTTGGAAAATGTACAAAGGCGTTTCTTGAAATACTACTTTCTTTAAGATAAATGGTTTATACCACCTGTTGAATACCTCAAAATCACTTACTTAATAGATTTTCAGTATTAACTCTGCATGATCGCAGAAGAACACAAGCCTTAATTTTTCTAAATAAATTAATAAATAATAAAATTGATTGTCCACAACTCTTGGAACAACTTAGTTTTCGATCGTGCCTAGAGTTGAAACTCGTCTTGGCAGTACTTTTTATCTCGCCGTACCACGAACTAATTTATTGAAATTTTCCCCCTACCATTTTATGTGTGAAAATTGTAATAACCTGCAAGATAGAATCGACATATTTAATTGTTCTCATAGTTGTTTAAAAAAGGTGTATGTGTCTAGCTGAGTTTAATTTCTGTTTTCATTTTGTGTCATATTTGAATTGTTAAATTTATGTTTTTCTTTTTCTTTGTTATTTTTTAGTTATTAGTGTATTATGTATTGTGTATAATTACTGTTGTATTTTCCCATCCTGTAATTGGTTTAAGTACTGTTGGATGGTGTATGCTAAAATAAAAAATAAAAATAAAAATAAAATAAAATTAAATGGTGGCCATGTTACTTTTATGTGGGATATAGCTCACAGCGGTATTCATTTAAAGAAAAGGTGGATTTAATCGCTAAGGAAAGTATTACATCTGGAATAGACACCCCAAACCAGTTAAGTTACGATGACTGTGTAAATATCTACAAACGTGAAGCCGAAAGAAAGTGGTCCAACTTGTGGCAAGAATTCGTTTTTACGAACCCCACGAGGTAAAATAAGTCCCGAAATCCCTAGCGAATTTTGGCATGATAACTTCAACTTGCCTAGGAAATATATAACTATCATCAGCAGGATAAAATTTGGACACGGCAGTTATCCTACACACCTTTATAAACTGGGACTTGTCACATCGAATTTATGTGACACATGTAATACTGAGGGTGCCTTAGACCATATTTTCTTTAACTGAAGTAAACACATAAACGAAAGTAATGAACTATACAATAAATTACTAGAAATAAATATTCCAACACCATTCAACTTACTGACCTTGATGCATTTTAACAAAATCGAAATTTTGAACTGTTTAATATTATTTATCCAAAGAAGCGGCGTTAGAATTTAGGTGTAGATTTGCTCCTTTGTGTTACCTTTGTTTATTTTCCTAATCTACCCGTGGCCGCACCTGTGATGTCTTTTTTAAAAAACAAAATGCCTTGATAGGCCCCTAGGCGAGAAGTGAGTGTCCCTGTATTTTCCCAGTGTATTTTTCATGTTAGCATTAGTTTACCTTTTAGTTAATATAAGTGCATCTGTATGGACTAAGTCCTAATGCCAAAAAAAAAAGTGGACAATGTGATATGTTTAGTACCCCTTTAAATAAGTATGTTAAAATAGTGAAAACTATTTATCAAGTAAAATTTAATTATTAGTAGTAGTATTATTTTCAAATTGTTATTTAGATGATATATACTACTTTTCCTAAATTAGGTATATCGTAGGCAGTTATTTTAATCATTTATTATTATTATTAATTCATATTATAAATTTACATTTGCGTGTAAACTAAAACTAACTGTTATTTATATTGTCCTGTGATTGCATTATTCTGTTTATTAATGAAAGTCTAAATAAATAAATAAAATAAATAAATAAATAAAATAACAAAGTTTACGGAGGTGGACCTCCACACAAAATTTTCCTTATATTATCTCTCTTAGTATTAGAGATATACCTATCAGCCCATATATCATTGTGTTCGTTGAGATAGCGTTCTATTCAAAAATGTAAATATACAGGGTGTCTATTTACAAAATAAAATTAATGACTATAACCCTAATGGGATACGGTGTTCGTAACAAAAAATAACAAAATTTACTAAAATACCAATACACCACTGTTTCAACGTTCTTAGGAAGATGTACCAAAAGTTCATTAAAAAACTCAAAATTAAAAAATGGAATTATGTTTTGCAAGTCTGGAAAAAAAAGTCATCAAAAAATTTTAAGAACAGGTTATTCATGTTGAAGTTAGTAAAAATTAATTTTATCAATTGTTTTTAATATTTATTCCTGTTACTTTGTAATAATAAATTCATAACAATATTGCTATTCATTTCTAGAAAAAAATAAATAAAATAATTGGGTAATACAAAAACATTATTTGTAACCTAACATGATAATTATAATAAATACATATACTTATATATGTTATACTGACATTCTTATCTGAGTGTGCTAGTATAAAAGTGTTAGTCACATAATGAATAAAAAAACACTTCCTATACATTTTATCATAGAAACTATTAAAACAACCACTCAGTCTAGGAACAAGGAACTGTATTGAATGCACAATGCCATGTGTTAATAAAATATATAAAAGAGTCATAATATATATATATATATATATATATATATATATATATATATATATATATATATATATATATATATATATATATATATACATATATATATATATATATATATATATATATATATATATATATATATATATATATATATATATGTATATATATATATATATATATATATATATATATATATATATATATATATATATATATATATATATATATACGAATATTTTAATTTTTTAGCGGGGATTACAGTCATGTGACAGGTAATAAAAGAAAAACTCTTTTTTCTGTTCAAGCTTTCGAAACTTTTATTGTTTCTCTCATCAGGAACTCTACAATAAATTATAATTAATTAAACTAAGTTATGGAAAAAAGTGAAAAAGTACTTACGAAAGTGAGGTTAAAGTTAAAGGATTGTATTCATTGAAAACTACAAAAATTTACTTGACAAATTGTAGAAAAAATCACTAATAATTAATTGTTGGTAATTTACTACCACTACTATGTAAAATTAACAACATTATGAATGGATGACAAGGATCCATATTAATTTAAATTCTTAGAATTATAATAGACACGTGTATTTTATGAAGTAAAAACAAAAAATTTGGATATATAAAACTTGTTAGAGAGTGAAACCAAAAGAACAATGACAGCAGTAGGTACTAACAGCTCGAAGTAATAACATATAGGGACATTGATTATTAATCCCATACTATATAGGGAGAGTATCTTTTTCATCATTGTGGACATATGGTTGGAGTATGTAATAAGTGATATAAATTAATACTCCAAGTTATCAATATCCTTTCTGGATTAATGGTATTTGGTTCTTTGAAAATGTGACACATTTCCAAAAAACTCCGTTTGTGATAGTTCATTTCAAAATCTAATATTTGAACGTTATTATAATTGACATTGTGATTATGTAATAATGCATGATTGGCTAAAGTGCAAGACTGTTTGTTAAGTCTGATGTCACTTTTGTGGAAGTTATACGGTCTTTAACTTTCCTTCTAAGTTTGGCAATATATTTATTGTTACAATCATCACATGGTATGCAATACACCACATTGGACTTCACCAAATATCATCCTTATCTTTTAATTTTGAAAAAGGTTGTTAACTGTTACTTTGTTTTTAAAAAGCTAATTTGATATTGTTAAATTTAGAAAATATTTTTTTAAATCTGTGATCAAGTGGACTCAAGTACGGAAGTGAGCAGTAAATGATGTGAGGCGGGTTTTGTTGCGCCCTTTGAGAATCATGTAAGACATTATGTATCGATGATCTGCTGAATAATAGTTTTTTGACTAACGGTGGTGGGTAACCACTGTCTATAAAAAATTGGAAAGCTTTTTTTAAATTGTGTATTTTAAGTGATGTATGACTTGTAGCTAGAGCTAGGGGTCGCCGCTCTCGGTACTTGCTGTGTGATGCAAGTCGCTATCCGCCACAGAGACATCGAGGATGTCAGTCGGATAGTAGCATTCAGACCATATGAGAAGTTTCATACCTCTCACCACTATTCACTTCACCATAGTTAGTATATAACTAGCAGGTTGGCCACTATCATTTGTCTGTTCCATAACCTATGGCATATTGAAGAGAACAAATAAGTTCGAAATCGATCTATGTCTGGTTAGGAATTGACAAATGATATTGGCTATCGATCTATCATGATTTGAAGGTGTAATTCAATGCAGGTCGGGGTATTTGCCCGCTGAGTAGTTGTTTCCTTCAAATCATATTTAATCATATATATATATATATATATACGCGTGCGCGCGTATATATATATATATATATATATATATATATATATATATATATATATATATATATATATATATATATATATATATATATATATATATATATATATATATATATATATATATATATAGCAGATAGTAAGGTATTTATGTTGTATTTCGAAAGAACTATTAAATTACATTTGTAAAAATAATGACCATAAAGTTGTAATTTGTGGTGATCTGAATATCAACTTTTTTAGATAATAGTGAATTAAAGGGTAAAATTGTTGATCTTCTAAAGTCATATAATATCTATATGAAAATTAACGAACCAACAAGATGCACATTAAATTCAACAAGTTGCATAGACTACATTTGTACTAATTTTTGTAATTCTGATTATGACAATTGTAAAGTTTACCATAACTGCATTTCTGATCATACTGCACAAATTTTGGAATTCTATTTATGTCAGAAAAATAGCCTGAATAATAAAAGAAACACTTCTAGACTATATAGTGAAGCCAATTACCAAATTTTTTCATCTTATTTACAAAGGAAAGGTGGGATAATGTATA
>JANEYF010005261.1:0-22591 GCA_029963845.1 Rhamnusium bicolor | reverse complement strand
CCACTAAATAATGCTTATGAACAACCAAGTAAACACACCAAATATAAAGATGGTGACCCTTCCGATTCCGTGATATTCTTAAAAAAATTTTAAACAGTAAAGTTTGGCGCCATCTATCTCGGAAGGGAAGCGTTTTTGGAATATACTTTATCAGAGAAACCTCATTATTTTGGGCAGTTCTATCAATTCCTGAAGTTATCAAGATAAAATCTGAATCACCCTGTATAACGTGACCAATTAAGACCGAATATTTAGTTTTCTGAGTTTACGAAAGTTGTGCAGCAAATGCACCAACAAAACTTATGAATGGTTTAACAGTAAGAGTCTCATGCGCAACAAGTGTAAATGACGATATTAACTGCTTTCTTTCCATCTTAAGAACGGTGTTCTTAAAACACTCTCATTAAATAAATAACTATGAAAAGGCGTTTCTTAATCCTTAAACATACTTAAATATCTACAAATTACCTGTTGATCAAAAACAACTGCGCTCTTAAAAGCTTTTCTCATGTGTATGTCTTGCAGTGAAACCTCTTCCACGGTGCTGTCCAGCTGTGTTACTTTAATAGCCAGCCTATCTATCCTCGCTTGAAGTGAATTTGACCTGTCATACAACTGCTGGGCATCTCTTGCAAGCTCCCCAAAAAGATCTTCTGCATGCCTGGAAAAATTAAATGTATTTAATTTTTGTAATCATATGCTACATTAGCAATCACAGACGGGAGAATTCATTAAATGAGCTTGTAAGAGACATTAATAATTGAAGTCGACAAGTATGGGATCTTAATAATTAGTTTCCAAAGACTAAACACGCTTAACTGTTTAAGTAATCTATATTATTATGTAAGGAACAATATTACGTTATAATTTCCTGCCTCTATAATTAACTAAATGATCAAAATGGTGATCATCATTCTTGCACTTGTAGAAGTTAATCTGGAAAAATGTGCCCATTTCCTTAAGAGACGAATGAAACTGTATTGTCCTATAGGTACAGATATGTACAGGGTATCCTAATTGCTTGATTTTACTGTTTCTCCTACTTCTAGACCAGATATTGAAAAACCGACCAAGGTGTCTTAGAGTTTGATTTTCGTGAAACGTTAATAGGTGAAAACGGCATTTTTATATCTCTAACTGTTTTTGAGATATCGGTGAAAATTGACATTTGGTAGATACTGAAAAAATGTCATAACTTTTTTTTATTTGTGAGTATTTTTTCAAGCAGTAAAAACTTTTCTATGGGCACTTTTCAATATAGAATGAGGTGCATCTTTCAAAAAGAAAAATTACCATTACTAAATTTTAAGATATCAAGTCAAACTTTCTCATTTCAAATGGAAATCATAGTTGGCTTTGACTTCTAAATATCGGAAAATTTCAAGCTTTCCAAAAATATATATGTTGAGGTATTATCATCGAGAAATACAAAAATATTTCTATTTAAAATAAATATTTAGCGATATTTGCATAGTTGGCTATGGAAAATATGTAAGAGCTTTTGACATCCTCCGCAATTGATATTCTTTTCCAGATATTAAATTGAAATTCAAATAGTTGCAAACCAAATTATGAAAAACGATTAAAATATAATTGAATTTATTAATAAAATCAAAAAAAGTTTAATTAATTGTTTTTCATAATTTAGTGTTGCTACCGCTGAGCATATCGCTCAAAATATAAACTCTGGCATTTTCTAGTTTTCAAACATGATGATAACAATGACATTTAAATTGTTATCATCATGTTTGAAAACTAGAAAAATGCCAGATGTTTATATTTTGAGCGATACGCTCAGGAGGCAGCAACCTAGTGTTCAAATTTTTGTAAAATTAAAAACTTGACTCTGCAAATCCAAAACCAAAAGAATATACCATTGAAGGTAGAGAACATGCTAAGGCAAACGTAATTGAGGCGGTTTTAGAAAACCCGGAGGTCTACTAGGGAAATAGCTCCGACTATGGGTGCGAGTCGAAGCTGTAACCAGACGATTCTAAAGAAGCACAAATTCAAACCATAAAAAAGGGAGGCTTACTACCAATATTTCTCAGTGATATAGATAACAGGACACATTTTTGTATAGTTGAGGAAACCTATATTGTGACGCGATGTCCGGGATAAGACGCTCAGGAACGCAGAGCTGGATTTAACTGTATTGTTCGTCCGTTACTTTTTTAATGTAGGTTTTTGTGCTCAGATTAGCTAGCAACAATTTAACAATTGTACAAAAAATTATTAACTTAAAATAAAAGTATTGAATTTAACGTACACATACAGCAGTTACAGTAATCAAGTTCGCTTAATATAAATTGTTACTACCCAGCAAGAACCGCGAGGAGGCATGAGCAATTCTTGCCAGGAAAGGATGGGTATGGAATATTAGTATAGAATAAAGAGATTTAAAAATAACAAGAAAACTTTCAAAAAAATATATATATATATATATATATATATATATATATATATATATATATATATATATATATATATATATATATATATATATATATATACATACTCTCAAAATAATAACAGAAACAAAAATTTTTCTCAATAAAACAGCTAAAAATAAATTCTAATAGTAAAGTTATTACTACAATAAAAACAGACATATTTTTGTCAAAATGAAAAAAAAAATAATAACAGTAATAAATAACTCCCGAAAAAAAGATTCTCAAGCACAAAAATGGAATTAAATAATGTAGTTAATTCACTTCTTCACTTCACATCACTTCATTTTACCTCACCTCACATTGCATCTTTCTCTGAACCCTCGCTCTTCTCACCCTCTTCTTCATTTTCAGATGAGCTAATTACTATCCTCGTTCAAATTTATAATAAATTTATTTCCACTATTTACATGAAATTTGGCAATTTTAAAATAATCATCCTCAATTATAATTACTTTTCTAATTCTTTTTTCCAATCTTCCCTGTTAATTTTCAACATTTCATTTTGAATTAACTCTACGATATTTTTATCTAATTTCGGAAAAATATTTCCTTTTCTGACATTTTTCTTCAATTTACACCAAATTAATTCAATCGGGTTGAAAATAAAGAAATATGGCGGTAATCTCAACACTTTGTGGCCATATCTCTTCGCTACATTATCTATAATATACTTCTCATAATTTTTCGTTCGCAAGACTTCCAACAGTTGTGCTTTATTACAATTTTCCTCATAATAGAGATACGTTCCATTAAAAAAATTTGCAACTCAAAAGATTATTGTAAACATTAAGGTAAATTTGTTTCGCTTGCTCGTTCAAAGGTAACCGATTTTTTCTTACTGCAAACACTAATGAACTTTGATTTTCTTTATCACTGTAATCACTATCACTTTCATTTTCACAAACACAGTAAGACGCAGACGTAGAGGCCTCCCACGGTCGAAACATTTTTTACATCAAATACCTTCTTAAATTATTTTCAAAAAACACGCCAGCAAATAAACAGATGTAAAATAATTATTACTTATATTACACTATTACACAACTCACTACAACACGATATTATTTAGGAAAAATCAATTACCTCTTCATCAAAACGTATTTTTTTTGTTACGTAACTGAAAGTACGTTCACTCATGTATTTTGGTCTTTATTTTGAGGTGTTACCATATCTAGGCGAAAAATTAGTTTTATTGTTTTTTCCTCATTTTTTTGTCTACATGTGATACGTTGAAAGGCTAAAATGAGCTCTTTTTAATGAGTGAAAACCCCAATATGGCGTCCACAAGAAAAAATAAACCTGATCATGATCCTAAATAATCGAAACGTTGAAACTAAAACAGCTAAATCTAGGAAAAACGTTGCTTTAAGTATGTTTTTACAGATTTAAAAAATACTCGAAAAATAAAAAAGTTTTATAGCTGATTTTAGAAAATGCAACATTCAACTTTTTCGACGATATCTCAAAACCATCAACCGCTGGAACAGTTTTGAAGGCGGCTTTTAGTTGGTAACATAATTGTCTAAAACTTTTCCCATTTTTCTATTCCAAGGAGGCAATACCATGTATCACTAAAATGGCCCACACTGCGTCTTATTTGCATGTGCTGCAAATATTTGACCCCATTTAATCTTAAAACCCACTGAATCAATAACAAACAGTAAACATATAACGTAGGGTGAAATGCACAGACATTTTTTTAAATTCAATCGATCTATTCATGAAATTGAAACATTTTTTAAATGTATGACACATCATAGAAGAAAATAAAAATTAATAATCACGTCACGCCCATTCAGTCAGTGAGTGGTAAATGCACTGCTGAGTAATTTAACTATAATTATTGTATGTATGAATTTATCTGTTACATCTAACAGCCGCGATTATACCATAATTTTAGGAGATTATTATACAAAATTTTAAATAAAATTGTTATGTAATTAGGTATTTAATCATTCCCTCCCTGTAACCACATTTACAAATTAATTTGAGCTTTTATAGATGTTATAACCCTAATATTTCTTTATTTTTTTCTTGCGATCTGAGCTACTGTGGGGGTGTAGTAATAAAAACACAATATTTCATGATTGTAGTCTCATAAATTAAGATTAATAATGCGCATAAAATTGTTTAACGAGTGAACCAATAAATTTGAAACATATTCTGGAACCTCTGTCAAAAGGAAGTGGTTAAATAAGATTAAACAGTGAATTGGCCAACAAAGGGAATGCTACAGACTTATCAACAAATTAATAATTTAAAAAAAATAAATTAATTATTTGGGAATACGTAAGCATCCTTTCAAGCTAGAATTGCATAATACGATGTAAATAAAATCATATTTTTTTAAATTAATAATGTTGCTTTATTTTTTTTAATATTCATACAGGGGGTCCTACGTAAGTGGATTTCTTGCCTTCATTACTAAGCTTGATAAACATTTAAAATTTGACTCTGTAGCATTTTTTTCAATGAATCCGATTATACAGATAAAGAAACGATTAAACGTCAAATACCTATCTATACGAGGTATAGTCAAAAATCTAATTGCAAAAATTAAAACCCTGTATTACGAAAATCGATATAGTGCGTTACTGTAAAAATAATTACATATCTAACTTTCTGGTTAACAAGAAATGGCATCAACTTTAAAAAAATTTCTGACAACTTTGTGTTTTTGTACATTTTGAAGTAAGGCGCCTTTTCGAGCATACAGGGTGTTTCCCAAGGGCGTATAAAGAATTTAGCAGGCGAGTACTAGAGCTAATTCGTGAAAAAAGGTCATATAAAAATTCGGTACACTTACTGAGTTTTGGATTAAAATTGTTTTTATCCTTAAAAATTTCAAATAGTTTAGTAGTGTTTTCTCAAAACTTTGAATAAATATATTACATTTATATATTCAAAATAAGAATTCTATTATTTGTTTCAAATTGACGCAATGTCGTAATAACTTTTTAAATTAAAATTTATCTATGGTTTTTAATGTAACGTATGTCCCATAAGTTAGGCACAAATTTCAGAGGCCTTAAAATGGGTAATAATAAGAAAATGGCAGATTGCTATGGAAACAAACATTTGTTTAGCACCCTGACTTTACTTTGAGAGCTCAATTTTTTAAGTCGATTATGTCGATATGGCTTACAAATTAGAATCGGAAAAGTATCTATAATTTAGTTGGACGAATCCTTAAAGTCGAAATAATACGCATTTTTGAAAATTAAAATACATCCCGTAGAACCCTTTATCAGACAATTGCTGATTGTGAGCAACGTATTCCATATATGAACCAAAAAGTGGAAGACCTAGAATTTTTACCAGAGCAAGAGCCGAATGACTGGTAAGAAGGGCGAAAAACAAACTTGTTACTTCAGCAAGAAAACTGGCACGCCAATATTGAAGCATCTATGAACACCATATAGGAAACTGTCGCAGTATGGCCAAAAATACAGAAAACGAAGAAAAGCCCCAAAATACACAGCCAACTAACTAGCCACAATCCCGAAATACTGCCGTGCACTAAGAAGGGTATATTTTGCTAACAACCAGGTGATCATTATGGAGGACGAAAAGTATTTTACACTGAGCAACATCGAAATGAAGAGAAATGATCGTTTTTATACTGAAAATATAGCAGATGTGTTACGCCATTTCCCAAGGAGTGTATCCAGGTCTTATGTGGGTCGGGTAAGAGGTGAGGCCCTAGATAATCAAAGCTAGATCGATAACTGTCTTACAGAATTGGTTAATTTTATTGTGGAACACACTGGGGACGATATTATGTTTTGCCAGACCTTACGTTCTGTCACTATGCCAGACAAATTCAAAATTTGCTAACAGACCAAAACGTACCATTTATTCCGTGAAACGACAATCTCCCTAACCTTCCCCAGGCTCGTTTCATAGAAGATTATTAGGCTCCTTTGCCTCGAAAAGTTTACGATGCAGGATGGGAAGTCCAAAATGAAAAATAACTTCGACACAGAATATACAGAAAAGTCCGAGATATCGATGTAAATGCCGTCCAAAATCTAATGCTAGGTGTCCGCAGAAAGTTGAGGTTTCTGAAAGACCATGACCCTCATAATTTTGCTGCTTATGAAACAGATAATTACTATGTACAAAATTTAAAGTAAATGCTTTTTTTTTTACAAAAAAAAGTTTGTTGAAATTTGTGCCAAAACTTATGGGGCATACATACGTTGAAATATGGATGTCTCTATTTGATTATTTGCATCTTAAGGTAAATATTATATGACATTCCCAAATTTTTTTAAAATATATGTACGTGGTACATATATTGAAAATAATTCTATTATTATTTCAGATTTATATACAAATGTTCCATGAGTAAAGCATTTTTAAGTTAAATACGAATGTTTTCGTTTGATTACATTCCACTCAAGTTAAAGAAATTAATCAAGATTTTGCTATCTATATATGTATGTAGTTTTCATAAATAAACAGATTATTTCAAGCGAAGAAAAACCTCTCCCTTTCAACAAATAATACAATCAAATTTCTGAATAAATTGGTACAAAACAAGCATACTTTTTTTTGTGTACACGGGGATTTGAAATTTTACTCCTATAAGATCCAAATCGTTCAACAAGTTTTACCAAACGAAAACATCATTTTTGCATACAAATTTTTAATTTGTTAGTTCAACATCTGAATATGCTAAACAAACTGATTAGGTCTAATATGAAAACAAATGGCATACATAGGTACATTTTCATAATATAATAATGAATACGAGCAAATCTTGGGCGCATGTATATTGTCTTTTATATTTTCACAATACAAATATTGGAATCATCAATAAATTTTCAAATTCCTCCTAAGCAATTTTTTTAAAAGAACTACTAAGCAATCTAGACAAAAAAAATGTGAACAATTTTAATTCATTTATATAAAACAATGTATTTATTATATTTTCTAAATATATATTAGATTGAAAGCATACATTTATAAATAAAGATGATTCAACTCTATCATGATGATTATTGATAACATCTTATCCTAGATAATCTAAAACATTTATTTACTATAACAACAATTTATTTTTCAGTAATTATGGCGGAGAGAAATGTGGCATTAATTACATCTAGCTGACTAGTAATGATGTTTTATGATTTTAACAACGGATGTGAATACAAGACTGACATTACTATTACTATGCTAAAGGTGCGTTTACATGAAGCCAGTACTGAAGAAAGTCAAGTGAGCAGGTTACTTGATACAAGTTACTTGTCCTGTGTAAACGTCAATTTGCTTTATAATATACTACCATTTAGGTACGTTTACATGAAGCTAGTAGAGAAGTAAGTCAAGTGTGCAAGTGACTTGTTTTGTTTTATTAATAGCAAGAGGTCAAGCAATATTCCAATTTGGGCAAGTATTTGAGCAAGTTCAGTCTTCTTTGTCCTAGGGACGTGACAATATGGAGAGCGTTGAAATTATTAATAGGTTAACTTTTACAAATGATGTAGGAAGAGATTAGTAAAGAAAATATATTGTAGGTAAGAAATTGAATAAGAAGAAACTCGCGGTTGTGTACTAGTTTAAGGAATTTTACTCTGAAGATCCAAGAGAATACCCGTCATGTTTGAGGACGTCACAGAAAGCTTTGGCACTTTTCTTAATTTAATAGGCCTCGAAATTCAAAAAAGCAGATAATTTTATGTGAGATTCCATACCAACCCGACTTAAACTGGAGATAACATTATTATACTTAGGTACTGGAAGGCTGCCCCAAGAGGGGAGTATTATCTCCACCGCTGTGAGAAGATGAACTTCGGAAAATGTCCGCAGAAGGCTTTTATTGTCTAGCGTACGCTGACGATCTAGTCAAAGGACGATTTGCGAACACGATATTAGAGCGCTCACAAAGTACCCTAAATACTGTCGACAGGTGGTGTAGTGAGGAAAGACTTTCCATAAATCCTCACAAAACCACAGTCGTCAACTTTACACGAAAAAGAGCTCTGGAAGGCCTAAAATCCCTAGCGCTTAATGGAGTGGAAATTCCATTTGCCAGTGAGGTGAAATACCTAGGAGTCATCTTCGACCAAAAACTGATATGGAATGCTCACATCCAAAAAGTCACACAATAAGCCACAATTGCCCTGGGAAGGTGCAGACAGATGTGGGGAAAAATTAGGGACTGAATCCAAAAAATGACCCTATGGTTATACACCAGGGTAGTGAGACCCATGATAACCTACGAATTAGTAATATGGTGAACTAAGACACTGCAGTTGGGAGCTATAAGGCTGTTAAGCGGCGTACAAAGGCTCGCCCACCTGTACGCCACGGGGCCATAAGAACCGCTCCTACGGCCGCATTAGAGGTTCTGCTGGACCTGTCACCACTACATATATTTATCCAAGGAGAAACTCGTTCAATGGTACAAAGGCTAATGCAAGGCTCAACACCCATAAGGCAGCAGTACGAAACAGAGCACCAGAGGTTATACTTAGAGTTGAAGGCGCATCCTATACTATGAATACCCACGGACAGCATAGACCTGAAGTACAACTTCAATAAAAACTTTCAAATTATAATACCAGACAGGGAAGACTGGAAAAACGGTCCCCCAATAATAGCAAGGAGTGGGAGCCGGGATTTACGGGATAAGTTCAAAAACGAACATTCCGATGTCTAGAAAAATACGACACAGTATTTCAGGCTGAAGTGGCCGCAATACAGTGGTGTGCAAAGGAAACAATAAGGCAAGGGACTGTCAATCAGTCGATAGCCATTTTCTCCGATAGCCAAGAGGCACCAAGTAATTGTTCCATGCAGGTTGACTCAACCTGCATGGAACCCTATTTTTTCGATGGAGCTGTAAACGGACCGGCATATATCCAATTTTTAATGGGCTATCTCATCCCAACGTTATTAAATTTATTCCCCAGTAGAATTAGTTCTGGAAATGTTGACGAAAGTCTGTGATATCAATAGGATGCAGCAGACGTTCGAAGCTATCTTGACCAAATATTTCTGAAAAGGTGGATTGGTAGACGTGGACCCATCGAATGGCCACCAAGGTTACCGGACCTCAATCCATTAGATTATTTTCTGTGGGGCCATCTAAAAAACTTAGTTTATAAAAGCAAACCGGAAAACATTATTTAATTAAAAGAGAGAATTAGAACAGAAATAAACAATATTTCTCAGGAAACTATAAACAAGGCTCAGCAACACTTTATACATCGTTTAGGGTACTGTCAGCTACAACAAGGAGTACAGTTCGAACATTTACTATAAATCGATTTTATTATTAACTAACCGGTAGTTTTAGTGACTATTATTTGTTCAAACAAAACATGAAAATTAGTAAATTCTTATATTCAAAATGGCCGTATATTTCAACTTATCAATTTTTGACCATAAGAGTGATCATTTTTGGAATGGGCTGTTGAAGCAGAGGGCAAAAAAGGAGAAATATACAGGGTGTTCCATTTAAAACAATATCGATGACGTCATAACGGAAACAGTAATGATGTCATAACGGAAACAGTGATAACTAAGCCTGGCCAAGCCAAGGTAGATTCAGGGTCGGCCGCAATACCAATGCCATCGCGCGCTTGTTTACGATGACGATGACACGACACACTTCAGTTGTTATCTGTCGGTCGATACATAGAGTACTAATAAATAATAAATAATGTTGAGCGTAATGAGTAGAAAACGACCATACGCTGATAAAGTGAATAAATTTATCGGTGAATTTCCGGATTTATTCTATGATGGATGTAAAATAATTTGTAAAGTTTGTGATCAAGACTTAATATGCTGGAATAAATACGGCTGCAAAATTCACGTCAATAGTAACCGGCATAAAAATAAAAAAAATGGCGCGTCTTCTTTGGAACCTCAGTTTGTTTGATTTACTGTTAATGCTGATTGTCTGTGATGTTCCCCTGCGCATATTGCATAAACCAGCATTTCGGAAGTTCTGGAATAAATACAATCCCCAGGTGAATTTACCAAGTCGTTCATCGTTACGTAGACATTGTAAATAGGATTAAATGTGCATTAAAAAATACACGGCTGTGGTTATGTGTTGACGAGACGACAGATTGTAAAAAAAATTCTATTTTAAATGGTACGTGTACTCGCCCTGTTAAACCAACATTTCCACTTTTACTAGCTAGCAAAAGACTAACTGCGTGTACTGGCGAAACAATCACGCGGGTGGTGTTGGAGACTTTTGAAAAATTTGAACTGTCAACAAGCCAAGTGTTGATGTTTGTGACCGACGGTGCTGCGACAATGCGTTTGGTGGGCCGTTTTCTTCAAAGAGACGATTGTAGGTTTTTACATGTTACGTGTAAAGTGCATGCGTTCCATCTGGTAGCAGAAACGATTCGAAAATGTTTTCCAGAGGTAGATGCATTAATAGCAAATACAAAAAAAGTATTTCTCAAATCTCCTAAACGGCTTCGAGCATTTCACACACTGTGTCCTGGTATTCCGGATCCACCAGAGCCGATTCTTACACGTTGGGGAACGTGGTTGAAGGCAGCTTTTTATTATGCTGAATATTTTCAACAAATAAAAGCTGTGATACTACAGTTCAACCCTATCGAGGCTGCAGCTATTAAGGAAAGCCGGACAAGCTTTCAAGATGTTTCCCTTGAAACAGATTTAAAAACTATTTATAACAATTATAGAGGACTACACGACGCAATAGAAAAATTGCAAAATACTTCGTTGTCGTTAGTGGAATCGCTGCAAATAGTGGACGACGTAAATACACAGCTACAGACTATAAATGACGCAAAAATAAGCCCGTTATTGAAAAATTCGAGAGTATATTAAGGAAAGATCCTGATTTTACCAAATTAAGACAAATTTGTGATGGTGCATCTAACATACAGCTGCGTTGAGTTCACAGAGTGTTTTACTTATGCCTGTATTACTTCTGTAATGTCGAACGGTCTTTTTCAAAATACAAACATATTTTTTTCACCACAGCGAACATCGCTTACTGAGACAACTGTAGAAACATATCTGATGCTACACAGTTATTATAGAAGTGCTCCAGTTTGTGATAACGACAACCAAGCTACTTCATAAATCTGCTTAAAAAGGTGAGATTTGTACATATTTTTCTAAAGTGTACCAGTATTAATAAAATTTATTTCCATTTATTTTATTTATTTATTTATTATTAGTTATCACTTAGATATACAATGTACATGTGTGAACGTCATTTAACAGTTTAATAATAATGTGCAGCACTAAGCTTACAAAATTTAAGGAAATACATAAAAAAAGAATTTAAAGCGAACGAAATAGTACAAAAACATACATCACAATATATAAAATATTTTTGTTTTTATTATTGTACTTATTCAAGTATTATGATATGATGCATACCCAGTACGTCTCTGTAGGATTAATGATCTTGGCCAGGCTTAGTGATAACATCATAATCAAAAAAAAAAAAAAATATATATATATATATATATATATATATATATATATATATATATATATATATATATATATATATATATATATATATATATATATATATATATATATATATATATATATATATATATATATATATATATATATATATATATATATATATATATATATATATATATATATATATATATATAGGTCAGATGGACGATGGGGGTCTCTGAGAAACATAGGTAAAGCTACCTTGGGGGTCCTCGGGAATCTTCGGTTTGCGGGAAAATTTGGGCGTTTTTTGATATTTATGTATATTATTAAGCTCGTTGAGCCCTTTCCATGGTTTCTTTCAAATATGTCGTAAGTCACTCCAAATTTGAATTATGGACGTTCTTCTATATAACTATACTTTGGGGGACTCTATTTTCCGGCGCCTCGTACTGCCCAGTACTGCCACGGACGCAACTATACAATGGGGGGTCTTCGTACGTACGCGTACTTTGGGGGTCTTCAGTACAAATGACATATACGGTGTATAACGTGTTGCATAATTTGTGGATTATTATAGAGTATTACGTATTAAATATGCCCCGAGTGTCATGTTTTTAGTAAAACCATTAGCACTAATAAATTTTTAATTATACCAAGAATTTAATTATTACCTAACATTATTTTTTATTTTTGTTAAGGAATTTGATTTTTTAATTTTGTTTAAAAAAGCGTAAAATTGTGTTCTTTTTTAATAAAGATGTTTGGTGTACAATTTATTAACCAGTTAAACTCACATATTTTGTATGTGTTTTATTTATAGTAAAAATTTATAGATTTACCTCTTTTTTTATAGTTTGGTGGTATATAGGGTGTTCATTAAAAAATGGGATAAACCACAACAGTAGGTTGAGTAAAAATAAATCGATTTAGCCGAACATACCTTGGTACGATTTTGCTTTCTCAAAAAAGTTATTGGCCTTCAAAAAGCTTTTTTTTATTTAAATAATAATAATTTTAATAACGTAAATTCTGCATAATGTTTTACAACGTAACTATTCTAAATCAGAATTATTTTATAATTAGTTTTAGCCATATAGATTAAAAGAATTTTAGTTTTACCTAATTGGGTAGGTACATTGTGCGACAGGAAATTGAAATGCAAGTTACCGATAAAAAACTATACAAAAGAAATTATTCTTTTATTTACGCAGTGTAACCGTAAAAGACTAGACTAGACGAGATTGGTGATAAAAAACACAGAACAACTATATTTGAATCGTTATTTCCTAAGAAAAAGAAGGCAACAGCTGTAACTTTCCAATATTCTAAGTGCCATGTTATTGCAAAGAAAATTTGACGAGCTCTTTGAATCGTACTTCTAAATTAAACTCAGGTTTTCAGTTTGATAAAACCAGTATTAAAAGGCAAACACAATTTTCTTTGAGAAAATAAGAACTAAAGTCAGTAATTATTAAATTTATTCTTTTATTCAGCATACTTTACACTTAAAAGTTTATTTGAAAGAAGTACCTCAAAGAGAATTTTAGACGGTAAAACTTTTCAGGTTTTTTTATGGTATTATATTTTCTGCTTAATCTTCCATTCAATTTTGGCAGACCCGTATCATACATGCTAAGCCATTTAAAGGATTTGATGTAAAGTTCGATAGGAAACTTTACATACTTCTGTTCAACCTGTACTTGTTAATTTTTTTGGAAGAAATATTTGGCTGGAGCGATACAAGTTATCATCAACCCCAGTTAATTTATATAGGATTTGGTTTTCAACATTTTTCCATTAATCTACGTCTTGATTTGGTTTTGTTCTCACCTTTGTCGAAGTTGTCAGCCCCCATGTTTAGCTTAACCATAAATACATGCAGCCTAAGATTATTGCAGAGATATTTGGAAACGACAAGATCTTGTAAAGATAAACACCAAAAATATTTGTCTGTCTAAATTCTGTTTTTAAAATACATTTATTACTACAGGGTATCCTAAAACTGGAGGTCAAACTCTTAATGGTAGATTCTGGACCCTAAATTATTGCATTTGAGCCATACATACCTATATACCAAAGTGCGCCGTTTTTGAGATATAATGTGACCGGTACAAACAATCTTTTTTCAAATATCTTCGGAACCGTTTGAGATATCTTTTCCAGTTCCAGTTTTAATACGCCGATTATTATAAAGCCAATTACATTTTCAGTAAAGATTTGGTTGAGATTGATACTACCGGATGTTTAATTTTTCCAGGCTAGTTATTTTTTAATCTACCCCAATTTCTTTTTTGACACACCTATTAGCTTCCTGTTTTCTAGATAAAAAATTCACATAATTTGAGACATTTTTTTTACTATTGGAATTTTTCGATATTTAAAGATTAGGGGGCAATTTGGCAAAATGTATCTGTTACATAAAGATGGAATATATGGATTAATTATAAACTTTAATTCACATTTAATTTACTGTGTACGTGATGTTCGATCAAGGTTTTAAAAGAAAATTAAAAATAGGGGTGGGTTAAAAGATAACTGGCCTGGAAAAATTAAACATTCAGCATATCAATTTCAACCAAATCTTTACTGAAGATGTAATCGGCCTTATTATAATCGCGTATTAAAACTGGAAGATATCTCAAGCGTTTCTGAACATTACTAAAAAATTATTCGAGTACCAGTCACATTTAACATACGTATCTAAAAAATGGCGCACTTTGGTATGTATGGCTTAAATGCCATGACAGTCTAGAATCTATCATTAAGAGATTGACCTCCAATTTCGGGACACCCTGTATAAATTGGTATAATAGGGTCATATTATATTGTAGGCAAACCTTAGGCACATATTTTGAGCAAGTTGAAGCTTTTTATACTCCACGTTAGAAAACTATCGAGGTACTGTGATTATATATGTCCACTTTCATCTCAGTTCAATGAAAGGACCCTAATAGTCAGAAATTTATATCATTGTGTGATATCTTGGGACAAGGCAGAAATAAATAAAACAGATAAAAATGGTTAATACATTTTTTATTAAAAACAATTACAACAAAAACAGAAAACAGGTTTTGGCATAAACACCTAACAAAATTTAAAAAGTAAATCTAGTTAAAATATTTTATTTATGAAAAATAATACCCCCCAAAAAGTAAAGGAGGCAACCCTCGTAAGAGGAGGGTAGCTTAGAAAAATCTGATGGGATAGATCTGGAACAAAAGTAGAATGTAGGTGAAAAGCACAGTACACAGTACTTTCTTGGAGCATTCATGTCCGATGTGCCACATTTCAGGCTTCAATCAGAGCAGTCAACACATAGAGCTCTATATGTACTGCCAATTTTTCACCTGGCAAAAGCAAATAAAAACAAATGGAGAGTTTGTGGGGTCAAAGATTAAATAAAAACAGGTATCTTGCCACCCACCTAACAACAAAGCAGCTACAGACACGTGTTTCGGAATTATATAATGTCTGTAGCTGCTTCTTCATTTCCCTTATCAGGTATATGGCACCTTTTTTTCTCCTTACGGATTGCGGTTTTGACTACCCGCTGTACTGAAGCTAGCTTATTGTACCCTATATGGCACCATACTCTGTTCATTTAATCTTTAACAATAATTCAGAAACATGCGACCTTAGCTACTTCATTTCCTTTTCTAAGAATGGAAAATTTCCATCATGAATATTTATCTACATTTTTAGAACTCAATACTACCATATTATGAATAGAAAATGTAAGTGCAAAGCATAAAACAGACTGCTGGCTAACTTAAAAAGATACCGCTGGAATGTGTAACTGTGATGAAAAATTACAGATGCTTCTTGCTTACATGCAGTTTTCTCTGGTGCTGAATTTGACTTTTGATCTTTCGGGGTGTTCGATTTTTCAACTCAGGATGCTGCGAAATAACAAGTTTAACATCTTCAATTGAAGGATATCGACTTTCATGGCGACATGTTATGTAATCTTGAAAAGCTGTTCTAACGATTCTTCGTTCCGGAGTTGTCCAACCTCTTTTTAAGACTGGTTCTGAAATTGAAGGAAATATTTTTAGTGAAAAAATCACCACAAATTGTTTTGTTAAGTAGTTACATTTAAAATTAAACTAGAAATTGAAATATCAATACAAAGAAAATGTAAAGTACATCCAGAAAACTTTTAACAGTTTATCCCAAAAAACCAATGTGGCTATATTGACTGCAAATGAATCTAGAAAAATGTGGTTAAAATGTGTTAACCGCCTTCCAAGTCATCCACAGTAGCAATTCTCCAAATCTAAGAAACCTAAATTTGAGAAAAAAAGAGGCTTAGCTCTATAGTTTAGAGTAGAGTTCGAATCATTTGTTGGGATTAATTTATTTATACAAAAAATTTATTCTACTAGAGGAATAAATTTCCTATCTGTTTAATAAATTTCGTTATCCCCAAATGATATGAATATACAGGGTGCGCCACTCTAAAACTCCTCAGACTCGTAACTTTCTTATTTTTTAGATCACGACCATGCTGGACACATCAAATTGTAGATATTTTTTAAAGCCTTTAAACATACATAGATTTAAAAAAAAATTAAAACTGTTACGAAAAGAAAATTAATTTCCTGAATATTTTTTTACCCTAACTTGTACATAAACTGTGTTAATGTTTTCTTATAAAGGTTTTAATTAACTTCAATTTATGTTATTACGTCATATTCGAAATTCTCTTTTTTTGGTTTTAGAGAAAAAGTAAAAAACACTCTTTTTATTCCAAACTGATTTTTTTAAAAATAAATTTGAAAAGAGTACTTCTATGCTTTATTTGTAAAACACATATCATAAAAATACTTTTTCTAACATATTTGCATAAACTTCCTCACTTTTGTGGAGGTCTGTACTATTTTCTTAGATTTAATAAATCAACCATCTCTTAGTATTAATATTCATTTACATTTTTTAAGTTAGCCATGGAAGTTTTGATATGTCATATTCAAACAAAAAATCAGAGTTGTGTCAATTTGTTTACAGTTAAATATTAATTCGCCCCTCACTCGAGCACAAATCGTCATGGTTTAGTTTACAACTAGAAAAAACAGAGTTTTTGCTGATTTATGGTGAAGTTAAGCGTAATGCTAGAAAAGCGTGTAAAGTGTATTCCTAAAGGTTTCCAGATAGACGATGTCCCGACCATAAAACGATTATATTATTAGTTAATTTTAAACTGTATGGTACTTTACTAAACCTAAGAGAAATAGAAGAAAACCTGTAAGAAATGAAAATAATGTAAATGAAATTATCGCTGTAGTTAATGAGAATCCGCACACCACAACAAGATCAATCAGTGCTAGGACACATATTTCTTCCACTACAGTTAGAAGAATCCTCAAAGATAAACGATATCACGATTATAAATGATTCTAGTACAACTTCGCGAATGTGATTTTGAACGTCGTTCGACTTAATTTTATAATTGAAATGTTAGGACTGAAGTAAATGAATAGAAATTTACTTTATAACATTCTTTGGAGCGATGAAGCGATATTTAATGAAAGCAGAGTGTCAATAGACAAAACATGCACTATTGGAGGAAGAAATCCTCGATGGATGCGGCAAAGAAATTTCAAAAAGATAAAGTTAACGTGTGGATAGGTATTCTGGAGGTAGACTAATAGGGCCACATTTTTTGAAACTACCTTAAACAGCGTAATGTATTTAGATTTTTTACGAAATTACTTGCCCACTTATCTAGAAGAAGTTCGCCGGCAAGATAGAAGAAATATCTGGTTCCATCAAGATGGTGTTCCTCCACATAACGCCAATATCGTTTCTGATCATTTAAACACGAAGTTTGCAAATCAGTGGATAGGTGGTGCTGACCAGTTTCGATGGCCAGCTAGATCCCCAGATTTTAAATCCGCTGGATTTATTTTTGTGGGGTTACCTTAAGACATTAGTGTATGAAACCCAACCTCTAATGCAGATGATTTGAAAATAGAATAAGGAATGGATGTAATTTATTCGACATCATACTCTATTACTGAGAGTTAATGGTGACATAATAAAGAGAATGAGTTACTGTGTTCACGTTATTGCTCAAAATTTTGAATAATATTTGTAATGCACAATAATTGTGATGCCTAGACTTTCTTTATCTGGTTAAAATAACTTTTAAAAATTAATATTTATTGTGAAGTGAACGTTACTACAAGCTTTTATTTAACTTCACTTGTTAGTTTGGATCAAATCTTGTAATTCAATTTTAACCCACTTCCCCTTTCTATTCAGGGTTGAAATTTGGCACAAATGTATTCTGGTGACAATACATCTTAAAGGTTTCAGATCCTCAATTTTCCTCTAGGGAAAATACAGGGATGATTTTACCACCAGAAATTTTGCAATTTCCTTTTTGGTACATTTTAATAAAAGCGTGTTTTTAAATTTTTTTTTTGTTGCTTGTTGCTGTTTTGTTATATGTCTTTTATAAATAAGTATATAATTATTATTTACATTCTTTTCAAATTTATTTAAAAAAATCAGTTTGGAATCGAAAGTGTTTTTACTTTTTCTCTTAAAACCAAAAGAATTTCGAATATGACGTAATAACATAAATTGTGCCAATTAAAATCTTTATAAGAAAACATTAATACAGTTTATGTACAGGGTGAGGTAAAAAATATTCAAGGAAATTAATTTTCTTTTCGTAATTACTTTCTAAAAAAAAATTTTTAAATCTCTGGTATGTATGTTTAAAGGCTTTAAAAAATATCTACAATTTGATGTGTCCAACATGGTCGTCGCTTAAAAAATAAGAAAGTAATGAATCTGGGGAGTTTTAAGTGACTCACTCTGTATACTAAATTTCACGTAAGTCGAATGATTTTGACAGATTTCATTCTAGTAACTTTAGTCGATAATATTGAACACAATGATCTCAACCTCAACCAAATCTATGCGATACTAAAATATTGCATAGATTTAAACGAGTTTCGATCATTGGTCGAACCTTTCATCGATTAAAGTTACTAAAATGAAATTGTCATCCGTCAAAATTATTCAGCTCAAGTACATGAAATTTAGTATACAATATAGAGACAAATGAACTTACAAAAGAAACAAGACTTACTATTCTCCCTGTTTCTTCTTAATTTGATTCTTTAACCAAGAAATTACTTGTGGAGGTGACCTGTTCTGTAAACATGTATTAGTTTGTATAAGTTGGCAGCATTTTTTATAAGTGGGTAAAGTGTTTGTTTCCAAATAACCTTTAAAACCTCTCTAGCTGTATGTTTCTCTGGTGTTGACCAGGTTCTTCTATAAACATATCCAAGATTCATATCTGCAAAAAGAAAGCGTGTGAATTAATTAGTAAGTAAATTTTGCATATTTATCCATATTTACCCGTGAGTCTTTTCCGTTTCTTCATCATCCTGCCTCGTACATTTGCTTGGGCAGGCTGTGCAGCGTCTTTTTGTGTTTCTTCTATACTTTCATTGAGTCCTCTAAATTGGTGTTTGTCGGCCCCTCTTCCATGATAGCTTCCATTCGTTCATGTACAGGTGCTTTCTCTCGATCTTTATTCGTTTCCTCAACAATCGTACCTTGAGCAATTTCAAACAATCCTGACATTTTTGTAATATCATCCAGGAGGACTGCTTGCTGATAACATTCTTTACGCATTTTATCGGCACGACCAAGGACGTTTTGAAGAGTTCTAACCTCTGTGTTATCCAAGTTTGCTGAGACAGATTTGGTGGCGATATGTTTTCTAACTGGAGGAAAGCATTTTCTACCCGCATTTTTGACTATTATCACAGTTATCTTGAAATCTCAATGTCCGCAAAATGTCACATCAAATTAAAGTATTTGTTGTTTTCTATGTCATTTTCGTTATTGCAGTAATTATTATTTTTAACACGCTTCTTTATTAGCTTTACTTGGATGTATGTTTGGTTTGTAATGGAATCTTGAACGAGATTTCCACCCACTTCAAAACGTCAGATTAAACTGAATCTTTGCACACTTATCAAGGACCGATGATAATAATTACCTTAACAACTTTCTCTAATATCCTCACCATGATCATCAGGATAAAATAAAATGACCAATTTCACAGGCGAAGCATATGGGTCATCTATACCTTCCTTATCGACATAGAATAATTATCCATCGAAGCATTATATAGAAAGGTTTGGTATCATAGATGTCGCCAAGGCACTTTCTACATGTATTAAAAATTTGCTTTATTGAGTAATAAACATAGTTTAAAAAACTAATAAATATGCTTTAATAGCAAACCAACTAAAAGAAAAAAAAAAATATGGTTTAAAAAGTAAAAATAATGTTTAACTAATAAAGATCTTATTCAACAGTGCATTGTAAAGCGTGGTGTGCATGATATCAATTGTTATAAATATTTCATTGGTAGCTATTGATAAAAAAGAGAATTATCATAAAATATAATAAAACGCACTTCTGGCCCTGTTTGATTCAGCCTTCAAACAGTCATCTCAATTGATTGATATATTTATACATAGTTAAATAGCTTCCCAAGTTATAATATAGATTGCCGGGCTTGTGACTTTCACGGGTTTGAATCCCTCATTATAGGGGACAGTGTTCTCCTGTGTTATTTAAACTATTTTCAATCACATGATTAGAAGGTTGTTCTTATGTTGCACCTACAGTGTTTACGATTAGGAAGTCCAGTTAAAAAATAGAGGGCTGATTTATCTCCCGAACCCCCCTGCAATATTGTACCAACTATTTGTATTACTCGTATAGAGTGTGCTATTTGGACTTAAATCAATAGTTTTAATTTTCTATTTTTGATTTACAATGTCGTACGTATTTGTTAGGGAGGTATATTTTCTTTATTTTTTTCTCGTGTGTTTGTTTTATTATTATTACCATTTTGTGCCCCGCTGGGATCGCTGGTAAAAAGTCGTGCTGGTGTTAAGATGTACATATTCATTTATGTTCAAGATAAGCAACAGGAAAAACATTATAATTATTAAATAAATTAAACGTTAATTAATAATCGAGCGCGGAGAAATGGGTGATTTAGCGACAATAAAACATTGACCTAGGCATTAACCATAGCGCCAGTACATATTTTAGAAAAATAATCAATAATTGTTGGTGTGGTGTTTTACTGGTATTTATTGTTTCCTGTGAACCACCAGAATACAGAATACTGCAAATCAGCCCAACCTCAGAGTGCTGATGAGGTTCATCCTACACAACTTTCGCGTAATTCTAATAATGAATTAGTTTCTGCGATTGTGCGTCAGATTGGTTCTCGCGTTGACGACATCAGGGCCGGGCCTAGACCTTTGGCTGCCCTGTGTACAAATAATAAAACTGGCTGCCCAAGAAAAAAAAATGTACTGTGAGTAAAAAATGTTGTATTTTTTTCAGGCGGTCAAAACACTCTAAATGTAGTGCTAAATTCTCGACTTGTAAATAATTTTTTCGAAAATAAGTTTCGCCGTAAATTTTCCTTCTTTTTCGACTAATGTAAAAAATTGTTGTAACAAAATCAAATTGCAATACACAAGTATATTTTCACGAGATAATATATAATAAAGCGGTTAGCCGTATTGATAGAGTAGGTATGTTGCACATACGCACTTCTCCGTACCTTCGAAAATTATCCAATTTTTTCCTAATGTTTTTTTCATTTATAGTCTGATATTTTCCGGTTTCATATTATTTAGTTTTTGTTCAAGCCCAAATAGACTTACCGGTCCGCACGCCTCTGTAGGGACTATTAGGGGACTACTATTTTACAACAAAATTACGGTGACAATAGATGAATACAGTATGTCAGTACCTCAGAGCTAGCCAAACTGTATTCTACTGTATTAAGTGCCAATATATGACAATTTTTACAGGAAAGTAATTTAAAGTATAAAAGGAATTTATTGAATAAATTTTGGTTGGTTTTTTTGCATTAAATAAATAAAAAATGTTTTAACATATCGTAGCTTCTCAAAATGCAGTAATGAGATTTGTAAAAACGTTTTTTTTACAAAAATGGAGTTCATACTGTATGGGCTCGAATGGGGAAGCTTGGAATTACTTTAATGTGCTGTTTAACATTGCGTAAATAAAAACTATGTTAGATGGCAGTTAATATTGCTAACCACACTATGAGCAGTATTAAATTAGTGGAGAGGTGATTTAGCAATTTTATTATCCTTATGTGGCAAAAACTTCAAAAATATCTTCTAGCTTTTTTTTCGAAAGTGAATTAATTATCTCCGAATAACACAATTTTTCTTGCAATGTTAAAAACAACTTTTTGCACTTGGATTTCGCTGTCCATAAAAAAACGTCAGTAACTTTAATTTCCATGCCCTAAGAAATCAAATAATTTAAGTATAATTCGCTTAAATAGCAATTCCTCCTTTCTGAATCATTTACCTACAAACAGAACATGAAAACCAGGACATTCAGTACAGGGTTGAATCCCCTATCTTCCGAATATAGCCCATATCAAGGAATGAACGAAATGTCTTACAGAATTTAAATATCTCCAGTCGTTCACGAGTTATTAGAAAAATATATGACGTCATCCTGCCATCGGTAAATATAACTTTTTTTTTGTCATACGTTTTTAGATAAAACTGTTGTATTAACATTTTAAAATGAAATAAATTCACTTCATCATGAATATTATTTCTATTTTCTGTTTACGCGATAATATTGTGTCTGCATAAAAGCCGTCA
>JANEYF010005260.1:152500-213288 GCA_029963845.1 Rhamnusium bicolor | reverse complement strand
CGCAAATAAATCTATTTCCCATCTAAGAAAGATGCATGTTTATCAATCAAAGTTACCTTTTGGTTGATATAAATCATCCGCGGCTTGTTCTGAAAAATAAATTATCTTTCATCATAAGAAATACATACTTATTCTCAAATTAAACATACTACTCCAGTCAAATAAGGAATTAGAGGGAAATAACTGATAAACTTGGCAAAGATTCAGGCGTAATATTAAATGTACTAAAAGTCCTGAGTTTAATCTGTTGCGCTCGAGCCATCATCTATTAAAAGCAGTATGGTATATGCCCAGCTTTCCAGCTGAGCTCATATATAGGTATTGGCTCAGGTATTTGTCTCACACTGTATTAGGCATTACGGAGAGACCGGACGGCGGATATTTCTCGGCTCTTTCTTTTAAAACTGCATTTGTTACTCAGGAAATTTCTGAAAACCATAATTAAATCAAAAATTATAAAGGATATAGAAATGGTCGTATTGTTTACTCAAATTATGTAAGTTTGGTACCATTACCATTTAAAATTCGTGACACCTTCTTGGAGTAGCTTACGATGACGTATTTTCATCAGCCGGTTCTTCAGGTGGCATCTTTGTTATTTTTCATCGAGATCTCTGTTCAATGAACTGTCCTCTTCCATTCCAATAAACGCAACTGAATTCACGCAAGAGATTCCATGGCAATGTCCATATATTGTCGCGCATTTCATTCCTGCTTTTTTGCACCCACAAGATGAAATGAAATCATTTTTGCAATTACAGAAGATCAGTGTTAGCAAAGAGTCTGAAAACGGAGCCTGGAGTATTGGTATTTATTTTATTTTATTTATTTAAATACAAAATCCAACAGGCAGAAGCCCAAGTACAGGATTAGGTACATTGAAATTATGTATAGATAAATACACAATAAACAATTTTGAGTGTTACAAAAAATTTCTTAATTAAATATATAATAAATACGAACAAAACATATAGAATTGTAAATTGTATATACACATATAATATACGCTTGTACATATTCATACACATACATATACAGATAAATAAAGAATACAGTAGATTATAAAACATCAAGATGCAAAACAAAGTTTTTAATTACACTTCCATTGCAGAAAAATATATCAACACAATCTTCGATTTTAGCAGAGTTGAAATACATTTGGTGTATTGGAAAGGCCAAGAGAATATTAGTTCTTGTTCTGTGTGAAATAAATAAGTTGTTAGGGCGAGCAGAAATTCTAGGTACTTTATAATTTACTTAATTTAATAGGTTAATACAATCCAGAGATTATTGACAATTTTATATAGAAAAATTATTGATTGAGATATTCTTCGTTTGGCAAGACTTGGTAAGTTAAAGTTTTCCAACAATATATTTTGTGGAAATCCAATAGGTGGATAAGTGCCCTCAAGAGTGTACACTGCGGATTTTAAAAACTTACGCCGAATATTCTCTAATTGTAATATATTGACATTATAAATTGGGTTCCACACAACTGAAGCATATTCAAGACGAGATCTAACGAATGTTACATAGAGTAAACGATGAGTGTTGACATTTTTAAAATCTTTGCAGTTCCTGATTACAAAGCCAAGACTCTTAAAAGCAGAAGTATGTAATATTTCGACATGCTTATTGAATGACAATTTAGGAAATACACGCTAAGATCTTTAATAATGTCAGGTCTTTGTAAAACGACATTATAGATATTATGATTGTACATGTACAAATTTCGGGCCAAATGATATGACATTACACTTGCTAGCATCGAGGGGCAGATAGTTGTTGATGCACCAGGAATTGATGGTATCCAAGGTTTTTTGTAGAATTCGACAATCATGAACATTATCAATAAATCGGTACATTTTTAGGTAGTCTGCATACAAGAGAAAATGAATATTAGTATCCAAGCCCTCAAAAATATTATTAATGTACATTACAAAGAAGAGCGGTCCTAGTATCGAACCCTGTGGCACGCCAGATCTTTGCAAGTAGCTATTCGATTTATGACCACGGTACTGAACAAATTGATGTCGATTCTCTGGATATGACTGTATTAAAAGAAGTAACGATTTTGAGAGATCAAATTTGTCAAATTTAGAAATCAAAGCACCGTGGTCAATTCTGTCAAAAGTCCTAGAAAAGTCTGTGTAGATAGTATCTACCTGACCCCCTCGATCAAGACCTTCACAAAGAAATTGCGTTTTGCACACAAGGTTCGTTACTGTAGATCGACTCTCCATAAAGCCAAACTGATCAATAGATATTAAGCCAGATACATGAGTGTACATAGAATCGTGAAGAAAAATTTCAACAATTTTCCCGAAGTTACAAATAATAGTGATGGGCCTATAGTTTGTTATGTCACTCTTTTCCCTTTTTTTATACACTGGACACACGTGAATTTTTCGATTTTTGAGGAAATCTCGAAGTACTGAGAATTAAATTGAAAATTATTAGAAGGGCTTTAACGAATACAGTTGAACAATCTTTAATTAGAAATGCCGGAATTATATCAGTGCCCATGATCATTGTGGCTTTAATTTTCTTTATAGATTGGCATATTTCCTCCTCAGTGTTGACAGATAAGTTTAAGGTATTTAAATTCAGACTACTTACGTTAAATTTACGAAGTGTAAGAAACGTAAAGGATTTAGAGAAAAGGTCCGCAAAACTATCAGCTATTACTTGGGAATCTTCAATCATTTGATTCTCGTAAATTAGCGATGAAGGTATGGATGAGGTATTGTTTTTTGAATTAATAAAACTCCAAAACTTGTTAGGATTGGTTTGCATGTTATTTTCAATGTTGTCTAAATATAACTTGTAAGCACTATCGATGTCAGATTTAATTTTTGCTCTCAATGTTTTAAATATATTGTAATAATCAGTGTTACCAGATTTTTATATTTGTTTAATATTTTTTCCTTCCGCTTAATATCATGGATTATCTGTCTATTAAACCATGTGGGATGAGACCCACAACTTTTTTGTTTTTTAGGTACATGTGTATCAAAAATATCATATAATTTTAAATAAAGTGGTATTAGCGAAGAAGTATAATTTTATCCAACCACAAAGTTTGGGATTCATTCACATCCGCGCCTTAAAATAACGTAATTTGATTTATTTTTCCTGATCTTGGGAAGAAATTATATGGATGTCGATTTAAAGATGTTTCGGTTGTAGGTGCGGCATGTATAGACAGAAAAAAACGTTCTCCAGCTCGAGTTACTTCGTCGTGCGTTGCCTAATACAGTGTGAAACAAATACTTCTACCAATACTTAGAATTGAGCTTAGATGGCAAGCTGGGCATATCTCTATTTTTATCCATGTTCATCTATATGTATTTTTTGAGTTCTTGTTCTATTTTAATAATACTAAATAGATAAATATAGAAAACATGTATATAACTTTTTTGTAAAGAATTTTATAAGTTTTGTTTTTTTATACGAAACAGAATTCTGATATCGCTAATGGTTAGCGCGAATTAGCGAGAAACTGACTTTTTTCAAGATGTCG
Organism: Rhamnusium bicolor; assembly: GCA_029963845.1. Taxonomy (NCBI): domain Eukaryota; kingdom Metazoa; phylum Arthropoda; class Insecta; order Coleoptera; family Cerambycidae; genus Rhamnusium; species Rhamnusium bicolor. The sequence goes on along the minus strand of JANEYF010005260.1, from coordinate 209,765 downwards.
GCCCTAGTTTAGGACTTTTAGTATCACACTATTTGTAGTGGGGCGTGCCAGAAAGAGAGCATGTCGGAAGGTGGTGACTTTAAACTGATGAGTATCGTACGACGTCGCACTCTCGCGTATGAATTGTGGGGCAGGAGCGAAAGTGGCTGATCTGGCTCGAGACGCCAGTAGAGAATCCCTGACTATTGTCATTTTAAAGCTGGATTAAAACAGCGACTTATAAGATAACTCGATGAATCCCTCTGTTAAGCACTTTATTGCAAACAATTTAGATAAATGCCTGATGCATGTTTTAAAAAATGAATAAACAGAGAATCATAATAATAATAATAATAAAATGCTACTATACATTACTAACCCTGAAAAAAACATGATTGGCCTATTTGAAACAAAAAAATATGTTGATTTAAATTTATTTGAAATATGCAGACATATTTAGACGAATTATATTTTGATTAATAAATAATAATAAGAAAAATGTTTTAATTAAAAAATAATTCAGTTGAAGATGTCATTGCTTTATTTTAAAACATAAATTTCAAGCATTCTTTTTTGATTTAGGAGTAGTCTTTTTTTGTGGAAGACTGTTGCATGTAAGATAATGCAATTTATTGCCAATATTCTAGTGGACTAATAGTAATAGTGCACTTGGCATGGTGCATTATTTTAGAACCAGACTATGGATAATAATAAAATAAGATAAAACATTGTGATATATCAAATGTTTGCTGCGCACGTCAGATCCAGGCAGATGCATCAAATGCCAGTGTATTGTTATTGACGGTTCATCTTGCACATAAAAGAGCAATTCAGTTAAAAGCAGAACTGGTATTACAAACCTAACTGGGCATAACCATGTTTCACTTTTTTCACACTAATCGTTTTGCGTTACTTTTTCTTTTAAAATCTTTAAAAACGCCCTGTGATTATTTAATCGTTTTCTCCTTTATAAAGCAGTTTGTGTAAATGCGGTATTCTTTCACACATTGTGATTTATTGTGCGAGTCTGTTACATGCACTTTCAAATTGACAATGTATATTATCAATAATTGTTTGGAGAACATGCTCGTGTTGCGGAAAATGACGGTGAAACTTAATTGCACTCGGCTTATTTTGATTTAAATAAATATTGTAAATAACTAGATCATCATTTTATGGGCCTTATTCTTGATTCATTGACTAATGCATTTATTTTTTCTGTAATTTATATAATTTATTGAATGATGAATAAACTTTTTGTTTTCACTAACCCTCAGTGTTAGTGACTGCACATTCCAGAATCATGTGCTCTAAGCAGAATAACCGCCTTCTTCTGCATTATTGGTATTTAACGCCCTGCAATACATCGTATTTCAAATTAGCAATATTTTCCTTATTTTTCATTTGTCAGCAATACCCAAGTGCAATTACTGCAGCAAAATGTTCTAAAGCAAGCAGACATGGGAAACAACAATTAATTATTTTGAAGAAACACACTGCTTTTAGATGTTTCAAAGATGTATTTCGATACACTCTACATATGTTTCGGCCTTTCTCAAGAGCATTACAGATGTACATATACCAAAGCTATGAGGGCGATTATTCTAATATTTATGCAATAATTTATATAAAATAATTTATGCAATAACACCTAATCAGGTAACCTAACCTATCCTAACCTAATTAGGTTAATACTCTTGAGAAAGGCCTAACAAGCCGAACCATATGTAGAGTGTATCGAAATACATTTTTGAAACATATAAAAGCAGTGTTTTTTCTTCAAAATAATGATTTTCAAGATGTTTCACAAGGAACCTACCACATAATCAATCCATTGTGTTAACATTAATTGGCAGCAATGTATATTAATATTCTAAATACCACAGTTAAACGGCTAATCTTCTCATCATAAATATTTTAATTGAACTTGTTCCTCGGTTGGTCGTTGTAGTCTGTCGACAATGTCGACCAATACTTACATGTTATGTTCATGAATGATTAATGCCTTCTGTGCGCTTTATAATAAGAGGAGATTAAAAAGGTACTCTGGGCTTGTACGAAACGTGATTGCTCCTCTATCGTTGAAATAACAAAGGATTGGGATACCGAAGGACGCTATACCAGTATCGATTTAAAATTGAATGTCTTTGATTATTTCCTCATGTCAATTTGCAATTTTTAACCAATCACAATATTTTAAATTCCGTAGCACCAAGAAGTATTAGCGGCTATTTGAATTCTACGTGGTAACGGGAAATATCAGCGTTTTTGACCGCCAACTCAAATACTCACTGATATTTAATTTGGAACGTAGGTGTATTGCTATCATACAAATAGTTTCAAACGTCATAACCTCACGTTAATTGAGTAGTTTCAAAATGAACCGATTAAATAAACATATTGCTTATATAGCTGTTTTTCATGTCAAGAAAGTAATTTACACATCTCTAATTACACTGGCGGAAAAAAAAATGTTTGTTTGTAACATTCCTAAATAGGCTTATTCCACTGGAATAAAGCCATCTGATTACAGAAATGACAAGGAATGACAAGCAAAAAGTCGTAACACAACGTTTTCTTGTTACATCAATAAAACTTTATTGGCAGGAATAACATTATTGTTAATTTTACTAATCTATCGCTATACATTAATGATGTATATGACATATGTTAGGCTTACAAAGATAGAGAATAATTTTTGAAAAACATATGCTCAGTTAATTTTTTCCTTTTATGGGGGTCAAATCGTCTCGCTTTAAGAACCAACTCAAAATCACCCATCATGGCTGGATCCCATCATTCTTGATAACAAATTTCTATTGTCCTGATATCTTGATCAAATCTGTCTCCTCGATCGTCGCTTATCGCCACCAAATATTCAGGAAAATAGTTTAAATGAGAATGCATAAAGTGAATTTTTAGTGACATACGGCAACCAAGTTCGCTTACTAGTTGCTTGTAGTTCTCATCCTTCGTGTTCCTTAAAAATCCCCTGACCATGCTTACAAATGAGATCCAAGCTCTGAGTTCCTGTCTGTTGAGTATTCCTTTAAAATCTGCATCGACGAGCAATTTTCTAATTTGAGGACCAATAAAAATGACTTCTTTAAGTTTGGCGTCACTTAATTGGGGAAAAAGTTCTGTTAAGTATTTAAATCCTTCACCCTCTTTATTCATAGCCTTCACAAAATTTTTCATTAACCCAAATTTATTATGAAGAGGTGGCAAAAGAACAGTTTCAGAGTCCACAAAGGCACATATTTATTACTAGTTTCTGGTTCAAATTATTTCCTTTCCGGCCAAATTATTTTCACATAATATTCCTTTACTACAACACTGTCCCACAAACAAAGAAAACAGCAATATTTTGTAAAGCCTCCGTGACCCCCTACTAAAACGGCTAAAATCCCCACATATTTGCCATTTGTATTTGTTGTAATTAATTTTATTTAAAACGGTGTTCATACTGTCATAATCCTCTTTCATATTGTTACTGAATTATTGGCAATTGGTACAAATGGTTTTAAATTCCCATTATGTAGTAATACAGTTTTTAAACTGTATTTCGAGGAATCTATGAATAAGCGCCACTCAGAAGAGGAATCCTCGGTTAAGTTCCTGCATTAAACCATCAATATCAATATCAAGCCAAATCATTCAATTCATTTTGAGCAATTTAGTGAGGGTCACTAAAACTTGGAATATGTAAAGGGTCGGCACAGTGGTCTGGGCTGTTTGAAGAATCGTTACTATTTCCATTACCTCCCAAAACAATATTTTGCCAATCTAAAGGCGCAGTTAGCACTGGTAAGTCTGATGCATTGTGAGGAACAGGTCTTAGGGCTGATGACAAATATATTTGATTTTTTGTTTTTCTTTTTTGGAATATCCCTCAGTTTTTGTTACCCAAAAATAGCAATCATCGAAGTGATTGGTGGGTTCTCGCCATACCATTGAAACCACAAAAGGCATGCTTTTTCTTTTTCCTTTCATCCACGGCACTAGTGACAAGCTACAACTTGCACAACAAATATGTGAAGCCCATTGCTTCTCTTGATATCCGACTAAAACTCCAAAATATAGACAATACGCTTTTTTCACAATTTCAGACAATGGCCTTGCATGTGACCTCACAAGGAATTCTCCACAAGTGTAACAAAACTTGTCAGGTGAGGTTTTGCAACTTCAGCGCGTTTGACTAGACATTTTTGTCGTAACGGAGTTATGTAGACAAACGAAAACACTTTCAAACAGACACAATTGGACACTTGGAAGGTCAAAACACTTTAACTTGCTTTTCTAAAATTGCCGACCCATTATAAAATTTATTACCTGGCAATATAATATAGTCTATTGTGTTTACACAAAAATGGTACGTATTAGGGCTTGTTGGATATTTTTTTCAGCTAATAGGGAGGTATAACAATATAGAAACAGTAGTGTGAACTATGTTACAAAAATTGTGTCGGCCAGTATTATAAACAAAATTATTATTAAGCAGTTCCGGAGAGTCAGTCGTAATCATTTTAAATGGGGGAATATACCGCTTCGTATTTGACTTAAGCTGTCTACATGAAAGGGCGCGATAATTCTTCTTGAGCCATCGCGTATACCATTAGCAGACCAGTTTGATGTTATTTCCTTCGTCAGTGCTCAGTAGATACACGCAACGTCGAAAAAGAGGGTCTCAGAATCATGTCTCTATTAGTGATGGGACTCGAGTCTGAAAACACTCGAGTCAAAATCGGATTCGAGTGACTCGAGTCATATGGCTGTTCAATTCGAGTAAAGTTGTTTGTTACTCGAGTCGAGTTATTGCTACTCGAATCAAGTTTTAACTCGAGTCGAATTGCAATTTGAGTAAAGTTGTTACTCGACTCGGGTTATTGCTACTCGAATCAAGTTTTAACTCGAGTCGAGTTGCAATTCGAGTAAAGTTGTTACTCGAGTCGATTTATTGATATTCGAATCAGTGAGTTACTATGATTCAAGTTTTAAATCGAGTCGAGTTACAATTCGAGTAAAGTTGTTACTCGAGTCGAGTTATTGCTACTCGAATCAGTGAGTTAATATTATTTAAGTTTTAAATCGAGTTGAGTTTGACTAGAGTCTAGTCAGGGCAGAGTCGAAATCAAACTCGAGGCGAACTATAGCGTAAGTAGTTGGAGATGATTCAGTGGTTTGCTAAACGGTAAGTTTTTTAAAGTGTATTTAGGTTTTTTCTTTTGGTAATCTTTCAGCATTTAAAACACTACCATCTAATTCCAACATAAGGTTGAAAAATCGAAAGGATAAACATAAATCATAATAATTGAAATACAAAATAATAAATGGACCCAGGTCAAATATTATTTTTCCGACAAATCAACACATTTCAAATACAAAATTAAATATTTAATTAATATTGTATATAAAATGACATTTAAAGAAAACCAACATAATTTTTTTTTATATTAAATTAACATTAAATTAAACTCTTGTTTAGCACAAAGTATTAAATAAATACAGTATTTAATATTTAATACATACCTATTACGGTTTTTTATTTATTTCCAACTAATTCAATCGAAAAACAAATCTTTGTGAACATGAATGTGCCAGTTTGATTGCTGCAGTCGTGTGAGTCTTGATTTTAAAGAATTCTAAGTTCTAATTTCTAATTTTCTAATACGTCGTAATAACGTCGTATGTAACAATTATAGGTTTGTACGTAGAGGCGATTTGTGATAGTTTTCTGACTATAGAGATGCGAGTATTACGAGAGCTCTGCAGTAACAAACGTTCTGATTGAACAAGCGCATCTCTACAACAATGTGCGCATGCTTCTGATAGTTTCAAACGGTTGGAAACTGCTCTACGAACAAACCTTTTAATTAATAATTATCCAATCTGACCTACAAACATGAAACAACAAACCTGGAGGGGAATTCCCGATCCCGATGACCCGATGATATAGTAATTGATTAGTGATTTCATTCATGGTTACATGTTTTCATCTTTATTACTTTTACAAGATTACTGCCTTCAGTGCCTTCATGTAAATAATCTTTCATATTTATATTATATAAACAAATCACACTGGCACTAAAGAATATTTAAAAATATTAATAAAACCATAAACTATTAAATTAAAGAAACTTGACTCGAGTCAAAAAGCGACTCGAGTCTAAAGGCGACTCGAGTCAAAAAGCGACTCGATTCAAAAATTGACTCGATTCAAAAAATCTCGAGTCAAAAAGCGACTCGAGTCAAAAGTCGAGTCGATTTTTTTGCGTATTACTCGACTTAACTTTTGACTCGAGTTTTATAACAATGAAACCGAGTTTCAACTCGAGTAAATTCGGAAACCTACCGAGTTATTCGAGTGAAAAAAAGTCACTCGAGTCCCATCACTAGTCTCTATGTGATAGTAGAGTCCTAATGAGTTCATGGTAACTCCATCTAACAGTGTTAATTGCAACGTAGTAAATTAGAAAAATGCTCCAACACAGCGATCTTTACTAATTAAAGTATAAAAAAATAAAATGCCAAAGTATTCCAATAGATGGTGAGATTAATTCACAGATAGTAATAAATACTAAAAGTAATACCTAAATACACGATACCAAAGTCGTAATCCTCTCTCTTTATTTAATTGAAGATTAAATTAAGTAGCCACACAATAGGCCCTTTACACTTGCCGGATTTTTTAAAATTAATTCACATATTCTAATATAGGCTTATTAAACATTAGCAATTATCATATCTATTTTAATAATTTCTACCTGAAAAATATCTAAATCACTAATTGAATATCAGATGCTAGAGGCGCTATTCTATTGGCGCTACGTCACGAACCAGGAAATCTCCCGGTGGTGAACGGTACGAGACCTATAATAGTTCGTGCATTAAGTACGGGTGATTGTTTCCCGAAATTATTTGGTTATATTTGTCTGAGAAATATTGTGATTGATATTGCAGTGTTTATTTATGTGACTTATTAATACGTTTTCAACATGAATGATCAAGGTTATTTATTTCAAAGCTCAATCGGACAATTTACCGAAAATTGAATCAAAGACGATCGCAGAGTTTTTTTCAAAAGTGCTTTGTTTTCTTCTGCAGAAATTAAAGGAATAAAAGCAAACAAGTAAGTTTAATATCCTATAGCTTGTATATTTTAAATAAATTAGGTCAGGTTTTTGCTCATAATAACTGTTACAATGATGAATAATATTTATCAACACAACTTTATTTTTATTTTTTACTTATCAACCCTGGACGGCCTTGGCTTTGCGGGTGTTTTGGTTTATTTATATGAATTGTATATAAAGTAAAGTAAAAAGTAAAAATAAATTTGTATTTATATGCCAGCACAATGCAACAACGTTATATTTAACAAACCTGAAACTTCCGCGGGGAATGTCGATTTTCTTTTTGCCTGGCGCTGAAACTTATGTGGAACAGCATCATGTTTCATTAATTTTACCCCACCCATCATTTTCTACCTCAAATAATTCTTTATGTCATTTTTCAACTAAAAAAAAATTAAAAAGGACACGGTGTCAAAATTGTGTATGTAAGTTCTCTAAAATCATTTTGTAATATGTATATGGCTACTATAAATTTAATTTAATTTAAAATATTTTATATTTTTTGCGGTATAAATTTATAAAATGTCTTCCAATATGTTCTGCATATTGTTTGTTGACTTATCCTATGTCATAATTGTATGATCAATTGGATGAATAAATGAATTATTATTATTATTATTTCAGACGTAATAAAATAACCATTAACTATTTTCTCCCTAATTTGTACCTGATGTTTTTTGCAATATTTTATTAATAGAAACCTTACAAAAATAAAATAATTATTTTTATTAAAATAAAAAATATGCCCAAATATTTATTTCAATCACTCTGTATAAAAATTAAAATAATCTTTTGACTGTGGACAAAACTGTAGCTAATACGAATTATTTCAACCCAATTCATAATGCCATTTTTCATGTGGTTTTCTGTTTGACCCTGTATAAAAATTAAATAACTTTAGGTCCGAACTCGTCCAGTTACTTAGGAGTTAATATCCGTAAATCCATATACATGTTTTTTTTACAAAAAATTAGATGTAGGTATATTTGTTAGATATGTGTGAGATTATAAATACACCCTGTATAAAAGGTTTTAGAAAAAAGTATTTTTGGACGTCCCTTTATCGTTTTTAAATAAAAACTCTTTTGAATTTGCGATTGAAATCAATTTAAAAATTAATATTAGCTAAAAATGAGTTTCACCCAAAAATGATAATTGACAACTTTGTGTCCGATGATCATCAATAACACCCAGTAGGTTCACACAAAATTCCACGATGAAAAATATCTCCTTATGGTCTCAAAAAACATATAAAAAAATCTGAATAATAGTGGTGAGAGGTATGAAACTTCTCATATGGTCTGAATGCTACTATCCGATCGACATCATAGATGTCTCTGTGGCGGATAACGACTTGCGACACAGCAAGTACCGAGAGCGGCGACCCCTAGCCCAGGTGGACTAAACTAATGTTATTAAATATGATTTGAAGGAAACAACTACTCAGCGGGCAATGCAGGTCGGGGTATTTGCCCGCTGAGTAGTTGTTTCGTTCAAATCATATTTAATAATCTGAATAATCTTTCGAAACCCAGAATCCCTCTTGTTACTCTGCAATGCTTTTTACATAATATATTTTTTATTGCCTTTGCATTGTAATGAATCATACGCATGTTCATTACTATAGTTTCGGAAATTCCCGTTAGTCTTGTGCTGTCGCGCACTTCCTGCCGACATATGATGAATCATGCACATATTCATTTTTATAGTTTCTGCAATTACCGTTCGGCAGGTGCTGTCACGTACTTCCTGCCGCCATGAAATATTGACGTCACCAAGACCAGGATTATGTTATAAATAGAATGGCCGTAGCCGAGGAAAGGCATTCAGATTTCTGCTGACAACTACCTTCAGCGTGTTGAGCTGGGTAGTTGAGGAGTCTTAAGCGTGTTGAGCTTGATTCCATTTGGTTAGAAATCAGAATCCGACAACGACGCCGTGCCGCCCGGTTGAATGTCTGGTAGCGTCTTGGGGTTTTAATCGTGCTGAGCTTGACCTCCTGGTGTTGGTAGCCATTTTGCCGCTCTGCACCGTCGTCACCAGTCTAGTAATTATTTATCGCCGTGAGTCTTCAGCGTGTTGAGCTGGGCCCACTGATGGTAAATAGTTGCTAAACCAACCGCCGTCACCAGTCTAGTAATTATTTGTCGCCGTGAGTCTTCAGCGTATTGAGCTGGGCCCACTTTGGGTAAATACTTGCTAAACCAACCGCCGTCACCAGTCCCCTAATTGTTTATTGCCGTGAGTCTTCAGCGTGTTGAGCTGGGCCCGCCGCCGTTAAATAATTTTCGAACTTACCGCCGCGGCCGCATCGAATCCTAGATGTTTTACTTCAGTACTTGGAACTGAAGCCCACCGTCACCGTGCATTCACCGAATTACACTCCCCGTAAATTAATCTCGCCACTGTAAATAATATTTGTTAACTGTACGTGGCTTGGTTTTCATTGTTGAAGAATCTGATTTTATGTTTATTTAACTTGATGTTTTGGATGAATGTTACTTTAATAAAATAAACTCTGTTACAAATACTTTGGGCTTTCTTATTTACAACTAACAGGAATCCTGGATTAATTCTCCAAACCAGCTATCCGAAAGCAAACACTGTTACAATGACGCCCAAAAATACTTCGCTACGTATTTTGGGCGTCCGAATAGACACCGTTACAGCATATTAATTTTTTTTGCATTATTTTTTTTAATTACATCAAAATGATGCTCGCATACAAAAACGCAACTTTTTTTTGAAAACATCTTTGGATCCCATCAAATTATCTTTAACCACAATTTCCTACGTTTTTCGTTTTTTGGAACTTGGATAAAAGTTTTTGTGGTGTTTTTATTGAAATATTTTTACACATCGATACGATACACCAGTAATATGATAATTTTGAGGAGGTGATCATTTTAGATATGTAATTACTTCACTTAAAATTTCACAACAAACATAACACAAAATATAACACAAAATATAACACCACTTGTTTACATTTAACAACGTGTTTTGCCTGTTTTTTGTTCATTTGCACTATGATAGTTCCTGTTCTGTGACATCACCGGATCGATGTGCCCTGTAGACGGTGTTTGAGCGCGTAATGGATTAATTCAAACTTTAATGTTGAATAACTCTTGTAAAAGGCAAAATAAAAAAAATCCTTTTTCCAATCATATTAAATAAACTGACCATTACCCAATAGTTTTCAGTTTAGAAAATTCAACTTTTTTTCAACCTGTGTAGAAAAGTTTACTTTCTCAACACTCAACTTTCTTGACCAATGAGAAGCCGGCATTTCCACTTTCTCAACACATCCTGTTGTCCGACCTCCCCCTTTAAAAATGGACTCATCTTTCAACAATCTGACGCTATTTGTCAAAACTTTTCATTTGTGATTGAGTTTTAGTGATTTTCAATGGTGTTGTTGCGAAATAGTGCGAATGTTTCGTCCGATGAGGAGATTATTGATAGTACGCCACCAGAAATTGTGAACGCTGCGAAACAAAGCTCACAACCTTCTTCCTGAAAGATCCAGGAAAAAAATATGAGCAAACTTATTCCACTTTTATGGACTGGCGCAAAAAGAAGACGATAAATTCCTTTTTCGAAAATGTATTGATGTCTTATTTCGGTGAGCTACAAACTAAATATAAGTCCTCTACTTTGTGGTCAATATTTTCGATGTTACGAAGTACTTTAAATTTAAACAATGGAGTGAACATTGAACAATATTCAAAATTGAGAGCCCTTTTGAAGCGCAAATCGGAGGGCTACCAAGCTAAAAAGTCCAAAACGTTCACATATCAAGAGATTGATAATTTTATAAAAAATGCACCAGACAAAGTGTATCTTGCTATGAAGGTAAGAATGTATACCTATGTAGTTCCTGATAGGCAAATTATGGTAAATTTGATTTTACGTTTCCCCTCATCATGGGAGTAATGGGAGCATGTCGATCATGTGAATTGAAGGCGATGAAAATTGACGACTTGGAACATTTAAATAATTCTAAGCTTGTGACTGTTCGAAAATTTTCTGTAACTGGCGAGTATTATCAAATTATCAAAAACTGTATAGGTCTCAGACCACCGAATGCAACACAGGCTCTCTTTAAATTTTCTAAAGAACAAGTGCACTATGCAAGAAATTGGAATTAATAAATTGAGTGGAATGGACAAGCAGGTAGCAACGTTTTTGAAATTTCCAGATCCACATCTATACACCGGACATAGCTTCCGCAGGTCATCTGCGCCAATACTTATACACGCAGGAGCAGATATAACAGCTTTAAAGAGACACGGAGGCTGGAAATCATCTACTGTAGCCGGGGGCTACATAGATGATTCGATGAAAAACAAAATGGACACTGCAAATAATATTCTTAGTGCTATTAACAATAATAATCCTACCACAAGTGCAAATAACACAAATGTGATGACTAATAAGAATCTCAATGTTGATGTAAATTCTCCACCTCTCAGTATTATCAATTATGGAACTATTAATATTAATATTGAAAAAATAAATAAATAGATAATTAATTGCAATATTTTTCCACTTTATTTAATACGATTGGAAAAAGTATAGTGTTTAACTCGTAAGAATTGGCCATTTCTACTCGGATGAATTGCTCCTCGCTCCTTCGGCTTGTGTCGCAAAAATTTCATCCTCATGAAAATGGCCAACTTTCTCACTCATTGAACAATATACTATTACACATTGGTTTTTGTATTAAGTAGAGATCTCAAAAATACCAAAATTATATTTTTTGCATGGAGCCTATTCTTGATGATTTATAAAATATGTGTCATACAATGACCGATTGCGATTGCCCACAAATAAAAAATGTTTACCAAAAAAAATGGAAATCCTTCTTGAGGACGACGTATATACCAATCGCAGACTGGTTTCTGGTTATTGCCTTCGTCAGTGCCAAGTATGTACACGCAAGGTCAACAAAGGGTATCTCAGAATCATAAGTCTCTATGTGATAGTATAGTCATAAAAGTCGTAATATTCTTAATTAGATATTAATAAAAAAAAGTTTTTTTAACCGCCTCTCAAGTCACCGAAATAATCCCAGGATTTTGTGTGATTTGATGTATAGAGAGACGAGGCCCTATAATTTATTGTGGAGTCTGAACAACATGTGAGGCATCGATAATTCCCTCTCCCATCTTAATCCGAAACAAATTACAAATAAAATTTGTAACTTTCTCCAGGATGGAATCGTACTATCGACCATGGGTACCGAGTAAATAGCTGTAAGCGCTTTTCCCACTCGGTTTAATTGCAATATAAAAATGGACAGCTTCTTTGTCGGCGGTAAAGGAATCAAAGAAGCCGACTTTTTTTATGTTGCAAGTTTTGAGATAAACTGTAAACCATTTGGTTTTCACATCCTCCTGATTATTGACAGTAAACTATGGGATCTCACTTTAAACATTCATAAATTTTGATCAAAACAGGATGATACAATTATATTTGCAGAAGCTCCTTCAAATAAGATTTCCGGCGATAGATACTATATGAAGGACACCATAGTTGAGTAGGTGGGAGGACTTATACTTGGTTGGTAACGGTAACTAAATCGATGGTTCGACACCATCTGGAAACAAATTAAAAATTTATTTGAAATTTGTTTCCGACTCAGATGAGATGTGGAATTGTCGATGCCTTAGATGTGGCTTGGGCTCCATAATGAATTGTAGTAAAAAAATAATATCAAGAAAACGTATCTGTATCGTTCATTTTCTTCAAAACAGCACTTGACCAATTTTTAGAACCTCTGATTAGACCATAATCATTTCCGATGCCAAATTGCCAGGCATTGATGTCGGCGCGTAAACATAAAACACACCACATAAATTAGGCAAGTTCAGAGTACTATTAAGGTACATTTACAACCAATTCACTACAGGCACAATTTACTAACGGATTGTGAGTTGTGCTGAGATAAAATTTAGGTCATTTATAACGAATTAGAAGGTGCCATATGTGCACCTTTTTTAATATTACGTGTATGCAAATTCAGTTTGATTAAATAATTAAAATTATTTAACATAATTCCTAAAAACATTATATTTTCTAATAACAAAAGATCTAACCTTCAAATTTTAAATAACAAACCGACTTTCAACATAAACAATAAATTTGTGTCGTAGTACGCATGCGCAATTTGAAAATCGTGCCACAATTGAAGTGAATATTTGCGATTTGCAAATTCAAACCTGAAGTGTAATTCAAGGTCGTGCCGACTTAAAATTTTATTTTATTGTAAACAAACAAATTCAATTGCTTAAAACTAAGGCTGGGAATTTTCCAGATTTTAGTAATCGAATATTCGTTCGAAAAAGTATTCGGATTATTCGAATTATTCGAATAGGTATTCGAATTATTCGGATATTCGAATTATTCGAGTATTCGGATATTCAAATAATTCGAATTATTCGAATAGGTATCCGAATAAGCCGGATCCTCGAATATTCATTATTAATAGGTATAGCACTGAATACTAGTGAATAGTAAATACTCTATTTGAGTATTTGGTTGGATAGACCACAATAATAGTCGCGACGTAATCCACTAAGTAGGCAATGATTTACTTTCCATACCCACAATAGGGTATGTGTCCTGTACATGTGCTTTAAGGGTCAGAATTATTTAGTTAGTATTTTATTTTAGGATTGAGGCGCTATTGTTCACACTTGTTGAAGCTTAAATAAAACAAAAACAGAGCTAGTTTATTATACTTCTGTGTCATAACTATTTTTCCCTTTCGAAAAAAATAAAAGTGCTCTAAAATTAGAATGTTTTTAAAAAAGACGCAGATTGTGAAGGTAAAACAAATACATGAAAAGTCAATAGTTAAATATTTAAAGGTTTTCTAAAATTTAAAATTTAATTTTAACCCCTGCCTTAGTACAGTAAGAATAAGGTCGAGGCGAGAAAGAGATGGAATAGTTTCACTGGGAGTAAAACGTGCCACTAATGTGGTCTATTTATATATTTGGATTTTAGAATAGGTACCTACCTATACCTATTTTCTACCTACTTTGGTTGAATGCATACTGCATACCTATTTGTACATAATTTAATATATTTTAATAATCAAATTTACTCAAATATAATCGAATATTCGAATACTCGAATATATTCGAATATTCGAGTAATCGAATATTCAAGTATTCGAATATTCGAGTATTCGAATATATTCGAGTATTCGATATTTCAAATAATCGAATATTCGAATAATTTCCCATTAGAATAATTCGTATTCAAATTCTCGAATATTCGAATACTCGAATTATTCGTATTCGATTCCCAGCCTTACTTAAAACCCAATTTGCAATCGACCAGCAGAATGTGCCCGTACCGAATTGGTTGTAAATGTACCTTTACATAGCGCACTTAGTCAATTGTGCCACCGTGCCCGACCGACAATGTCACTTAGTCTCTAGACTAACAGACATCCTGTTATACTAAATTAATGATATTTCTATTTATCTTCTCATCTCCAAGGATCGATAAACACATGGTGTTAAAATTTAATGACTAATTAATTACACACATTCACTCGTTAAGGATAACGATCTCAGATTCCTTTAAATTCCTTTTAGTTGTTCTAAACTATTTAAAAATTTTAAAGACTTGACTTGTGTGATAGTTTTCCCACGCGTTTTCAGTAATTTAATAAGATCACTCAAACGTATTCTTCTCTATGAAATTTGTTGTTTATTTGTTGCATCCAGTCATATTTATATTAAAAATACATACTTGAAATAGAATTAGAATTATTAAATTGAAAATATAAACAATAGTTACAAATACTTATAATTTATGATAAAGCAAAAAGAAAAATTCTCATAAAATTCCTTTTATTAATGTGACCGGTTTCGTGAACAAGTAATTACTTCACATCTTCAGACACAGGACTACAATAGAAAATGAGTATGGTGGTTACATACATACATAAATATAAATGTTAATAAGTTAATAAAACTTAAAAAACATGAATACAGAAGACAATTATTTCAATTTTTTTAACTAGTAAAAACTTATTGGTAAAAAATGTTTGATAAAATTTTTGTACAAGAAAGATTGAAATTATTTAAATTAATCAGGATTACGTTAGTCAAAATTATAATATAGAATAATGTAAAATTTAAATAATTGAAATGTGTAAAAAGGAGGGTTCATTTTTATATAATACTTACATTTTTATAAATAAAAAACCAGGGTAGTCAAATTAAAATTAAAATAGTTTTGCAACATAGTCAAAATATAAGTAAATGTAAGATATAAAATTGTTTTATTAGTATCTAATTAACTTTTAATAAAATTTCTAAAATTTAACGTGCTTCTTTTAAACACATACATACACTACAATAGTTATGTGTTTAAAAGAAGCACGTTAAATTTTAGAAATTTTATTAAAAGTTAATTAGATACTAACAAAAAATTTTATATCTTACATTTACTTATAATTTGACTATGTTGCAAAACTATTTTAATTTTAATTTGACTACCCTGGTTTTTTATTTATAAAAATGTAAGTATTGTATAAAAATGAACCTCCCCTTTTACACATTTCAATTATTTAAATTTTACATTATTCTATATTATAATTTTGACTAACGTAATCCTGATTAATTTAAATAATTTCAATTTTTCTTGTACAAAAATTTTATCAAACATTTTTTACCAATAAGTTTTTACTAGTTAAAAAATTGAAATAATTGTCTTCTGTATTCCTGTTTTTTAAGTTTTATTAACTTATTAACATTTATTTATGTATGTATGTAACCACCATACTCATTTTCTATTGTAGTCCTGTGTCTGATGTGAAGTAATTACTTGTTCACGAAACCGGTCACATTAATAAAAGGAATTTTATGACAATTTTTCTTTTTTGCTTTATCATGAATAATTACTCATATGGGATCAACCTAACTACGTTACTTATAATTTAATAACAAATTCTTTATCATTTAAAGCAGAATATGAAGAATTGAGATTAAGGGCGCAGTCGACGACGTTGACACCTTATCCAATGCCGACTCCTTCACAACTAGCGTTTGAAGCTAGGCTCAATTTTGCCGCCCTTTTTAAAAGAAATTAAAAGAATGAAAATACAACGAAATAACACTCAAATTTGTTACACTAAAATATGTAGATACTTAAAATAAATATACAAATGATGTTCATATATAAAAATAAAACAGAAGCATATACTTATAGGGCAACTTTTCTACAGTTATTTATTTATTTTTTTTTGGCGAAATATTCAATAATATCGCCGTATACTTATACATATTTCATTTTCAGTGCTGGATATGACAGATTTGTTAATATATCCTATGTCGTCGTTGAACGTAAATATTTTTTCTATTAACTTACTCTTTGAAAGGAGCATTCTCCATATGCCACAGAAACAGGATTGGTTAATTTTTTTTTTAACAAAACAGCTTTGTTGGGAAAGTTTTCAAACTGTTTTTTTCTAAGTAGTTTAAAACTTCCAAATGCTTCATTCCTTTATTGTTTGCATTAGGTATCTTTTTCAGTTAAAAGTTCATCGTGTAATTTGGATCACATCAGTTAGCTGAATATGTAAATCCTGAACATTTTCAAAAAATTTTTTGACTCCATGTCTTTCAAGGTAGGAATATCATACAGAAATCTGAAGAGTCGACTATCGGATGTCGACAGAATAAATCTCTACACAACCGAATTAATGATGAAATCTACAAAGGAACAAGAATTGTTTTTCTATTTCCCTTTTAAATTAATTTTGAAAATTAAATGACTACTTAATAATTCAATTATTCTTTTCACATACTAATAACCAAAGCCCGGATCCGAATATTACATTGAGAATATTTTCGTGGAACAATTTGAAAATGCCTTGAAAATGTCGCGTCCACTTCTCTCTCAGAATGATGGATAAACGATTTCCCGGAGTTAGAGTTTGATGGCACAGAAGTTCCGTGCAGTATTTGTGAGAAAATATAGTCATGTAACATTCGGATCGGGACTTTGATAATAACAAATGACCAATATTTTGATTAATTTTAAATAACTGAATTGCCCTTTTGACAATATTGAAAATGCCACCTGAGGTGGTCACCGCCTAGCCCCACAAACCTGCCCAGCCCTTATCGTAGCAATAGCCATAGAAATCTCTTCTACTCATCAGGTGACAATCGTTAGACAGACCCAAACCAGTTTATTTTATTGATTGCCTTGTCGCTTCAGAAAACAATAATTGGAGTGGAATGAAAAATAATATTAACTGAAAATTTTTTTTGTTAATTATTATTTACTAACTTTTACAAATCTTATCACAGATAAGTATAACATACATCTTTTTAAACAATTATTTTCCCGGCTATTTGCCAAAATGCTGAAACTTGGATTACAAAAAAGATAATATGCACAATGCACATTATGTTCAGTACAACTGACTCAATAATGTTATTTTTAATTTCAACTTTCTGTCTAGTAAAACCAAAAATAAATAAAACACAAGGTACTCACCAGTTGACACTCACTTTAAAAAACTTTAAAATATCTACCGACACGTGTTTCTGCTTGCCATAGCGTCATCAGGGTAGCCAGCACATTTAAAGAACATGAACTTAATTTGTTTTTAAACAATAATTACTTCGTGACCTCGGGAAAAAGGAAAACTGTACTCAAAATTATTGTTCACGCATTGGCAATTAGGTAATAAAATTTTGTTTGCATTCAGTAGATACGATAGAGCATCCTGTCTTAGTAGAAATGGCAAACCGAATTGCCTCAAACTTCTGAAAGGGTGAAAAAATTGCAGCAAGTCGTTAATATTTGTAACAAGACGAATGAACGTCATGAGAAAATTTCTGGAGCTAGAGAAAGGTGCTTTTTGACCATGTACTGTGTATGCTAACGAAATATGTTTGGACCGATTTCGATACAGTTTCGTTTTGAGGTCAACCAAGAGCTGGCCAAGTTTACTTTCCTGTTGTAGACCGTATACAATGTAAATGTCACTTCGGGAACATTTACATCATTGCATCGACCATGGAAAAACTAAGATCTCCATAGAATCGACAAAGAAACTGATTAGCTGGTTACACCCACGCTACTGCACTAGCTATTCAAACATATTATATCAGTTTTTGCACAGTTATGAAATATGTATCTTTCTATGTGTAAATTTGATTTTTGTTGAAGTACCAGTTTTCGAAAATGGGAACTCGAACGGAGCTGATGGAGCTCAGACCTTTTGATATGTTTACCAGTTTGCCAAAACGACCAAACGTTTTCATCGATTTTAGATCTACGCGTTTTTCAGATATTTTGTCTAATGTGACTGGTCTATGGCACAAGACAATGTAAAGTGATTAATGAACCTTGCAGTGTAAATAATCGACACTGGTATTATCCAGATTACATTCACAAGATTAATTTGAATGTTTCCCGTAACAACGAATCAATTAACGCTCCACTAATTATAGAAATTAAAAGTTGAATATTCAGAATTTAAGTATTGTATCCACTTGCAAGCAGCAAATGTTAGTCTGAAAAATAATCGTCTTTATTTTTTTTTATTGTAGCGAAATAAATAAATAAATATATCAGGGGTGTCAAGGAAAAAGGGCGTATTGACCATATACCAATTATGCAATATCGGTGTTTAAAAGATTTCTATATATCTCTAAAAAGTACAGAATATTTTTTTAAAAAAATAATTGAGTACCTTGTTATAAAAAAGAAATTACTTGAAAATATCCCGTACTTCTTTATGGATATAAAAATCTTTAAACACCGATATTGCACAATTTGTTATATGGTCAATACACTCTTTTTCCATGAATCTCTTGATATGTACTCGGTATTATATAATACAATACTGGTCTTAAGTCTATTAAGATAATGTCAATCAACGGTCTCCTTTTGCGCCTGTTCCGGACAATTATTGAGAACATGATAGCTTTCAAAGACAAAATTACATAGTTTGGTACGAGATAGTGCAATATGATGGATTGATTTGCTATTGAGAAATAGATTGGTGTCTGTTAGTTATGTTATTATTCTTAGATTTTTTGTGATATGTTCTCATTTGCCTTCTAATTCATTAAGGTAAGTCCTACAGAATTCGATAGACCACATTTTGTGAGACTAGAACTTAACTTAATGCAGAGATAACTAATAATTTATTTTATTTTTTTTTTTATTTTTAACTGTCATATTAAATAAAACCTTGATAAATTATTGTAAAATTTTAATAATTGACCGAACACTGACGTAACTTCCAAGAAACACCAAAACACCATATACTGTACTGGACGCACGTTTCGCCAACTAAGTTGACATCATCTGGGTTGGAGAAACGCACATCGAGTGCAGATGATTAAAACTTTTAATCATCTCCAGATGATGCTAACTTACTGGCGAAACGCGCGCCAAGTGCAGTATATGGTGTTTTGGTATTTCATAGAAAACTACGTCAGTGTTATCTTCACATCAAAGGTTCCAATCCACTTCAAGAATTGATTGACAATCACGTCCCAGCTAAGATCACACATAGTTGCTCGGTGATTTTCAAGATAAATTCATTGTTTAAAAATTAATATACTGTAGTTTTTTCCGAGGAATCCAATGCGGACAAGAAAGAAAGAATTGAACATCAGACATAAAAGTTATGGCAGAAAAACCGATTTAGAAAAAAAATCAAAAGGTGGTATATTATATTTTTTGTTATAGGGTATTACTGGAACAAATTTCATATATTTAATGTTTATATATCAGTGTTTCTTTAAAAAATTTACACTTTAGTGATATCCTATACATATTTGAAAACTAGAGATGTCACAAAAGTGCTTTATATATTTTTTGACAGATAATTGATTGCTCTATTGAATGCAACCAAAATATATTGGAAGATTGAATGTTTTTGGAAGATAAAATTATATGAATATATGAATTCCACTAATACCCTGTAACAAAAAATATAGTAATCTGCCATTTTGATTTTTTTAAATCAGTTTTTTGTTTGATCTTCACTTGTTTCTTTCTTGGTGGCATCGGATTCCTCGGAAAAACTACATGCCAAATTGCCATATCAAAAAATTACAATAATAAAAAAATGCCACAAAAAAACATAGGAACGTCATAGGTATGCCAAAAAAACTGGGATGGGTTAAAAGATAACTGGTCTGGAAAAATAAACATCCAGTGTATCAATCTCAACCAAATTTTTACTGAACATGTAATTGGCCTTATAATAATCGCGTATTAAAACTGGATAATATATCTAAATGTTCCGAAGATATTTGAAAAATGATTGTGAGTACCAGTCACATTTAGCGCACATGCTTTTGCATGCGTCGTTGAGTTCTGTGCAAAAGTTATTATGCAATTTAAAAATGTTCTTTTAGGCGTTGATTGTTTTAAAGTTGCTAGTCCGGACCGGCCTCTCTCCTCTCGGCTTAACAATTGCCCATCGCTACCATACGCGGGGACGATAGGTCGGCAACGGACCTGGTGTCCGGCAACAGCAATATACAATATTCTTATTTAATTTAAATAAAAATAGTTTTGAATTGAATTGAATCGGTAGATTGACCTCCAATTTCTGGATACGTTGTATAGTTGCATCTTGAGAAGATGTATCGTGTGGTGCCATTGGAAATGGTCAATAGAGAGAAATAAATGTTTGAAATCTTTGAAAGACAGGAGTATTGGAATATTGATATCCACGAAACTATGCCAGAATGGGGATATCGGATGTCCCACTATATTAAAAGTTGGATTTCTTTTTATTGTATATAATTCTACACAGCTTTATATAATCAGTATCCGATAAGTGGTTGGATTAAAAAAAAATTGAAATACAAAAAAACATTATAAAAGTTTGGATTAATTTGTAATTTTGAATGATTTCGTGAATTTGTACATTAATTTTTGTGTTCTATTAAACATTTTCAAGACTATTTTAATTTGGATACAGAATAAAAGGTACATATTTACACATTTTTTGAACTTAATGTGTATATTATATATATACATAGGTATTTCCAATAATCGTACATTTTTTGGTTATTTTAATTAGGATTTATATTCCACTTAATGAACTGCGAATAAAATGATTCTGTTATTGATTTACTTTTGCTATTCATTATTTATAGTTTCAATTCTTTTTTAAAACGGTAAAAAATTTTTACGATTTTTAAATAAAATGCACGTTATACTATTCAAATAAAATCATCATAATCAGGTGAAAGTTAGAAATAAATAAGAATGATTAAAATAATTAATTAATATTTGTCTTCAATCGTTATTTTCATAACAGCAACGTAGAATAAATCTATAACATAAACTAATTTATTCGATTTGTGCTGATTTTTTTTTAATATTTTAATGTCGAAGTTTTAAAACAGGTACAAATAAAATTTTCTCTTCATAATAAGCTAAAAAAAGAATCTATGTGAATGAATTTATAGTTGTATTTATAATTGAATAAAAGTAATCATCACCAATCACGCTTTTAAACAATACGTAAAACTGGCAATATTGCGGTAATGTTTTCGTTTTCCTGGCTGCTTGTGTCGGATGACGTCATAAGACTAAAATTCAAAACTCTGTTATTTTTTTAAACCCCTTTCTGGGGCTCAAAGAAATCCGGAAAAAATTCTGTGAGCTCATATTTATAAATACTACCGAATAAACAAATAAAGAAAATATGTGGTAAATGCCCATTAGAGGTTTCAAAGCTATTGAGTCATTAATACGAAATAACACATTTTGTGAAATGACAGATCCTTGCGAAATAACAGTTTAGTAAAGAAAGTTCCTGATCAGACTATCAACAAGTGAGGAAATTTGATATCCATAGGCGCAACTGACCTGGTAATCCATAACTACACTCAACTACAAAATTAACCAGACACTAGGCACTAGCAGACTTATGGCAAATTTGCGAGAACGCCTTGTATATTGATTTGACATGCATAAAACACATGCAAGAAATAATGTTCGAGTTTTTTGGACTTTCACGTATCACGTCAATTTTTTGTTACCTATTTTTTTAGATATCTTTTAAATAGTCAGCATTTTACTTGTTCTACACAGCTCTTTAATTTGTTTCGATTACTGTTTCTTGTGTTTTCTTGTGTGTTTCTGAGGTTTTCCGAAGAAAAGAGAAAAGTTTTATTGTGAGAAATTTCTGGAATGAGTCCTAAAGAAGCCGCTGAGGCTGTTGTTTTACATAATAATGGACACAGCATGCGATATAGCGCCAAGTTGCTTGGCATCCCTTGAAGCACTGTATTTGATGCAATACAAAGGTCCTGGAAACTGGTTCTTATTCAAGAAGACCTGGACAAGGCAGACCACGAGCAACAAATGAAGTTGAGGACCGACTTCTTCGACTCGCTGAAGGACACTTACTGGTACAGCTTTGACTAGAAGATTGGAAGATGTTCATGGTATCTTGATTTTATCCGATACTGTACGAAGAAGTTTGATGGAACAAAATTTAACACCTCATGCACCAGCTACTGGCCCTCTTTTGGACTCAGGTCATCGCAGGCAGCGTTTAGAATTTGCGCGGACTCATGCCGATTGGAATATGGACGAATGGCGATGCGTTCTCTTCACGGATGAGTCTCGTTTCACAAGGTATTCACCTGATCGTCGCCAAAGAGTGTTCAGACGACCTGGAGAACGAATATTGTTGAGTTTCTCCTAGAGTACAGTTTGGTGGTGGAGGTGTGATGATATAGGGGGGCATTTCCTTGGAAGCTCGTACGGCCTTTGTATCATTTCGGGGAGGTAGCCTCAATGCTGACAGGTACATCAGGGAGTGTTTAGAAGAGCATAAGGTACCTTTTGCGACATTTGTAAGAGATCGTTTCAGATACTAGGGTGGCTACACAGGAGTCCTGATCTAAACCCTATAGAGCATATGTGGGACAACCTAGACAGAAAGATTAGGCAGAACTACGGCGAGTTCCATACAGTACTTCAGCTGGAACAGACGCTGCTAAATGAATGGGAGCAGATACCCCAGGATGAAGTTGCTGCTTTGATATAAAACATGACACAAAGAATGCGAGCTGTCATTCAAGCTCGAGAAGAAAATACTCGATATTGAGGCATGTTTTTTCGCAGTTCTCTATTTTTTTTTTTAAATTTTCAAAAATTGTATTTTTTATGTTATTAATGTGAAATTTTCCTATATTTTGTAATGTAATATTTATTCTTGAAGATTCAATTAAAATTAATTTCATTCAAATTGAAATTTTCCTGAAAACCTAGTGTCCGGTTAATTTTGCGGTTGAATGTATATTCGAAAATTGTCGGTTGTTGCATATATGGGCTGCAATATACAAGTCGACTAAACAACAGAATCAGTTTTAAATTTGTGACTAAACGTGAATCGCATAGGATTTTTCCAAGTGAAAGGAGTTAAAGATGGCACGCCAATCAGTTTTTTTAAGAAATTACAAGGCATTGTTAAAAGAACTCTAGAATAATTACTAATTTTTGGAGTTCTTTATAAAAATGTTTTTTAAGAAATAGCCATTAACAAGGAAGAGTTGTGGACGAAAATTACTGAAGCAATTTATATAATTCATACATTCATTCGATGGGAACGTTAAATTAGAAAAGAACCGTTTTCACTTGTTTTTCTACTGCTTGCCATCATTTTTCCAAATTGAAAGTTTTTAAAAGTAGAAAATAAGAATTTATCTACAGAAATAGTTTAATAGTTGTTTTTTAAGACCATCTGTCCCATGTCTTGTTTTTATGATGTAATTAAATCATAAATTTATTTCATTTTACGTCAAGATATCAAGCAGCTTTGCTGCATCCAAAAAATATCTGGAAAGCAGTAATTATGATCGTTAGTTATGGAGAGCGAACAGTACTTTCTTTCCCATACTAGTTTTTGTCACAATCACTAAAATACTTCATGACTTTGGCGAAGACAAGTGTAGGTGTGCGACCGTGGCACACTGCACCTCTAATTGCCGAGCAATGCAATGATGTCTGCACATTTGTAACGTCTCATTAAATTTTCTATAAGCATTCAAAGGGAAATTCGCAGTTTCATCACGGGGCGAAATCGAGCGGAGACAGGCTACAATGGCCTCCATTTACATACGTCTGCGCGACAAATATTTGCATTTGAATTTGTAAATAATTTCGTGATAATTACAGGAGGATCTTTCACAAGGGTGTAGAGAGTTTTCGTCAGATGTCTAATGACTCCTTAAGATTTTATTAACTTTAGTGGAACATGATCATTTTTACAAAATATTTTTCGATTCACACTGGTATTGTACAGAGCCTTCATAAATGGTTAAAAACCAGGTACTTTTTAACTCGTGATTTTGTATCATATTACGTTAATATCTGATGAGGACTTATGCACATACGTAGATATGTATCTAAGGAATCGATTTTAACCATCTTTTGTTGACTGCACACTGAAGTTGTTAAGGAAACTAATTTTAGTAATTTTTATGATCTTCATCAATTTAACTGTACGAACTTCAGTAACAAAATATTAAATTTAGTTTTATATGATAAAGTTTGCCTTGTAGAAAAATATTCACCACCCACCACTAAATATCCAATTATATCTTGAATCACACTACAATCTTCCAAGCAAAGCTCGATGTCACACAATTACAAAAAAAGCTAACTTTATGTAGCTCTATAAAATTGATAATGCTAATGAGGCTGTGGATTACGTATACTCTGTTATCAATAACAACGTATCTAAAATTGTAGCAATGACATATCCTTCAAAAAGAAATGTTCTCCTTGGTTTATCAAAAACGTAATTACCGATATAAGACGTAAAGAGGTGGCTTCTCTCATTTATAAAAAATCTTATAATCCTGCTGATCAGGAAGAGTTGAAATTTTTAAGAACCAAAATCAAGAAAGACATTGACGCGTCGTATAAAAAACTACTTACAATCCCTCGAAGATAACTTAGCATCTGACCCAAAAAGGCTTCTGAGCTTATGTCAACAATAAAAATGAATCTAGCTCATTACTCAACACCATGACCAACAACAACAGTATCCTTGACAATCCGGATGATATTGCCAGTTCATTTGCTGATAACTTTGGCTCTTCCTATATTCTGTCAAGTCATAAATGTAGACTATTCTTCAGACACAAGCAATAATATTAACATTACAACTACAACGGTAACTGGACAAGCTATGTTAAATGCCTTTAAAAAAATTAATCCAAAATTTACTGCAGGTATTGGTGACCTGCCAGCGTTTTTTAAAAAGACTGTTCAAGCGTATTAGCTTCACCACTCCATCACATTTTTAACCTATATTTGCAAACAAATACATTTCCTGATAAGTGGAAAGTCTCAAAATTTGCACAATTCACAAAAAAGGCAGTAAATTTGATATACAAAACTACCGCGCTATAATAATTATAAATAATTTTGGTAAGGTATTCGAAATTGTCTTACATAACACGCTTTATCCGTAAGTCCATCGAAGCATCTCTATCAATCAAGATGGGTTTTCTCACACCGTTCCACAACTACTTAGCGGAAATCATAGATGGTGGTGGACAGGTCGATGTCATTTATAAGGATTTTTCTAAAGCATTCGACAGTACAGACCACGGTACTTTATTTAAAAAATTGTATTGCTTGGACACGTGAATAAATAAGAGAAAGGCGAATCATTTACAATATAATTAGAGTGGAATGAAAAATAATATTAACTGAAAATTTTTTTGTTAATTATTATTTACTAACTTTTACAAATCTTATCACAGATAAGTATAACATATATCTTTTTAAACAATTATTTTCCCGGCTATTTGCCAAAACGCTGAAACTTGGATTACAAAAAAGATAATATGCACATTATGTTCAGTACAACTGACTCAATAATGTTATTTTTAATTTCAACTATTCTGTCTAGTAAAACCAAAAATAAATAAAACACAAGGTACTCACCAGTTGACACTCACTTTAAAAAACTTTAAAATATCTACCGACACGTGTTTCTGCTTGCCATAGCGTCATCAGGGTAGCCAGCACATTTAAAGAATCCAAAGTAAGGAAACTTGTAAACCTTAATGAAATAAACATTAATGGCTTCAGAGAACAGAATAATTGAAATTATATAGTGGAAATACCCCTTAGGGTCAATTAAATAATTTAAAAACAAATTGAGTTCCTCTTCTTGATAAAAGTTAAAATATAGAGTGGAATGAAAAATAATATTAACTGAAAATTTTTTGTTAATTATTATTTACTAACTTTTACAAATCTTATCACAGATAAGTATAACATATATCTTTTTAAACAATTATTTTCCCGGCTATTTGCCAAAACGCTGAAACTTGGATTACAAAAAAGATAATATGCACATTATGTTCAGTACAACTGACTCAATATAATATAACAATATAATTATATGTATCATACCAAAGTAAGCATTGATTAAAATAATTATTACCTTATGAAAATATATAAAATAACCAGAAATTGCCATAAATTGAAAAAAAAATTAAACTAAATAAAACGCAACAAAAACACTGTTAGTTTTTAAAACAGTTAAGAATATAAAAAACTTATATAACAAAGAATGAAAACAGAAAAACATAAAAATAAATAGTGAAGTTCGTAAAAAAATATAACATCAGAACTAAAAAATATACATATACAGTGTGTTCCCCTATTGAGTTCGCAATAGGTAACATGGACCTCAAATTTTAGATTTTTTTTGCAGTTTGAGAGTTCATCCCTGGTTATCTGAAAAGAAATTTTTGGTGTACTTTTGTTTTATTTTTAATCACGTAGGCCATGGTAGTTAAGCAAAAAAACTACTTTCTTGTTATGTAAAATACATTTTCTGTAAAGACAGCAAATTGTCAGTAAGAAAAGATATTCAGGTTAATAATAAATTACCTGAAACGTGAAAACTTGCAGGACTTGATGACCTTAATAGTTCCTCGAATAAGATAGGTGAGAATATCTGTATTATTTTTATCTGTTTATGAATTACATTTGCCTTTAACCTCTCATATTTATAAAAAGCTGCATGTAATTTGCAGCGAGCATAAAATAGTGGATATATTATGTATACCTGGCTGACATTTTATAAAATGTCAGTTCACCCGCAATAAAGCACCGTACTACATGGTTATAAAGTGTTATTTTATGAGTTAGTGTAGTTAGCGGTCTGTAATCCCGGTATTAATGGAAATTTCAACTGAAGTATTTAATGAAACGTATTTAATATAGGGCTTTTAGCTTTTAAGCTTTCAGCTAGACATTAAAACATGGTGAAAACTTGTAAATTTGGATATTTTGTGGTTTTATATTTTTTTATTTACAATAAATTTATCGTTTAAGATCAGTTTCTTAAGATTTAAAGAGATAGAGGGATAATTTTGTCACTTTTGCATATTTTTGTAGAGGATATGAATCCGTAAATAAATCATCTATCTGCATCGTTTTCGAGAAAAACAGAATTGAGAATATACAGAGTGGTCCGAAGTTTACCTGACAAACTTCGACACGTGATAGAGGGACTTAAAATAAGCCGAAAAGTTCCTATCAACTTACATCCTTAGGGGATTGCTAACAAAGATACAGGATGTTAAAGTTTTGTGAAAAACAAACAATTTTTTTTATAACTCTAAAATTACGAAAGCTATCGAGTTTTAGGGGCGGTGATGATTTTGAAGTCTCTATTGTTTCATAAAATCTTATCTTTGTACTGCCTCCAGTGACGCCGCCAGAGGGTGGGGGAGATGAATTTTTCGCCGAAACTATGTTACGCCACTGCTTT
Organism: Rhamnusium bicolor; assembly: GCA_029963845.1. NCBI lineage: Eukaryota > Metazoa > Arthropoda > Insecta > Coleoptera > Cerambycidae > Rhamnusium > Rhamnusium bicolor. The sequence goes on along the minus strand of JANEYF010005260.1, from coordinate 181,826 downwards.
GTGCAGTTGATTTTGAGATTGTTCGATTCAGTGTTTAATTTGGAAGAAAGAAGGTATCTTTTAGTTTTTTCGTACAACGCTTACTTTTCGAGTAAAACGGCTATTTCTGCTTTCTCTACTAAAACAGTAAAACCTTTCCTACATTAATGATAAAATTAATAATCCTAGTTGCCTTTGGTAAACAATGAAACAGTGTTGTCAGTCAATGTTTGACCTGTCAAAACTAGTGTTAGTGTTGTGTACCAAGCTACAAGATGCCAAGATTGTTCAGCAATGAAGAGTATGCTGATATTCATTTTATTTATGGGTTTTGTGATGGCAATGCTCAACAGGCAGTTCGAGAATACCGAAGGAGGTATCCAAATAGGAGACGACCAAATGTTCAAGTTTTTACAGACACCCATCGCAATTTTTGCGAAAGGGGATTGCGAGATAACCGACAAAATAGAAATGAAGATCGAAGAAATATTGGAAGAAATGGAAACTGAAGAATTCTTAGAGCTTTTGGCGAAAATCCAAGTTTAAGTTCTCGCAGGGCAGTACAACAATTAGGAACATCCAAGCCTAAAGTGCTACGAGTATTACATCGAGATCACAGAAAGCTTATCATTTATATCCCGTACAAAATTTACATCCCGGTGATACAGAGAAGCGTTTAAGTTTTTGTCGTTGGCTAATTAACTTTGTAAGGGGGAATCCCGAATTCTTAAGAAAAATATTATGGATCGATGAGGCGACGTTTACCAGAGCTGGAGTAGTGAATCACCATAATATGCATGTTTGGGCACACGCAAATCCTCACCAAACCCGCCTTCGATCATTTCAAAATGAATTTAGTGTAAATGTTTGGTTGGGTATTATTGGCAACAACATGTGTGGCCCACACTTCTTCCCGCCTAGGCTGAATGCAGAATTGTTTCGAGATTTCTTCACTCATGACCTTCTTGAAATAATGGGAGATGTTCCCCTTGATGTACGAAATGAAAGTTGGATACAGTTGGATGGAGCACCGGCGCATTTTGGACGGGTGGTGCGCGAATGGTTGGACGCTAATTATCCTGAGAGATGGATAGGTCGTGTGGGAAACAATTATAACGCCCAGGAGAATATTGTAAGAGGTCCGGTGGCCTGGCCACCAAGATCACCTGACCTCACGCCTTTAGACTTTTATATGTGGGGTTATGTAAAAGAAAAAGTTTATGCTACACCGGTGACAACGCGAGATCAGCTACTTGAGCGTATCCAACAAGCTTGCAACGAGATGAGGGAAAAATCATCAACAAGTATCCGCCGCTGTCAATTCCACAATTCAGAGGTGTCACAAATGTATTGAAGTGAATGGGCTCCAATTTGAGCAACTTCTTTAATTTCCTGTGTTTCATTGTTTGGTAATGAGTTTTATTTATGTTCTTAGTTTTTACATAAATTCTGTAATTTATGAAATAAACTTTCAATAAAGTTTAGTCATGAAAATGCTTTTTACTATTTTACTCGAAAAGTAAGTGTTGTAGGAAAAAACTAAAAGATACCTTCTTTCTTCCAAATTGAACACTGAATCGAACAATCTCAAAATCAACTGCACAAAACAGGCGGCGCCACTGGAGGCAGTACAAAGATAAGATTTTATGAAACAATAGAGACTTAAAAATCATCACCGCCCCTAAAACTTCAAGTCGATAGCTTTCGTAATTTTAGAGTTATTAAAAAAATTGTTTGTTTTTCACAAAACTTTAACATCCTGTATCTTTGTTAGCAATCCCCTAAGGATGTAAGTTGATAGGAACTTTTCGGCTTATTTTAAGTCCCTCTATCACATGTCGAAGTTTGTCAGATAAACTTCGGACCACCCTGTATAGAATCAAAAATACTTTCCAAAAGCAATTTTTATGCCTAGTAATATCATCATAGAAGTGTCAAGTGATGTTTCTATGAAATCACTATTTAATAATAATAACCGCACCTTCCTTCTTAAATCAGATTAGTGGCAATACCTTGAATATTGTTTGCTTGTTTTTATTTAATTTCAAATTAAACACAAAGTAATATTTTATTTAATGAATTTTATAACAGTTTTAATTGTGTGATAATAGATTACTTTATTGTTAAATAATGGTAATGTGAAATAAATAAGAAAGAAAAACATATGAAATTGCGGTTATTATTTTTAATTAACGGTGTTATGACATTTCAGCTGAAAATGTTAATTAAACATGCATGTCTGATATTCAGGGTGTTTCAAAGATGTCCCGACAAACTTCGAGAGGTGATTCCTCAAAAAAAAAAAAAACTACCGACTTCAAACTTGGCAGGGAAAAATTACTTTCACAGTACGTACTAGTGGTGGCTGGTGGATTTAGGTTGTACCATATCTCAGTATTGAGGCATAGAAATCAAGCAATATTTTAAAACACGTCTATCAGTATTGAAGAAATTTTTGCAGATTTTTTTTTTTAAATTGAGAAAATTTGAGAAAAAGTTACAAAAAATGCTCAGCCTCCTCAGATTCCTTCTAGACTATTAGTAAAATCTCCGAAAAACTTTTTTTTCCGTGATCACAAGGAAAATTTATCAGCCCATTTTTTTTTTGTTTTCAAAAAATTTTGATTTTTGTAAACTTATAACAATTTGAAATTTACACAATTAAGAACATAATTTTCAGTGTCATAAATTTACAGAAAATCTAAATTTTCGAAAACCAAAAAATCTCTGCAAACTATTTTTTTTCGTAATCAGAAGGAAAATTTGTCAGCTCGTGTTTTTTTTTTGTTTTCGAAAATTTTTATTTTTGGTAAAGTTATAACATTTTGAAATTTACACAATGAAGAACATAATTTTTAGTGTCATAAATTTACAAAAAAATCTAAATTTTCGAAAACCAAAAAAAAACGGGCTGATAAATTTTCCCACTGATTACGAAAAATTTACTAATGGTATAGAAGGAATCTGGGAAAGCTGCGCATTTTTGCAACTTTTTTCTCAATTTTTTTTTTTAATTTTTTCTGCAAAACTTCTGCAATCAGTATTGATAGTCGTGTCTTAAAATATTACTTGGGTTCCATGCTACAATATTGAGATATTGTATAACTTAAATACACCAGCCGCCACTGGTACGTAGTTTATTACAGACTTATTTGCAACATAAAAAATATCGGCTTCTTTGATGGCGGTAAAAAAATCAAAGAAGCCGACATTTTTTATGTTGCAAATAAGTTTAAAATAAACTTTACACGAAGAGTTTCCATCAAAAACTAATCGGTGGTGTCGGCGCTAAGGCGAGTTGGGGTGATAATACCTTACGTAAACAAGTTATTTGACTTCCTTTCTTGGCAAAAAAAGTTTTTACTAAAATAATAAATGTTATATGCTATAACGATTTCCATTACGTCATTTGATTTATCGGTTTTTTCCCGTTAAGAAAAGTTTAGCAAAATAATTGAATCGGTCTGTAATTTTGTATAAATTGGTTTGTTTATCTTAATGCCACAAACGATTTTGAACTTCTGGTCTGAATGTCTGTATAAACTTCAAGTTGAAATTTATTGCCATATAATTTTATGAAATATTTGCATAGTTGTAAAAGGACAAATCATTTTGTAAATATCAAACATGATCGATGTTATCATTTGAGAATAATAAAAATGAGCTGATTTTTAATAATATTATTTGTATCTCTAATTTTCAACTTTCTACATGTAAACGATGTGAATTAGAGTGAAAACAATATAATTAATTATCATTTACTGCATCAACACTGCATAATGCATAATTATTGTTTTTTTTAATTAATGTTGTACTAACCAAGTTTATCTATTAAATATTTTGGCTGTTGTGGTAAATGTTGCAGAAATAAAACAAAAAAAATTCCATTACAACGAGGAAAATGGATTGTTTCCATGGTGGCTCTTTATTAATAAGACAACTTTTCATTTTGTTACACTGAGTAAAAGAAAATTTTTAGCTAAATCTGGATAATAGGACAATATTTAGAGGTCACCCAGAGACAGGAAAATTGTAAAATAATTTAAAAATTACATTTCGTTATAAATACTGTAGCAGACCATTCTTATAACATTTAGTCCTTGTTCATGCACACTTTTATTATAATTTGTTAAGCGCTTTCGGTGGTCACTAACAACTTGCAAGGATACTGAAATTGTTCCTCTTTTCTTGTTATGGTTTTATTGTATTCCTCAACTAGCACCATGCCACTCTCAGCGTTATCATTAATTACTTTAATATTACTATTTCACCACCTCTTGCATAGTCGTGATTATTTTTTCCAAATACTTGAATCATCTTCCAAAAAAGATGTACTTATATTTAGCTTAAAAAAAACGACTTAGTATTTTTTGTAACAAATTGATCGATGACGGTAGCATGGGCTTCAAACCATCTCACAGATTTGCCCGAAGTTTTGCACCTTTTATAGGGGTTTTCGAAACCAGGATTATCTCTCAGAGCAATAACAATTTTCTTTTTTTACTTCAGATGAAAGATTTTTGTCAAAAAAAGCCAGTTCAACGAGTTCTTCTGACATATCATAGATGATTCAGAAACTTCTCTTTCATGACTCTTGAAGTAACTGATAATTTATTTCATAATTTTTCTAGACTTGTAAGAAATTGCAAATCAGTTGCTGGTGCAGAAGCATTTTTAGAAGTTAAAAACCATGCTCTAATATACACGTACACACCTCAAAGACGTTTCTTTTCTTATTTTTAATGAATAAATGTCTTTTGACATTCACCCTGCATAATGGATCGGTCCCGGTACCGTGAATAATGTCAGTATATTCTTCCAAAAAACAACAACCAGGTCCTGAAATTCTTGATAATCAAAGCATGGCTCAGAATCTTTTTAAAAATGGAATAGTTATTAATCAATCACTTATCTTTTGATTAACGTTGGCCGTACCTTTTCATTTAGTTGCTTTAAATAAACGTCTGGAATATCAACCCGAATATCAGCTACACGGCTGGATATGGATGCTCGTTTATAAGTTATGACTCTAGAAAACTGTGTTTTGTCAATAGAAGGACAAACTCATAGCTTTCTCATAAACTGGTCTCAAAATAATTTGAAATATATTATACATAGTTACGCCACTGGACTGTGTAGACTGGTTAGATGAGACTGGAATTGTACGCGAACGGCCGGGAATATTCTGGACTGCTCTAGATCGTGTGAATGGATGTATAAATAAGACACACGGTGGGCCGAGTCTCAATCTTAAGTTGAACGTGAACGAGTAAAGAAGAAATAAGAAAGAGACTTATAAGTGTTCAAGTGTGATTATAGTTAAGACAGTAATTAATCTATTGTTGTTAATTGTTAATTAGTAAATAAAGTAGTGAGTAAGTGTTACCTGGACTTTCAATCAACGAATCTACGAGTATAGGTGTTTGTGTGGATAGCAGACACGTAACAATTTGGTGTCGAAAGTGGATTGGAAGAGAAATTTCTGGAATATTCGAAAAGATTCTACAGTGTTCTTCTCAGGAATTAGGGGTGACACGAAGGATTAACCTACTGGACAGTGTTTGGGAGGACTATTTCTGGACTGAATAGCGAATTTAAAGTGAATTTTCGAGAAGTTTCTAGAACATTCGATTCAGAAATAGCTGCAAATACGCGAGTGCCGCTAGTAATAACGTGTTGTAGACTGAGAAAAAGGACTACTAGTGCAATTTCTGGAAAGTTCTAGAACATTCTATTTGGAAACTACAGGAGATACGTGAATTGTGTCGACGGGAACGTGTTGTAGACTTAAAAACAATACTATAAGTGACTTTTTGTGACAATTCTAGAACGTTCGATTTGGAAACTACAGGAGATACGTAAACTGTGTTAACGGAAACGTGTTATAGACTCAAAACAAGACTTATTAGTGATAATTTGTAAAAATTTTCGAACATTCCATTGCACAATTAATGGAGATAAGTAAATTTTATCAACACAAAAGAGGTATAGACTCTAAATAAGACTTTTTAGTGCTGTTTCGAGATTTTTCTGGAACATTCCATTATTGAAATATATGTGATATCAACATTTTATGGACTTAATAGTGTAATAAACTTTATTTTGAACTGATTTAGGTGTCGTGAAAGGACATTTCAAATAAATCAGTGGGGCTGAAGGCTCTATAGGCACAATGGGACTCCCTTATAGTAGAGGATGGACTGCTAAAGAGGGCGTGGGAAAGTCCAGATGGGACAAAAGTTACTTTGAAATTGTTAATCCCGAGGTGTCATGTAGCAAATGTACTTCAGCAAGTGCATAATGGAACGTCTGGCGGACATTTTAGCATCAACAAAACCTTGACTAAAGTAAGAGAACGTTTCTACTGGGTAAACAGTCGTCAAGATGTGGAGGCTTGGTGCCGCCAATGTGAAGTTTGCGCGGCAAGAATGGGACCACAAATAAGAAATAAGCAATATAACGCCAGGGCTCCTTTTGAGCGAATTACAATAATAAGTGACCGTATGAAGGCTCGTTATGATCTTAAGGCTAATTCAGGAGGGTACCAGGTGGGAGAGTTGGTTTGGCTATATAACCCACCACGAAAGAAAGGCAGGTCCCTGAAGCTTCACCACCCTTGGGAAGGACCTTACACTGTCGTCACCAGACTAAACGACGTTGTATATAGAATTCAGCAAAGTCCAAAATCTAAGCTGAAGGTGGTGCATATAGAGAGACTAGCCAAGTATGCAGGGAACAATGAATTGCCTGATCGGGACGCTCAGGCTTAAGGAGGGGCAGTGTTACGCCACGAATTGTACGCGAACAGCCGGGAATATTCTGGACTGCTCTAGATCGTGTGAATGGATGTATAAATAAGACACACGGTGGGCCGAGTCTCAATCTTAAGTTGAACGTGAACGAGTAAAGAAGAAATAAGAAAGAGACTTATAAGTGTTCAAGTGTGATTATAGTTAATACGGTAATTAATCTATTGTTGTTAATTGTTAATTAGTAAATAAAGTAGTAAGTGTTACCTGGACTTTCAATCAACGAATCTACGAGTATAGGTTTTTTGTGTGAATAGCAAACACGTGACAATATATTAGGCAAACCAAATGCAAGAGAAACTTTTCCATTTTACTCCAACACAGTACATGTTCCCTGTATGTGCCCAATATTGGTCGAAGTGGTATCAAAGTATATGGCACCAACTTTGTCACGAATTTGACCAATAAATCTATTATAGCTGTAGATTGGACGTGTAGTGAAAATATCCCTCTAAGGGATTTCTTACTTGAAACTTTGTGTTTTTCGTGATATCGATGTACAATATTTCCTTGTCCTCACATCTTTTACGTTTCAAACATAAATTTTTGTCTTCTCCAACCATAGCACGTATCCTGAATGAAAATAAACGGGGATTACGGCATGTACAATATATCGCTGTGGTGTATAAACGTTAAGTTCATTGCGTGACCTTTAAATATTTTTCCATTTAGGGAAACCGAGCTAAGGTTTCCTTTTTGAGATTAATAACATTTTAATACGGTGAGAGGCTAAAATTTCAAAAGTTGGAAAATAATGACCGCCCTAGTTTCCATACTTTTGGCTAACATGGTATATTTCTAGCGAAATCTGTTTATTTCTAATCTTTATTTTTATTTGGTTTGTCCGTCTGAGTACGTAAACAAATATCAACATTAACTGACCATAATAATAATAATAAGATAAAAAAATTTCAGTTATTTACTCTAAAAATCACTTTTATTTTATATTCGCAAACTTCAATTCCGTTACGTAAATAATCCGCAGAGCTTAATAGTTTAAACATTAATTTGTACATGTATGAATTTAAATTTTGTTGACATACGCGTGCCTAGCATACAAAATACAAATTAAATTAAGCTTAGTATTATGTGAATGGATTTTGTAACAATACAGGAGTGCTCTTAATAGAAAATCAGTTTATAACTACTATGTAATACAATACATTAGGATGTCAATATACAGGGTGTCAATTTTTAGTATCTGATTAACATTTATGAAAATTTAAAAAATGCATTCTAAAAGAAGTAAAAGTTTTGTTAATAAGAACTTTCTTTGCTCTTTTTTTTAGCGGCATTAAATATATCTCGAGCATCAGATATTGAGAATATGCCTAATATTATTTTGGAAAATAATAAGCAAAACAAATTTGTTGGGGGCTTTAGTACAAAAGCGTCACATTAGGATCTATTACTGATGGTAAAGATTACTCCCTACTCTACTGAAAGTAAATATAGAGTATCTACCTTTCTTCCTATCCCGGTGGAAAATTTATTTTGTTCTGTGTTCTACTTTTGCTTTCATTGATATATCCGTGACATTTACTGTTTCTCCCCGTCTGGGAAAAATTTCTCAGGTGGTACATTTTTTCTTTGCTTTGAAGGTAATATACTCGTATATGGTCGTTCCAAATGTCAACTTTCCATCTTTACTGAACATTAATAAATGATTTAACTTATCACCAAGGGCAATATTTCTAAGGTTTTGGCATTTCCACGCCATAACACGATTAAAGTATATAACTTTGTTTATAAAGCTCATTAGAGTGTCGTGGAAGAATAATTCAAATTTATATAATAGGTATGTTTCGTAGAATATCTGCTGCTGTATCATATTTTATGTTTCTATAGACATTTCTCGTAGAGCCAATATAGAATCTCATCTCAGAATTGTTCCAAATATTTGGACACCCTATATAAAAGCTATATATATGCACATTATAATACTATTGAAATATATTTTAATGTCTGTCCTGCTCAGCGTGAGAATAGAAACCTATTTTCATGTAGATCAACTACCAGATTTAAAAACTTTTAGAAACATTCGTATGACTTTTAAGAACAAAGTATATGAAAATATATTCGAACATTGTGGCTCAGTCGCCTCGTCTTAATACCTCTGATATTTATTCGTCAAAATTTAATAAGAAATGCAAAATTTACAATGTTTGTGGCAAGGAACACTTACATACAAAACATTACCATATTTTTTTCCCCTAATTAAATTAGGTTCGTATTTATATAATTCTAGGAACAATTACAACATAGTAACAATTACAAATATTATTGAATGAAAATTGTTCGTGTTATATTTTTTGAGACAGCAAATCATCAGATCCAGTCCAATCATGATCATTTACTGTGTATCTTTGAAAAATTAAGACCATTATTTGTGTTTAGTTTAACCAGTTTTGTACGAGTTTTCGTCTATTTCTTAATTATGAACAAGAAAAAATCAGTTTAACGGGGGGGTTAAAAAAAAAAATGTTCTTCAAAAACTGGCCTATTTAATATATGAATTTGTCCAAAGATAAAAATTAGGTCTATTTCCTTTTTATTGTCGCAAAAAGCATCTCCAATTAATTGTGATCTTGTAAATCGAAATAACCCTCAATAATCTTATTAATTTATCCATCAACATCGGAATGATTATCTTGAGCCATTATACGTTAAAAATTTTTTTATGAAAAGTATAACAGCTTTATTCTGAAGAACATTATATGAACTGAATGAGTTGGTACAAAAATACATAAAATTACCACCATAACAAAATAATAACAAAAACGGCAGGTATGTTGTCTTTTATCAGATAGTTTCTTTGCGACAGTGATTTGTATCAACAATCAACCATTAATTCCATATGTCATACACTTGCAAGTTTCCCTATCAGAAACTTTCATTTCTTTTACCCGATTTACCTAATTCTTTGTTACGGATGTCATCAAATATTCTTCAGATAAATTTTTTCAGGACTAAGGAACCATTTTTGATGAGTAATTTTATTTTTTCTCACAAAATCTTTCTTGCATGGACATAGTCGGCTATGGTTTTATGCTGTAAAAAGTTTCGAATGTTTCCTCTCATGAACACAGCTGAATCAGTACAATTTGATTTTTTTATTGTAGTTGAGAATACCCACTGAGAGTTTTCTGATTTTCAAAATTTGGAGCACTGATCTTGTAAATCTATATTTCTTTATTACTTTTCAAGAGACTATTTTCTTGAATACTTGTTTCTCACGATTGATTTTTAACTTGGTACGATTTTGACAGCTGATCTTTGATAACCTCGCTGAAAAGAATTTGTTCGTTCACCTCGTTTTGTTCGATTTATCACAGCTTTATCTAATAGATTAACTTTTTTTATATTTGGAGTGGGTACACTACGGCTATTTTGACTTTTAATTTATAAGGGACAACACACAGAGAAAAATCTGTGACATTTTATGTCAATTGTAAAAAAAATTAACTCCAAATTGGTCTTAAAAAAGTGGCAGAAATAATTGTTGCAAATTAGTATATTTTTAGAGTAGGTAATTATCTTGTATGTTGTGCTTTGAAATTTTACAATTATTTAAAAAAATGCAACCAAACCTGTTCCCTAATGTTGTGCAAAATGTTACAAAACGATCTTTCTTTGCGTAGCGTTTGTTCAGTACATCTACTTTTTCTATAGGTAATTAATTTTATTTTTCAACTTCTTTTCTCGATGACGTTTCATTTTATATCTATTTGATCTCCAATTATTCTCTTGTCGCTTAGATGTTTCTATGACTTGAATGGTAGCACATTTTTTTCATCATCTAATGCGGGAGGCGTCTAATCTTGAATGAAATTATCTTGGCGAATGAAATGTGTCTGCCAGATCCTGCTATTTTACGATTTTCCAGTTTTTTCTTTTGTTGTATTGGGATAAGTTCTTCAATACTTGTTATAATTTTTTCTTCTGATTATTTTCTTCCCTCTTTCATTTTCCGAATCATTTCTAATTTTTCATTTCACAATTAATGATGTTTCCTCGGTGCTTATTTGTTTTATTATATTTGTCATCGTAAGTGTTCTCTAAAAGGAAAACAAATAAATACAATCGAATCATTCCCGTGCTTAGTACATCATTCCCATGACAATAAATATTCATGGAAATGACGCCACGTGAATGACAAAATTCCATATTTTTGAACTACAAAAAATTTTAATTAGTAATTAGGAAACATTTTTGGAATGCCGTGATATCTCGACAAGGTTATATACTTTTTCTAATTATAATTTATATTGACATATTCATAGGAATGTAATACCACGAGACTGATAACTGATACCACCTCAGGTTCACAAATTATATCGACGCTAAGAAACAATACCTCTCCGTTTATCTCCAAATTAGCAGTTTTAGAAGAGTATGGCACTAAAAAACCGTAAAAATTCTTACTAATAGGTATTTAACCTACATGTCATTTTTATCGATGAAGATTTTCTTGGTGATAATCGGTTAATTTTAGAATTGTTGTACTACAGAAATTTTCTTAAATTCCTTGGTAAAGAAGTTTTTGGTATCTTGGAATTATTAATCTTGGATACAAGATTTTGTGAACTGTTGGACATATGACAATGGACATTAATTTACAATTCTAAACCGGTTTTGGCAAAAATCCGGAATACTCCCGAGAATATTCCTTCTCAACGCGAATCATATGCATTAATGAATTCAATACAAATTCCGGTTTCATTTACTTTACGGGTATAAAGATGTTCAGACAAGTAATTGAAATAACGAAAATCTCCAATGTTTAAGCACCTCTCAAGGTGTTACGAGTTCACGACGACTGACGACATTGTCCAGATACCAGAAGAACATTACAGTTTGTTGTTGTTACACCTTATTTATGCCACGCGTGTTTTGACATGGTGATAAGCTGATGGCGCTGGTTATGAGACTGGATTAAATCAATCCAAAGACAACATTGAGTATTCCCGCGGGAATTTATAAGTACCTCGGGAATTTCCCAGAAATATTCCCGGTCCGGGACTATTCCCACCGGGGAATATTTCTCATAGCATATTGCTAGAATTAACCGATTTGGACATATCACGAAAATGATCATAATATTATTCAGGTTCATTGTAAATTAACCATAAAAAGAATCAGTCGTTTTCAATATGGTCCATATCGCAAGAGACACGATATTTATTGAAACCGATTTCTTTTGTGAAATTTATTACGCATTTTTATGAATAATTCGGCCAAGGACGCAAAAACAGACACTTTCTGGAGAATTACCCCTAATCTTCATCACTATTTACATTTACGTACATCAATTTTTTTTTAAATAGTTGATAGATAACAATTTTCAAATTAGTGAATTTTATTGTACATTTAAAAAATATTGATGGATACATTATTAACTTTTTATAATTGTTTATACAAACTATAGTAAATTTTGTTTTAAATATTTTTTTCATACTATAACATTTTGCAAAATATAATAACGGTAACTAGCGACGGTACTTTTACAATAATGTTTGTTATATATGTGACATGACAGCTGAATGTCCCGACAATGTCAAATACCCGTGAAAATATTTTAAAATTGCAGTATTAAAAACAACAATTCAAATGTCATCGCACCTCAAGTATATGACAGGTGGTGTTTGGAATACAGCTAAAAGGGATATTAATAAAAAACAGTTTCATTGAATAAATAAGTTATACGAGATAAAAGTTATAAATTAAAAAATAATCGTTAAATATTAATTGCACAAATATCTTTAAATTTAATTGACACTAATACACTATACAGCAATTATGTATTTCGTTTATTACAATTACTTTCACTTATTTCGTTTAGGCCGCCATATACAAGATCGAGCCGGCTCATTAGATACACGATCTAGTGGTATGCGCAGTTTACATTCGCCCGTCTGTTGCCAGCGCGATTTTCAGAAGGTGCTTTTATATAGGTTAGGATATTACTTTTCTCAAAAAGAAGGTCTTTTTGAAAATCTGATTTTTATTTATTTATTTATTTACGTATTATTTTATTTTTTTTTATAATAGAGGTATTATTTTTCTTTATCATTTATGAGAATATTAATTTATGTTTTTAGAATTACATTCAGATAATTTTACTAAATACGTCAACACGCAAAAAGTTCTTTGACAGACGTCGTATTCAGACGAGCAACTATAAACTACGCATACCAGTTAGAAATATTCTGATTGGAATAGAAGCAACTACAATTTAAAAAAAAGGAATTGAAATAATAGTACCAATTTGCAACTGTTAGTTCCATATGTCTTAAGGACAACTCCTATTGATTTTGAGTGGCACTCGAATATGTAAAATCATTACAAAGTGCCATATGATTGCAATAATATTACACCAAATAGAACCATTAGAGTCAAATGTACTCTAATAGTCATTTTTATCCACAAACTGAAGTTCCTGGCTATTTACCTTCGTCAGTATCTCTGATATTGACAAAAAGTGTTTGCTGTTATTATCGACAAAGACGTCCTATGGACGCCAGGAGAACATTACACCATTGACAATATTTGGATCCCCTTTAGAACGTCAAAACAATTACAGTAGTCAGTAGTCAGTTGTTCAAACAATAATAAGTTTTGTAGTAGTAGTAGTCCCAAAAACGCCATTTGTTACAAACAAACAATGACATCTCTAAAACGTCCAAATTATTTATCCTCTTTAGATTATACACATACGTTAGAAAGACGTTTATAATGTCCAAACACCATTTGAAAAACGTGTCTTTTTTAGATACAAACAACTTAAAAATGTCGCGGTTTTACACGTATCAGATAACGAAATTATAAACGTTTAATATTAATATATGTGAAACGATCTTCCCGAACTCTTCAGGAAGAATTAAAGTAGATATATATTGGACTCGGGATTTTCGTTTTTGTATTTGGAGGAAATTATTCCTTAAGTGTAAAAATTTCCCATTTTAGTGAGTCAGTATTATTGTAATCTCAATATTTTCTTGTTCTAATATTAAGAGCACTGTTATTTAATTCAATGCAATTCTTGCTCCTAGATTGAGTAGTTGTTTTAATAGTTTCTATGATAAAATGTATTGAAAGTATTGTTTTTGGTTTATAATATGCCTAAAACTTTTATACTAGTACAATCAGATAAGAATGACAGTATAACATATATAGATATTTATTATTATTAGCATGTTAGGTTTAAAAATGCTTATGTAATATTCAATAATAATGTTATTATTTGTTCTAGAAATGCATAAAATACTAAGCAATAATATGTCAGATTTTTTAAAATCTACTAGTGTACGTAACTCCAAAACCTTTTAAAACGTTTTGTTCACTATCTCAGTTAATACGGACGTTTCATGAACATTTAAGATAACAGTTTTATTTAAATGCTTTAAATAACGTTAATTTAATGTTGTCAAAAGAACTGCCAACATTTTTCGTGAATAAATCATGTATTTTTAACGTTACGATAGACCGTTATTTTTCCAACAATAAATGAACGGTTGATTTTCCAACGTAACACGAATTATCAAACACGTTGAAATACGTTTTAAAAACGTATGTATGTTTACTGGGTATGACAGAAGATTTTAATTGTTCTACATACTAGACTTATTTCATTTTGTTGCTAACGTTCTGGATTCATTAGAGTGAATAATATTAACAAAATATGGTTTCGGTGTTGTTGTAACAGTTAATATAAAGATCCTACAAATTGTCAGGCATTTTGTAAAAGATCTAATAAATGTTTTCTTTTTGAAAATTTAATTTTCAAAATTAATATTTTTAATAATTTTTAGTATTCTTTCAGTTTGCGATTGGTTTTTTAAATCTAAGTAAGCTTGGTTAAAAATTCTAACAACCGATCTGAGCCCTGCTCGCTGGCAAGTATGTGATTTACAATCAAGATAATAAACGTATGTACATATCGATTTATCGGATCAGTACAACTGACCTGTATACAAAAGACCTCGTATTAGTTTATCTGCAAAATATCGACACTTATTGCTGATTACACAATGTTTAGCATTAACACGTGTATCGGACATCATCGGTCTTGTGATTGAGAGAAGTAATTATGCGTTAGTAATTTTGAACTGGTTTTTATGATGAATTTTTAAATTCAACAGTTGATGAATGATGTTACAGCTTCTTGAACAGTGTATTGATCTATGCGTGTTAGATGAATAATTATGTTAAATATTAGAAGAATCAATCGGTGCACAATAATACAGCCATTATTATATGTACAGGTTGCGGCAAGTGTGTGGACTGGCCCTTGTGAAACTCAAAGTAATCAAATAATTATTGTGTCTATACCGAACTAAATCCATGTGTCAGCTTTTCTTACCCTTCCTAATCGGTGGGATGTACGACTAATTACATTTTCATTTGACGGGATACATTAACATGCGAAATTACCGTTACTGGTCTAATGAAAATCCAAAACAAATTCACCAACAGCCACTTTATAACGTTGAAGTAACTGTTTGGCGTGCGATTTCGTCCTTTGTCATCTTTGGGCCTCATTTTTTCGATATTTGACAAGGGTGTGCAGACCGTTACATCGACTCGATATAAAAATATGCTGGAGACATTTTTAGTACCAGAATTGCGTCGTTTTCCTCAAATTCCCGTTGACTTATGGCTGCAACAGGATGAAACCACAGCTCATACCGCAAGAACCTTCTGTGGATGTTACTCGAAGTGTTTCCTCATCATTTAGTGTCACAGAATAGGGATTTGCTGTGGTATACTAAGCCCTGGATCTTACAGCTTGTATTTTTTTTTGTGGAGTTATCTAAAGTCCAAAGTTTACATTAATCGCCCACATGCCATCCAGGACCTCAAGGATAATACACGGAAAGAAGTTAGAAGGATACCGGTGAATATGGTCAGAAATAACATACCATAAATACCTATATTTCCCGAACGTACCTCAAGGTACCTTGTGTTAGAGAGGGCTACATATTTAGAAAAATGGACACACACCCAATGTCCGAGTATGCTAGGATTAATTTCTGGTTTAGAAAAAATCCTAGCTCCTCGACTGAGGATCGACCCGAGACTCCAGGGTGTCCTTACCACTCGACCACGAAGCCAAATGTAATGGCAAACGTCTGTATATGAATGGAGGAATGTTTGGAGAAAAGAGAGTATCACTTCGCAATTGTTTTTTTTAAATGAAATGCGTTTTCATGCTCCTCAATGATGTACAGTTATTTTATTAATACAATTTTTTACACCTAACTTGCAACACTTTGAAATGTGACTCGTTTTCATCGTGCACCTTATATGTGAATGAGGCAACATAATAAATATAATTATTATTTAGTCCAATACAAAATATAAGAAACATAAAAATCAAGCTATACTTGTAAATTTAAATTGCTTGTTGACATCGAAGGACAATCGATCTACGTCAAGGACGCCTTGGCCATTATCTATTTTCTTTGTTGGTTTGCAACTTACCAGCAAAGGAAAGTCGGGCAATGTTGTAAGATCTATGTTGCTGTTTATTTTAGAAATAAATTATTGCGAATAAAATTAGTTTCCTTTATCAAAATAAACCAAAAAAATGATATTTTCTTGATCTTTGGCCATGATGCCAAATGGATTTAACAGCATTAGGCGCAAGAGTAACTTCGCTCCAGGCGCAATTTTATCTTAGTCCGGCCCTGATAATTATTTTACGTAATCTTTCATAAAGGTATCTAATTATCAAAATTGTTCAAATAACATTTGCATTTTGATAATTTTTGAATAAAATTAATCCTAGTTAATAAACAAAATATGAATTCATTATATTCTGCAAATTCATCCGATAGACATACATATTTTTTACCTAAAGTTCCATGTGGTACATCAAATAAAAAATAATAAAATTGCCGTGGTAAAAGTTCATAATAAAAGTACGTCAAGAATATCATTTTTCTTCACAGAAAGTAGGACAGCCCAGCATCTCAATGCATCTGTACATCCAAGTTTGACCAAATTACATCCTACATAAATTTCACTTACCTTCAACCGTCAAATTCACCGAATCGTTTTGTCGTCGCAAGGATCTCTCAAACTCCTACAAAATTAAAAGACAACAACGGCGAATAACAATGATGTCTGGCGGGTACACAATCTGCAGCCTCCTGCTTACAATTGCGCGCGCAAACACGCAAGCCGGCTAACAGCAACCGGCGATTCCTCACCAACAGTTAACTGAAGTTCTTCCTGCTGGTTTAAGCAAAAAGCGGACGGTTCACGTGCCTTCCCAGGCTCGGATCTTGCCCAAAGTTCGTCTAGTTTTTATTAAAGCGGACGCCGTTAATCTTCTATAATGTAAAATTCTGCAATGACCTACACTTGTGTAGCCAAGGTGGTGGTACTACTACAGTCCAATATTACATCCTGCTTTCAGGACCTTTCAGTGAACTTTTGACTTGCTTTATTTTGAGTGACATTTAATGGTTAGAAGTGCTATACAGTGACTATATATTGTGTGTGTGTGTGTGTGTTTTGAGATTTGCACAGTGTCCTTAGAAGGTTTTGCATTGAAAATAATAGACAGGTAAACTGATAAAACAGAAAATTTCGTAAATTTATTTTTTCAGTTAATGTACAAGCATGGATATGAGGTTATAAATATATTACTGAATATTTAAAAAAGAAATACTTCCCAGTCATTGCTAGCTGCATGATAAATAAAAAAAATGTTGCAAGTAACTGCCCAAAAATATTGAGTTGTATTGATAAGGTGGAGTGGTATGAGAGCTTTAATGTACTCTAGTTCAATTTTTTAGAGATAGTCGAATTTTTCTTTGTAGTAAAAATTGATTATAGAGAACTAATATCCAGTATACACACTAGCACTTTTTTTTGCCTATAAAAATATTTTTTTGCAAATTAATTTTCTGAAATAATGAGGACAATTAATTTTATTTACATATACGACGACATGAAAAATTCTTAAAAAATAAAACCTATATTTTTAATTCCTTTCATTTCCAAAAGCAACAACAGAAGTATTGTGTACTCATAGACTTCTGTTTCTGTTTTATTTAACAAAAGTTGGTTGTTTATATTTTCCTCATTTTTATAAGTTTAATAAAAAAAATATACTTAACATAATCTCAGACTGATAGATATTCCAGGTTCCTCCCACCGAACCTGGAATCATTAAGTCATGAAAAAGTCATGAATTTGAATTCTGAAGTGCGGGAACGCTCTTCCAATTCACACTATCAAAATCAATAGTATCTCGTACTGCATTTATCGAAAAAATCACAAAGTTCTTTTACACAGAGAACACAGAATATTTTAAATATAGCAAAAAACATTTTGTAGACCTTCGACAAATTAACTCCCCCCCCATATTTTCGTTATTTATGAACATATTTAAAAAATTGAGAAACATGGTATGTTTTTTTTTCAAAGTTTTCAACAAGCTCTTTGAAAAAAATCTTTAAACTATAGGATATACAAAGACGTTCATTTTTGAAATTGTATATTTCATTTAAGAATTGAATTCCGCTTTTTTTACAGAACAGTTGAACTCAAATAAGGCTCTCTTATTATGCCACAATGAACACCTCAAAGAAGAGATAGGTAGAAATGGACCAATGAGATAGCCACCAAGATCTCCAAAGATGAACCTCTTGACTTTTTTGTGGGGCTATATAAAAATGAAGTCTATGAAAATAGTAATAGTTCGAACGATTTCGTTTAAAAGAATAATATTAAAATAAAATTAAAATAATATTTTTCGGGTTATATATCCAAAACTATGAAGAGTACATATATAATGTTGCGTATTTTTGAAATCAAAAAAAGAAGGGGAATTCAATTATTAAATATTATATTGGGGTGTTCCAGTTTAAAAATGAGGATATTTGTACTTCATCTAATTTTTAAGCAATATGTTTTTAAAAGTGCTTGTTAAAATCTTTGAAAAACAAACTGTTTTTTTAAATTTTGAAATACGTCTATAATTAAGGAAGATAAGGGGTGACGAATTTATGGAAGATCATTTACAGGGTGAACCCGCGATGATTGCCACCTACCTTTTCTCCATTATTTTTGGAGTTAGAAGGACGTTTCAAAAAAACGGATTGTAGGGAATTTTATGAATTGAATATACATGGTGGTTCATAAAAGTATGACCAACCCAACGTATATTTTTTTAAATTGGAATCGTAATAAAAAGGAAGATTTCAAAAAAAACTAAATATATAGGGTGGTCTATATATTTAGTTTTTTGAAATCTTCCCAACACATTATTTTTTTTTTTTTTTTCCTTTCCCCCTCTGAACTCACAGATCCAATTTCAATCTTCATTGACTTTCTCTGTGATTGTCTAATTTATTTTATATTATTGTAATTTTTTCTACTGAAATCTGTTCCACGTGCTCGACATTATAACCTCAATTTCTTAGAAGTTAATTTTTCCACCACGTTCAAATATAATTTCACCGCTATCACCATCTGCAGTTGAAATATAATTAACTCCACTATTGTGAAAAAAGAAACCTGGTGCACACATAGTTTTCTAACTTAATTTTAATTTTATTGTACGTTAGTTCTCAGAGAGTCCGTTAGAGGGCACTATTTTTTAATCTATTTTCTTTTAAAAAAAATATTTATTCCTTATTAGATTTTAACTATTGTAGTATATGTATGTGTTTAAAAGAAGCACGTTAAATTTTAGAAATTTTATTAAAAAAGTTAATTAGATACTAACAAAATTTATATCTTACATTTACTTATAATTTGACATGTTGCAAAACTATTTTAGTTCTAATTTGACTACCCTGGTTTTATATTTATAAAAAATGTAAGTATTATATAAAAATGAATTTCCTTTTTACACTTTTCAATTATTTAAATTTTACATTTTCTATATTATAATTTTAAGCTAACGTAATCCTGATTAATTTTAAATAATTTCAATCTTTCTGGTACAAATTTTATCAAACATTTTTTATTAATAAGTTTTTACTAATTTTAAAAAAATATTGAAATAATTGTCTTCTGTATTCCTGTTTTTTTAAGTTTTACTAACTTATTAACATTTATTTATGTATGTATGTAACCACCACTCATTTTCTGTTGTAGTCCTGTGTCTGATGATGTGAAGTAATTAATTTGTTCACGAAACCGGTCACATTAATAAAGGAATTTTTATGAGAATTTTTCTGTTTCCTTTATCATATATAACATGTGTCATCACTGGAATCGTAATAAAACGTAGATTTCAAAAAACTAAAAATAGATAGGGTATTCTATTTAAAAATATATGATTTGGTTTGATCACACTTTTATGCAACACCATGTATATTCACAGAGGTCCTCATAAAAAACTTCGTAAAATTCCCTACAATTTGTTTTTTTGACGTCTTTCTAACTCTAAGAATAACGGAGAAAAGGGGGGTGGGAATTCTCGCTGGTTCACCCTGTACATAAAATATTTAAAATATATGAAGGAAATTTGCCTTCTAATGTTTAAAAATTATTTATTAAAAACTCTACACGTGTTTTGGCTTTTTAGGCTTTTGTCAAGAGTACAGGGAATACTGAGAAGTAAAATTTGTATTCATTGCTTATAAAACTACATCTGGTAACTACTGTAAAATTATTGTAAAATATGTTTTTATAACTTGGACATTACTTTATTCTTTAAATTTAAATTATTTTATCCAAAATATGGTGACCGGTAAAAATTTGTTATTCATTCGTTAAATTTCTATTTTTTTTTACAGCCTTTCTTATTTCTAAATGTTCTAATATAAGGCAAGTTTCTTCCCTTTCTTTTCCGAATGGAGTAATTTAACATTATTTAAATCTATAAAACGATTGTATTTTATGCAATGTGTTGACAGGCGCATGTTCTATATATTGTTTACAATGGATTTCTTGTGTCTCTCGAATCGCTGTTTTACATTTCGACCAGTTTGTCCAATGTACTCATTACTCCTGGTTTTTTGAAACTTTTCAGTTTTCTCTTTATTATTCATTAACATTTTACCTAAATTATTTTTATTTACTGAAATTGTTCTTCATCCCAGTTTATTAAGTTTATTATTAACTCTATTGCTGATTTTAGGCTTATAGTTAATACATTTATATATCTTATTATTACATTCATGTGAGGAACCGGCATAAAACCCTTCACGCATCGTGGATTACCCTTATCCCGGAATTCCCAAAACACGGAATTTAATTTTGTTTGTCAAGGCTGGAGCTCTAGTTTAAATATTATCTTAATAATTAATCAAAAAAGTTTTCAATTTTCATCATCATATAAAATTTGCGAACTCTATAATATCGTTTTCCATAACAGCTGTAGTCCTTAGGTGTGCATGTCATCAAAATGATACACTTATCTAGTTCACCCTTCACATCATTATTTTTGTCAGAATTTACGAGATATTGTATTACTAACATTTTTTATAGCGTTATTTTTGCTTATGCTAATATTTTTTTGTCATGACTTTACATCGTAAAATTGACATTGAAGAATATTAAAAGATTTGCAGCTGTTGTCGTGTGATCCCTATAAAAATGTCTAAATGTCTTGTAAAATAGCATGCAAAATATATTATCGTGTTTAACAGAAATTTATCATTTATATTCTAAGATTGTAAGGGCTTTATAAGCGCGTTAAAGAGCCTGAAATCCTTCATTCTAATCAGTAAAATTTTATCTGTGCATGGTTGTATATCTTGTTTTCAGTGGCCAATTTGCTTGTTAGTTTTATGATTTGATTACCCTGTAGTGATTTTAGGAATTTAATATGTTATATATGAGGTGTGTCAAAATCTAGTTATTTCTTTTGGAATACAATTCAAACTGTTACAAAGTTTGCCATTCCCTCGACAAAATATCGTGTATACGAACTTATGCGAAAAAAAATTACGTTTCCTAATCATGAAAACAAAAGCTTTTTATGATATTTAAATGACGACTCTTGGTTGACAAGGTTTGGATCGAATAGAGTGGTGCCTATTTATATTTCCAACCAGGATTATAAACACACAAGAAAAAGGGTAAATATTGTTATGAAGATGATAAAATGACGCCCAATACTTGCATTTGTCTCCAGTTGTACAAAGGTGGTTCTGCCAAGGTTCAGCTGAAATTGGTTAATTTTTTTTTTAACAGTTTAATGTGGGCCTATTTCCACCACCAAGACCATTCACCAACGCCAAGAGATACATTCATTAGTACTTGTGTAATCACTGTTACACTTGTAAATTTTGCCGAATCCTCAGTTTGTCGAGGGTAGAACTCATTAACGTGTTCACATCGCAAGTACGCGATGTGCACAGTTTTCATCCCTTCGAAAGATAGTATGGCGCGAGCAGGTCGGCTCATCCACCATACC
Organism: Rhamnusium bicolor; assembly: GCA_029963845.1. Classification (NCBI taxonomy): domain Eukaryota; kingdom Metazoa; phylum Arthropoda; class Insecta; order Coleoptera; family Cerambycidae; genus Rhamnusium; species Rhamnusium bicolor. The sequence goes on along the minus strand of JANEYF010005260.1, from coordinate 159,653 downwards.
TTATTTATTTATTTATATATTTATTTATTTATTTATTTATTTATTTCATTTCCAACAGGTAACAAAGAACCTAATTACAGGAAATACTTATTTAAAATAAATACAAATGATAAAATTAACAGAAAAAAGTGCAATAAGAAACACAGAAAACAATTACTCATATCTAAGAAATATTCTAAATTTAGAAAAACAAAATATACCTAAATAGATAAATATGAACATATATACGTATATAATTGGTACCTGCTTAAAACTCTTTGTATTAACATAAGAAATAAACGCATGACTATAAACAGGCTAACCATATACACACACATGAACACAAACACACCCATATACACATATCTATACATGTAAAGTGCATTAAAAAATGTACTGCAATTAATACCACAGGGAAGCTATATATCAAATTCATTTTAATAATCTAACACAATCATAATTTCATAACATAGAATTAGCGCAATTAATAATATGTTTGATATTATCCACATAAATATCACAAATTGATGAAATCTTGTTAACATTAGTACACATAACATGTATTGGTGATTTACACATTATATTAGTACGAATTGGACTAGGATAAAAAACCAAAGTCGAGCGCGATTCTATTCTTGGAACGTAAAATAAACATTAAGTAATGAAGGTGAATCAATATTATTGTGTATAAGATTGTAAAATAATTTTATAGATATTATAAAACGTCTAGTTTCTAGAGAATGAACAACATATCTGTCTAAAAGAATTGAATTTTCTATACCCCTATTGGGATATGCCCGAACTTCTTTAAAGATTAAGAATTTTAAGAACCTTCTTGTATATTATTTATGTGATTTTGGTATAGCGGATAATAAATAAGACATCCATATTCTAATTTCGATCTCACATAAGCAAAATATAATATTTTAAGACTAACGGTAACTTACTAAATGTTTTAAAACAAATAGTATGCCCAAATCTTTCATTTCAGAACACCTGACAATTGGAGTTACGTCAATACTATATTGAAATTCAGTAATATATTTTCCTCTAGAGTACGACATGACAAACATTTGGAAATATTTAAACACAAATGACTCCTAACACACCAGTCATTTACTATATTCAAATCATTTTGAAGGGCTATACAGTCTGCCACAGATGAAACACTGCTAAATATTTTGAGAGCATCTGCAAATATTAAATGTTTAGAATTAATGTTATCGACAGATCGTTTATAAATATGAGAAACAGTAACGGCCCAAGGTTGGAGCCCTGTGGTACTCCTGAAGTTGTTTCATATTGATCATATCTAAAACCTTCATATTCGACAAACTGCCTACGATTAAATAGATAAAATTAAATAGATTAAGTAGCTGGTTCGAGAGGCCTATAACTTCCAGCTTTGTTAAAAGTAAATATAAATCTATTTGGTCAAAAGCTTTACTTATATCCATATAAATGGCATCAACTTGGCCCTGCGCATCTAACACTTCAGAAACATATTGAGTAAAATAACAAAGATTGGTGACAGTGGATCTTTGCTGCATGAAATCGTGCTGATTAAGAGATATAAGAGATTTCACATGGGTATATATGTTATCATATAGGATAATTTCAATGAGTTTAGCAAAATTGCAAAGGATATATATTGGCCTATAATTTTGTAAAATGCTAGGGTCTCCTTTTTTTTAATACTAGACATATTTTAGCTGGTTTCCATAATTCCGGAAAATTTGAGGTTTTAAGAATTAAGTTAAAAATATATAATAATAGCTGTATGAAAACATCAGCACAATCTCTAACTACAAAACTCGGTACGCCATCAATATCAGAAGTTAATTTATTTTTTAATTTATTTATAGCCTTATGAATTATCATCCTCAGTTATTTGAAATATATCACTGTGGCTTTGCTGATCATGATCAATAATATTAAGCGCATAGGTACTTATCGACCTTGTCCGGCCCAGTTTTGAATCCAGACGGTTTGGATGGTTACGATTCTCACAGTTATGGTATCGTTGAATTTTAAACCAAGTTTAGCTGAACGTTGACTATCATATTATACAACTGGGTCTAAATTATATATTTGTGGCAATGGCAACTTAACTTTCATAATGATCGATCAACTAATAGTGCAATGGTGAAATTAAATGAATATAAATTTATATATAAGTTATTCAGGACAAAAAGTAAAAGAGGAAAATTAACTTTAATTGCAGGAAATGACTAACATACCACAATGTAAATGCCCGGACACATTTTAAAAAATTAAATCGCATCAGTTTAATTGTTTCCTTTCTACAGTCTTAAGAGTGACCATAATTGCTATTGATTTATGTTTAAAACATATAAATCGAGTTGTTTTTAAAAATTTCATTAAAAACAGAAACCTAGAATTTAGGCTGTGCATTTGCCAGAACTGTGTTCCCATGACGTGATAAATCCAGCTTTGCAAATATTTTTTTTGTTATCCTTCTTGTATCGTGGTAAAGTTGCTCGTATATTAATTCTAACCTCAAATTAATCACTTTGTTGTCTTTTATTAAAATTGGAGCCTCCACTTAAAAACTAATAAAACTTTGTAAACTCGAAATTAATTCTTGGAAGATTAACCAACCAACTTTAGTAGTCTCGTTATTTAAAAGTTTTCACTTACGGTAGTTATTATTCAATCAAGTGGTTCAAAAGTTAAATGAATATTAAGCAAAACGTTTCTTTTTAAGATATCGGAACAAGCATGGCTGATATTGCTGAAAGAAATATTCGGTAGGGTACTTTTATACAATCTTTTAGAATACTAAAAATTGTATGCTTTATCTTTATCTTATGCGTGTTTATTTTGATGGCCTCGTTTCAGGAATATTTATTACTGGCACAGAGGAAATTTAGAATTTGAACAATGAACGTAAATCATGATGAAAAATTGCGGAAGTTGCTTTTGTAAAAATATGACTTAACATACTCTACCCTTAAATCAAAGTTATGTCAAGAACACATTGTTTCTGTTTTTAATAGTTGTCATAGCTAGAGCTGCGCCGATACCAAGGTTGCGGATACCGATACCGATACTCAGATACTGGCTTTCAGATATGTGTATCTGAACATTCAAATTTAACTAATAACTAAAGCTGGCCGAGGTCACTCTGGCCGACAGAGCCGTCATATGACTCATATGTTTACATCATATCATAATACTTGAATAAGTACAATAAATGGAAATAAATTTTAACAATAATGTTACATTTTATAAAAATTTGTATAAAACTCACCCTTTTTAAGCAGATTTATGAAGTAGTTTGGTTGTCGTCATCACAAAGTGGGGAAGATCTATAGTATAATAGCATCAGGTATGTTTCTACAGCTGTCTCCGTCAGCGATGTTCGCTTTGGTGAAAAAATATGTTTGTATTTTGAAAATGACCGTTCGACATCTACGGATGTAATACAAGCATAAGTAAAACAATCTGTGAACTCACTTAACGAAGTTGTAGATGTACCATCACAAATTTGTCTTAATTTGCTAAAATCAGGATCTTTCTGTAATACACTCGAATTTTTTACTAACGCGATTATTTTTTTTGCGTCATTTATAGCCTGTAGCTGTGTATTTACATCCACTATTTGCAGCGATTGCACTAACGACAACGAACTATTTTGCAATTGTTGTATTGCGTCGTGTAGTCCTCTATAATTGTTATTAATAGTTTTTAAATCTGTTTCAAGGGAAACGTCTTAAAAGCTTGTCTGGCTTTCCCTAATAGCTGCAGCCTCGTTAGGGTTGAACTGTAGTATCACAGCTTTTATGTGTTGAAAATATTCAGCATAATAAAAAAGCCGCAATCAACCACGTTCCCCAACGTGTAAGAATCGGCTCTGGTGGTTCAGGGATACCAAAACACTGTCTGTGAAATGCTCGAAGCCGCTTAGGAGATTTGAGGAATACTTTTTTTGTATTTGCTATTAATGCATCTACCTCTGGAAAACATTTTCGAATCGTTTCTGCCACAAGATGTAACGCATGCACTTTACACGTAACATGTAAAAACCTACAATTGTCTCTTTGAAGAGAACGGCCTACCACGCGCATTGTCGCGGCACCATCAGTCACAAACATCAATACTTGACTTGTTGAAAGTTCAAATTTTTCGAATGTCTCCAATACCACACGCGTAATTATTTCGCCAGTACACGCAGTTAGTCTTTTACTAGCTAGTAAAAGTGGAAATGTTGGTTTAAGAGGGTCCAGTACACGTATTATAATATTTAAAATAGAATTTTCTTTACAATCTGTCGTCTCGTCAATACATAATCAGAGCCGTGTATTTTTTAATCCACATTTAATCCTTTACAATGTCTTCACGAACAGCTGGAATATATCTACGTAACTATGTACAACTTGGTAAGTTCACCTGGGGATTGTATTTATTCCAAAACTCCCGAAATGGTTCCTTATCCAGTATGTGTAGCGGAATAACGTTAACAATAAATCAAACATAAACTGAGTTGTCAAATGCATGCCATTTTTTTTTTATTTTGATGTTGCACGGTATTGATATGACGACGACAGTCTGTTTTGTGCCAGCACATTAAGTCTTGATTGCAAACTTTACAAATTATTTTGCATCCGTCATAGAATAAATCCGGAAATTCACCGATAAATTTATTCACTGTGTCCGCGTACGGTCGTTTTTTACCCTTTGGCGCGTTTGACATTATGTATAATTTATAGGTACAACCTCACGTATTAACCTTTCAAATAAGACTGCAGCGTAAATCACTTCTAAATCGGCACGTGTGACGCCAGCGCAAGACCGTGGCTGTACTCCAGCCACCTCGGCCAGCTTTACTAATAACGGTGACTTAAGTTTAATTTGCTATAGCCAATACCCTATTTTACATATCTGATCACCTCTACACCTTAATGAGAAAGTAAGTAAACGTAATAGATACTAAAGTAGTAGCACTAGAGATAGAACTAATTATTTATCGTTCTTTGTTTTGTTTTATTTACATTCAAAAAATGAATATTTTTCTGAAATTATAACAAACAACGGAAATAAGTATAAAAAACACATTTAAAATAAATTATTAAACATTTAACTGCCGAAGATGTTCCAATTTTTACTCAAAAAATTTAATTGTTCCACATGAAGTTAAACTAGTTCTTTTTGGGACTACAATACCTCTTCCAGGAACATCGATTTAAATACATTTGGAAAATATAAATATGAAATCATTTGTAAACAGTAATCGATGTAGTGTCTTCCGATAGTGTCCTTTTTTCTTGTTGTGCTTTTATATGTAATCATATTAATATAAAGAAGAATAGTAGTTCTTATTTATTATAAATTAGTACTGTAACAATTAAATTTATAAAGAAAGTATGTGATTTAAATATCAATATGATAAAAATGAGTTAAAAAGCTCAGTATAATTAAAGCGTAAACTATTTAATTCATATAATTAACCTGTTTTCAAAATAATAATTATTTAAACTATACAGGAGTGCAGAGCTTATTTAATTTTTTTTCCTTGGAATGAAAGTTTTTAATGACTATACAAAAACGTATTTTTTTCAAATCTATTCCACATCATTAAGGAAACTTATTGCTTCCTGAAATGTCGACAAACATATGTGTAAACTTCCTCCTTTTTATGTATATTATTTTTTAAAACTCGATTTTTTTCTAATATAAACAGTTAAAGTGCAAGTGGATTTATTGATATCAGCCCACTGAAGTAATTCAGTTTATTTTAAATTATAAGAAATACAACGATACACATTATTCTAAATTTTAAACAATATCCAGGGGTGGGCAAAGTGCGTCCGACTTCGATATGTCGAGTACTATAATAGCTAGAAATTTGATTTAAAAACATAAATAAACTAGGCAAAAAGTCTATAATCGGAAATTATTTTCAGATATACAGGGTGAGCCAATACGATTGTACAGGGTCAATTAACATTTTTTTAAATGGAATGCTATGTATATCAGAAAATGTTTTGAAACCTCTTTGTGGCCTCCTTCCACTCCTGTATTATTATTGACTCCTCTCCCAACCACTTGGATTTAATTATTTTTTTTGTTGAAATTATGCCATTTACACGTGTATATTAAAAAAATCACCACAGTCACAATTATCGATTTTAAGAAAAAACTGTTAGTACAAGTTATGAGACATCTGTGTGATGACACTCAGCCATTTTCACTTCCTAAAAGTATACAGGGTGGCCAGAAATAATTTTTAAATTTACAACTATCTGAACTGAATTTTCTCAATTTTTCAAATGGAGCACCCTGTATATTTTTGGACGATGTGATGTAAAATTGAAAAACGAAAATTTTTTTGTACTACATCCCTATGGCTATATGTAACCATTTTCGATTTATTGAACAATAACTGCAAAACTAATTTTTTTTTTTGTAATTCAAGAGAATATATTATAAAAAGTGCTCCACATATTGCCCATTTTGATTGACATATTTTTATGCGACTTTGGAATGAGGTTTCTACTGTTCATAAAATTGCCGGTGTGATACTTCAAAAAAAGCATTTATTATCCTTTCTTTCAAATTTTGAATTGATGTTGGTGTGATTCTTTTATGGGCATCATGTAACACGCTTATTATAATATCTTCTCTTGAATTATTTGAAAAAAACCCTCATTTGTAAGTTTTATTGCTGAATTTTGCAGTTATTGTTCAATAAACTGAAAATGGTCACAAATAGACATAGGAATGTACGTACAAAAAAATGTTCGTTTTTCAGTCCTACAGCACATCGTCCAAAAATATACAGGGTGTTTCATTTGAAAGAATTAAGAAAATTCAGTTCAGGAAGTTGTAAATTAAACAATCTTTTTTGGCCACGACTGCTATACCATCATGTAAAACACTCGTACGGAGTAGACCAGACACCAGTGCTGCCTTACATCCCCAGAGATATTGAGTCCGTTATCGAGAACGAGAAATATCGGATTTACTGGAACTACTCGTTCCCGACGGCCAGGCTACTCCAATCCAACAAACCTGACATAGTTCTCCTCGACCATCAACTCAAGGTGATGTATTTCGAGTTCTCGGTACCTGCGGAGAAAAACATCACCTTGAAGGAGGAGGAGAAACGGATCTAATACCACGATCTCCGGTACGAGCTCCAAGTGCTGTA
>JANEYF010005260.1:0-147500 GCA_029963845.1 Rhamnusium bicolor | reverse complement strand
TTGTGACGCTCTCACAGAGTTGTTCCTCTCCGTGGCAGATCTATGAATTTTACACATTGTTTGGTATCCCATGTTAGCGGACCACATGCGATACACTGCTCTGCGAAAGTAACTGTACGTAGTTGCGCCGCTAACTGAGGAACAAGAGTAAAGTTACGTATATATTATGTACATTTATCCCTGCTTTCAGCCGCAATACTGGTTGCATATGATAAATGTGTATAAATAAACGCATGCACAATGATATGTCGATTAATTCAATTATACAGGGTGTTTCATTGAGGACGGAATAACTGGCGCAGGATGATAGAGAGGACCTCAGTACGCATCGATTTGACCCCCATTTTTTTTATGCAAAATTTATTAGTTTAGGAATTATTTAGGTTTTCGTGTATTTTAACTATTAGTACTTGCGTCATATTTTTTTAATAATCCTAGTCCAATAATGGGCCCATCATATATTTTTATGGAACCAAAACTATTTGAACAAAAAAAAAATCTTAAAATTTTATTAAAACGAAAATTATTCCTTAATTTTAGACTAGCGAAAAAATGAAAAGGTAGAAAAAAAATTTTAGTAACCATGTTAGAAACTTCTAGCCTCATGACTTCACATAATATATCTGGAAAACATATTTCATAACTTTGTATCCTCTGAATATAAATAAATTATTATTATAATAGTAGTTAAGCCAGAATAACGAAATTTCTGGGCAAAACCGGAGTTTAACTAAAAATACACGAAAATCTAAATAACTCCTAAACTAACAAAGTTCGCATAACACAAATCGTGGTCAAATCGATACATATTGAGGTCCTCTATAACCCTGCTCTGGTTGATCCTTACTCAGTGAAACACCCTGTATAAAGGCTTTTAAAAATAGGATTTTTATACAACTGCCTGCCCTGAAAAATAGCAAATATTTCCTCTGCCTATTGAATACCATTTGGATCAACACACAATCTCGCTCATCGAATTAAGTTCTATGAAATGAAACATTTTATTAATTTCCATAAAGAAATGGCCTTCTCTGTATTTGGTAGTAGATGAGGATTTTTTAATGGTTATTATTCATTATTCACGTTACCAAAAAAGTATACACTGGACTAACTGTAACGTACGTTTTTCAAAGATAAATCGTTTTTTCCCAATACTGACAAAACGTAATTGAAATGAAATCGAATTCGATATTTTGGAGGTATGTGAACTGTAATTAGATTTTGTTTTGATTCGCTTTAATAAAGCTTAAAAGGAACGGAACGTGGGAACAATGGAAAGTCCGAAATACCGTATTTAATTATGAAAGAAAGCTTGACATTAGAATATTTTAGTTATTACAAAATTGATAGAAGTTTTATTAATTTTCGTAATATCCGTTAAACAAATATCAATCAAATTTATTTCGCCGGGATAATGGAACACGTGTTGTTAATTACGGAGATTTCCTTTCTCTAAATAATTAGTTCAGTAATAATTATATCAAGGGCTTGTGATTTTGTCGAATAAATTTTTATTTACGAAAGTCTGTTGCATGGTAACGAGACAAATTAGTGATCATTGTGATCAAAATCACGAACCCGTAGGGCGAGGGGATTTTGTAACTAAATTTGTCGAGGGACGTTACCAAACAACAAATCTTAGGTGTTTTAAATAAAAACTTATTCATACAAAATCGTAAGCACGAGATATATTTGATTGGACTATTTCCCAAATAAACAACAACATTTATAATTCAACACAATAAATATTATATTCTTAATTGACACTTCACCAAAATGATTTATTTTAGTTACGTCAAACGGGAAATTAGTATTTATTTTAATGAAAGGTTTCTATGAATACATATCAATAAAATTAATTGAATTGTATGTGTCAATAACCTTAGGGACTTTTTGGAAATTTTGCCACTAATAAAGCGTTTTCATTGGAGCTTGTGACGTGACAAAAATTAAGCAATTTTATTGGATGTCGATGTAAATACATGTGGGAAATAGTCAATGGCAAAATATTGTATTCATCTTAAACTTCTCAGGCCGATTATTCGGAAACTAAAAGCGATAATGAATTTTTGTTTTAAAACGATAAAGATTTCATCTCAAAAACATGCCTTTAGTACCGGTGTATAAGACAGTCCGGAACGGTTCCGAATTTGATTTCCTAATTTTAATGGTCAATTTAAAAGACCTTGAACTGTATTCCATCACCAGGACCAATCAAATCAGAATATCAAATTCGGAACCGTTCTGATTGTCTATTGGAACAAACCTATAAATTTCGATAGTTAATTATTTTTGAGAAAATAAAGACACATGCAAGTAAAAATGGTGTCTTTAACTGTAACTTGATTAGTTCAAAATGTTATAAACAGAACTAAAGGTTGAGAAGAATAAGAAGATTGCATTTTTCTTTTCAACTTTTGATGGTACTTTCGACAATTGTAACTATTCAAATTAAGGCTGGGAATTTTCTAGATTTTAGTATTCGAATATTCGTTCGAACAAATATTCGAATATTCGAACTATTCGGATATTCGAATTATTCGAATAATTCGAATATTCGAATAATCCGAATATTCTAATAGGTATCCGAATAATCCGGTTCCTCGAATATTCATTATTAATAGGTATAGCACTGAATACAAGCGAATAGTGAATACTCTATTTGAGTATTTGGGTGGATAGACCACAATAATAGTCGTGACGTAATCCACTAGGCAGGCAATTTGATTTGCTTTCCATACCCACAATAGGGTATGTCTGCTGTACATGTGCTTTAGGGGTCAGAATTATTTAGTTAGTATTTTATTTTAGGATTGAGGCGCTATTATTCCACATTTAACTATTGAAGCTTAAATAAAACGAAAACAGAGCTAGTTTATTATACTTCTGTGTCATAACTATTTTTCCTTTTCGAAAAAAATAACAGTGCTCTAAAATTAGAATGTTTTAAAAAAAGACGCAGATTGTGAAGGTAAAACAAATACATGAAAAGTCAATAGTTAAATATTTACAGGTTTTCTAAAATTTAAAATTTAATTTTAACCCCTGCCTTAGTACAGTAAGAATAAGGTCGAGGCGAGAAAGAGATGGACTAGTTTGCCTGGGAGTAAAACGTGCCACTAATGTGGTCTATTTATATATTTGGATTTTAGAATAGGTACCTACCTATACCTACTACTCGTATCTATCTACTTTGGTTGGTTGCATACTGCATACCTATTGGTACATAATTTAATAATATATTTTAATATTCAAAGTTACTCAAATATAAGCGAATATACGAATACTCGAATATATTCGAGTATTCGAATATATTCGAGTATTCGAATATTCTAATATATTCGAGTATTCGAATATTCGAATATATTTGAGTATTCGAATATTTCGAATATTCGAATAATTTTCCATTAGAATAATTCGTATTCGAATAATCGAATATTCGAATACTCGAATATTCGAATACTCGAATTATTCGTATTCGATTCCCAGCCTTAGTTTAGACCCGACCATGTCATATTTATAGTCGTAAGTTGGGTTTATTCTCTTTTATTAATTTTAATTTTACATCATGATAATATGTGTTCATGAACCGCCAACGTACTCTGAACTGTAGTTTAATTAAACTATAAATAATAGTTTTAAAAAGAAATCTACGTGTAACTTATCGTTTTTTTTCTCACTAATACTGCGTATACATATATGATATATCGTACCAAATTTTTCCTTTGTGGGGTTCTTAAATAAAGCAAATTTCTATTTTTGTTTGTAGAGATGTTATAAGGGATAGTTTAATTTAAATTGTGAACAATTTTATTTTACATTTTTCACTCGTAAGCTATTAAAACGATACATTAAGAGATATATTTGTCATTAAAATAAATACAAAATGGTTCAGTTATTGTTATTATGTAAGCGAGAAACTGAAAATAGCAGTAATAAATGCCACTGTGGCTGTCTGTATTTGATATATTTTATTTGCAAAGGGTTAACATATGCCGAATAAAAGTACATAAAATTAACCAATAAATCGGTGCCTTTCTGTCCAAAAAATGTGCTTTAATAATTTTGCCTCTTCTTAGCAAATGTGTTAAAAAATTCATTCTCTTCTCACAATCATGTGTACCGAACATTTCAAGATTTTTAATTAATTATACGGGGTGTTCTGAAACTGCACTGATAAACTGAAACTCGGTATTACCTCGAAAAATGGCTTTTTTGACCAATATTATTTTTTAAAACTGTTACCCCCGGTATTAACATTTTAAAGGGACCTTTAACTTAAAAAGAGTTTTAGTGATAAGAAAATTTATTATAAACAAAATATAAATATCAGATGGCAATCTTATAGTTTAAATAAAAATTGGTTTTAATTGTTATCGTATTTATATTTCAATTTAAGTTTGGCTGGAATTGCTGGTAATATATTTTCATGTCATTAAAACTCCCTCTGAATTAAAGGTCTCTTTAAAATGTTAATATTAGTATTAGTTGAGAAATATTACAAGTCTGATTTATCTTTTTCCAATTTGGACGAAAATGTTTGGGACATGCTCAAATGATCACCCTGTACATTATTGTTTTATTTAATTTTTTAGTCAAAAAAATGTATATTTATAAATAAATAATAAAAATAATATCTAAATACAAATACAAAGAGAAGTGAATTAAGCTTTAATTGCGATGGCCCATTAGTAAAAGATTTTTCCAAATAAATGGAAATCTTTCTTGAAACCGTAGTGTATACCATTCACAGACCGGTTTCTCGTTATTACCTTCGTCAGTGCGAAGTAAGTATATTTATTTGGTAAAAATCTTTTACTAGTGGTCGCAATTAAACCTTAATCACTTCTCTTTGTAAGATACAAATTTATAAATCAAAGTGTGTGGCAATTTTATTTAATCTTCAACTAAATAAAGTGCGATAATTACAACTTTGGTATACTTATTTAGTTATTTATTACTATTTGTAAGTTAATTTACCCTCTCTGCTGGAATCTGTTGGCATTTTAATTTTTTTACCTTTTATTATTAAAAAAATGTGTAGTTTTCTTTTTATTAATTTTAATCAGCAGTACATTTTAAAAATTCTTGTTTACGCCTTCCGTTCCAGTAGATTAAGGCAGCTTGAGTCAAAGTACGGTTTTCATTGTTTGGAAGCAACAAATCGTGCGCGAACAAACTCGACGACACTTACCCGAAACACGTGTGTGGTTTTGTAATAACCGTAATGTGACACCCCAACTAAAATGCCTGAGACAAATCACAAACATCTGGCCGTTTATTAGTGTGAAGTTTTTTTTGTAACAAAACTTTAAATTTTTAACACTGAAGACATAAAAATTCATCATTCTATAATTTCACAGTTTATTTTGGATTTCGGAAGGAAAAGGACGTTGAAATGAGAATAGTTGTTTTATTTGTAATGTGTGGGTAATGTAATTTATTATTTTCCTTTATTAGCCATATATGTTTGATAATTTTTGTTTCAGTATATACTAGTAAGAAATATATTTTATTTTAATTTTCTGAGAAAATTGAATTTAATCGAAAGCAAATATCCAAAGATCAACCGAAAACAAGTAAAAAGAGTCAATCGTGTGGGAAACGCACCTTAATTTTCTGATTTATTCTCAGGAATGAATTTTGCGAAAAATTCATCATTTTCCTACGGTGTCGGCATCTTGTTGTTTCCAAATAACAATCAAAAATAATTCGGACAATTTCAAATCAACAAGCATTCGAGCAGAATTATCGGTAATTTTTTATGCGCTACTACAGATAATATTTGTAGTATCTTCGTCAGTTGATCGAATAGGTACGGCAGTTGGACTGATTACGCAATGCTGATAGTTCAGTGAAATTAGTTTTATTAACGAAAAAAATTCATGAAGCTTTGAAACTTGGAATATTGTCAACAGCATTAGAACATCTACCGTGGTAGGTTCATATGAAAAATGAAAAAATCCGCCCAAAATTCAGTTCAGATCATTTATTTGCCGAACCGTTTGATTTTCGGCAAATATGCCAGTATGGAAATTTTTTCACAATGAAATATGCAGCAAGAAATAAATGTTCTATCCATTTTTTGCGTGCAATGGATAGTACTCGCGCAAATTGAGATGGCTATCTCAACCTGGGCTGAAAGGAAAACTCTGCAGTATTGGCAACAGTTACCAGGATTAGTTTATTCGAAGGCGTTTATAAAATACCCTTTGAAATCAAGAGCTAAGAAACTTTTAGAGTTAAACAGGGTAAACCTGAAAACTCTAACAGGCCTATATACCGGGCACTGCCGACTAAACTATCATCTGCATAAACTCGGCCTAGCGGAAAACGCCGAGTGCCGTCTGTGCCTGGAGGATGATGAGAAGGCAGACCACATCTTATGCACCTATCCCGCTGTGGAGAGGATCCGATTCTCAATATTTGACAAAGGGCAACTGCTGCCAGAGGATCTGGACACATTCTCACCCAATAAAGTTATCAGTTTCATTAAGAGACTGAACTTATTGGAGTGAAATATAATTAGGCGTGCGCCACAATAGGCCTGCTGATGGCCGCAGTGGAGGGTCTACTGATTGTGAGACCCACTCACAACAAACCTAACTCGCGCAAATGCGTCTCGAAAAAGAAGATAAATAGGAGCGCACTGTTAAATATGTGCCTATTGCAATTTTTATGTATGATTTATCCAGAAACATGGGTCCCGCTAGAAATTTTCCTTTATCGAAAAACAAAAAAATTTAAGAAAATAAATGTTAACAAAAATAATATAAAAAAACGAAAATAAACTAAAAAAAAAGGCTCATCCTCGTTACTTACACCAAATTTTTGGTAATAAAATAATAAACTATTTTTGTAATATAAAATTTCAAATCATGTTATTCCAAAACGTATTCCTTCGCTACAAAACAATATAAATAAAAAAGAAAACTGAACATATCCTGTCCTTCAATGCCTGCTTCAATCGACCTGTAAGAACGTGCAGTATATCTGTGTAAGTCTATTGCGAGGGTATGGAAAACATGTTTGCCAAATTCCCTTTTCTTTTTTCCTTGGGAAAAGATATAAAAATATGTGTTGGTTTAATTGAATGCAAATAACTTAGTGTATTTCCATAATTTATTTTACTACGTAATTTATCTTACTACCTTTCGTCATTTTCCAGGGGGGAAAGACAAATGCCGCCTCTTATTCCCTTGGTGGCGCCAATGTTCGGAAACTACTCATGGTAAAATTGTAAGGACTTAAGTTGTTGAGCGGGAAATTGTCTATCGTTAATTTTTCGTTTGCACATGTTCCGCTCAATTTTCAATATTCACGAGAACTGTGACTGTGCACTTCGTATTTCAAGCTCATTTTCGCACCACTCTTGAGATACAGTTGTTAGTGCGTTTTTTTAAGTGATTTCCTCTATAGACCTAATCCATTGATGTCCAGGTCGTCCTCAACAAGGGCGTGACCATTTCCACGCTGCCTGTAACGCTGGAGGAGCTCACGCCTTACCACAATCCGATTTTAGTTAATCTACATGGTGTGTCGAGAAAGGACGTCGCGTTGAGGTTACGTCTTACAAAAATGTCAACAGGTCGGCTTTTTGCTAGTTCATCAATAACCGGCGTGAAATAAATAACAATATAAATAATGCCGGTGACCTGGAAAGTGCCTTGGACGTATTCACTGCTATACTTCAGAATTGACCCGTACAAGGAAGAACTTGACGACGCGGTCAGACAAATGATATGTGACAAAAACATGCCCAGTAGGCTTTGGCAAAGAAACAGAGATGTGGCAGTCAAGGCGGAGATGAATAGGTTGAAAACGTCAATTTGTAACTCCATAAACACCGAAAAGAATCGGAAATGGGGTGAAAAATTGCATTTGCTAATTCTGCGACACGGTTCGTTGTGGAACAGACGAAGCGTCTTAAAAACACGAGGCAGGTCATTCCAGCCTTGTTGGAAAATAATGCAAACGGCCGTCAAAGGACGCACTTACGAGACAGACAAAATGCCAGCCAGTTTGGAAATATACACAATCAAAATTACCCAAATAACGAGATCACAATCGCTTTGAAAATAAAATTGCGCAAATATATGGTCATGGAGTCCAAATTACTATGACGCAACAGCAAATTTTGGCAACCATGACCACAACCGCCGAGCTTATTGGGACTCTTGCAAACAAGAAGGCGCCGTTATCGGACGATATCGATCATAAGCTACTTAAGAATCTACCGAGAAAAGGTATTGTCCAACTTACATCACATCACCAATGGCATTCTGCGTCTGCAACACTAGCCTAGCCAGTTGAAGAGTGAAGTGGTGTGTCGTATCTCGGCTTCTAGTTACCGTCCGATATCTTTACTATCGGCGATATCTAAACTGGTTGAAAAGGTCGTCATGAAGCGGCTAAACACCGCCTAGGACGATCTTGAAATCAACGACGATATTCAGTTCGGTTTCAAGAAGGGACGCAACACGACACAGCAGATCATCAATGATATCAAGCGACAGTATAATCTCGACAAGAGTACCTCCATTGTGCTCTTAGAAATTGAGGAAGCATTCGATACTGTCTGGTTGCCTGGTATCATATTTAAACTGCACCGGTATAACTTTCCGGACAACTTAACGCAACTGATACACTCTTACTTGCATGGCCGAAAGCTGCGAGTGAGAGTGAACAAAACTCATCAATACAGATTTTTCCCCAGTTCCCGAACGCCGAACTTGCGATGTACGCAGACGATACCGCCCATGTACTTCCTGCCACAGTCATCATGCTCAGGCTGCTAGACAGATACTAAAGGCGCACATGGTACGGGCGTCGGAGTACTATGCCAAGTGGAAGGGGTAAGTCGCCGAGTCGGAGGCTATTGTTTTCACTAGAAAATTCACGAATAATAAAATTATTACATCATTTCGATGGGGGCAGCCGAATTGAAACGAAACAGGACGTAAAATATTTAGGCGTAACTTTGGATAAGTGGTTTTATTTCGGCAAGCACGTAAACGAGACAATACGAAAAGTCTACTCCCTGTCCAGGAGTCTATACCCCCTGATGGCCTGGAATAGCAGACTAAACAGGGATAATAAAAATAATAAAAAATTGATTTATTGATTTATACGATGATAGTGAGAGCAACCTTAATATATGCTGCGTTGGCCTGGTGTTTCGCGAGCGCGAGGACGTTACACAAATTGTACTAGAAACTAATTTCTACGCCTCATAATTAACTCAACACGATACAAGGGAACTACGAGAACTTTGCAGCGACATTGTATCCATAGTGGACTATATCAGAAACATGTCCGAAAGATTTTACGACTTTGAGGGGGATTAACGGATCTAACACCCAACATCACACAAATAAGGGAGCATAACTCACCTTTTCGCATCAAATATAAATTACCATACCAGATGTTACCAATTTTCAGGCAACCCTCTTCCCACAAAAAAGGGGAGACGCCCTCATCAAAATTCAAAATGTTTTCACCTTTCTCTTCTTTCCTTTTTTGTTGTCTAAATTCCCTTCAAAATTTTATTCCAAATTATAAGATAACCATCAGTAAATTGCGGCACATTATATTACTTATATACAAGAATATTTTTTCCCCTAAGCAAAAATAAGCGGAGCTGAACATTCCCGCTTTCGCAATTTGGCATTGTTTTAAGGCGAGTTTTTTTTCTGACATTTTTGGTTCGTCGAAGCTCCTCAAAATTCTAAATTTATGTACACTATTTTACACCATTTTTTATATATTTTTTTTAGCAATATTTTAAAGTTTTTTGTCAACGACGCATACTTTTGACATGCGTCATTGATTACTGTTCAATGTCTATATTATACAAATTTAATTTTTATGTTAAGGAGTTGTATTTTGTCAATAATTTTAGTTTTAAGCCCGGACCGGCCCCCGCTCCGCCCGACCTAAAAACTGCCTCCGCCATATGCGGGGATACTAGGTCGGCAACGAACTGGATGTCCTGCGAGGGCCATATACACTGATGTTTTTTTTAATTGTTAATAAATTGTTTTGAATTGAATTAAATTGGTGCCCAGTTCGGAATATTCAAAATCAAGCAAATCATGGTATATCAGCGCCGACGTCATCAAGTCATCATCGTTTTCGATAGTATCTGCGCTTTCGGAATTTAAGCAGGCCTAGCAATGGGAGCACATCCCATTTAGCACACAACACACGTATGTTTTATAGACGTTCTTAAAATGTCCGTTAATGTATATTAGGACATCCCAAGGATGTCTATCTAAGACACTTGGGTATACAAATGACGTTCTTAAAATGTCCGTTAATGAACATTAGGATGTTTAGAGGACGTCTCTCAAGGACCCTTGGGTATACGATGGATGTTTTTAGGATATACAATTTCTACCAAATTGGACGTCCGTAGAACATACACGAAAGGTCTATGAATCTACAAGTAGATGCTGTTGTGAACCTGTATGAATATTATATCAAATTTCTTTATTAATATGATCATTTCATGTCTAATTTTTGTGGATTATAAAAGACTTTTCATTCGAAATATCAAACTTCTGAAATCTTATAACAAGGATTTTTTCACACTTGATCTGAGTATTCCATTCTTAGGTTCAAGTGATGAGTAAAAATATTGTAGGCAGTCGTTCACATATCACCGATGACGTACATCGCCTTTTCCATTTTTTTTCTGGTAAACTGAGAGAATATTATCTTTTAAAGTAAATTAATTAGTTGAATGAAATTATATAGTCAAGATTAAGAGTGTCATGGTAGTGCCAGATATATTTTTTTAATAACTGTGCCATATACTAATCTTGATACTAATTAAGTTAATTAAGCTGGTAATAACACATTTTATCGATGTTTAACGATTGTTGCGCTTGTATTATTATTCTGATTTATCGCTGTTTATATTGTTTAAAAGGGACATGATTTGTAATTTGCAATTTATACATAAATATTACCATAATATCCAAGATAAGGTAATTTTGTATAAATTATGTTACTTGAAAGTAGTTGTAGGAGCAGGTTCAGCAAACAATATGGGTATTTCGCCTAACGTTTAAAAGAATTAAATGACTGTTGATGTCTATCACAAGTAAATCTTTCTAATCGTTCGAATATAACCATAAATTCCTAATGGAATGTCTTATTCAGTTATTTTACTGCTATGTACTAATAAAATAAAAAATACTTGCAGTGGTACAATTTGTAACATTTTGAAAAATTATATACCTAAAGAAAACAATAAATATTTGTTTAATGAATTCGTTCAAATATTTCACATGAGCGTAAAATATTTTTGAAATATATTTTTATATACACTGACCGGCAAAAACCCACCACCCTGATATATTTCACAAGAGCTCTTAAACATTTATTAATTTAACTAGAGATTATAAATATTAGGAAAAAAAGGCAAATAAACACAATTATATTTAAAAAGTAACAGAAACAGTGCAAACACGATTTTTTTAATTGTAAAAAATAAAGGTGGTTGTTTTTAATGGACCTCCTGGTAACTGATAGTGGGTTGTATGTCTTCTTCGAACCTGAATTATATCATTCAACCGTCGCGTCGGGGCACTGTGTTAATCAAATTTCTTTAGCAGATCTGAGAAATTGCTTCAAATTCTTCTTGAAGGGCAAATCGTAGCTCTTGAAGAGCTGGAGTTGATCCTAAGAATGGTAAATGGAATTAAGATTCGGGCTACATGCCTTTGAATGCCGACCTCATCCAGATATTCAGGTACAACTCATGCAATATGTTGGGCGGCGGAGGAAATTCGTGTCCACGTCATAACAGAACCTCCCTTAAAAGATACCCTCTCAGGGATATGCAGTTTGCATATCGTCCGTTATGTCTTCTCCACACCCTTTTTCGACCATCAGGTGATCGCAGACAAAAGCGCGACTCATCTGTAGAGAGAACTTCACTTCATTGCCGAAGAGTCCAATTTTCAGGTATCGCACAAACTGAAAACGTGCCCCTCGGTGCCTAGGTAGCAATCCTGTGGCAGGTATCCGTGAAATTAAAGCACTTTTTGCAAGCCCCCACCTGATCGTCCTCATATTTATTTCAACCTCTCACACTGTTAGCAAGCAATGTTGAAGTTGAACCGATGAACCTCTGTTTATCTGTCATCCCTTAGTGTATTGAGCAGAATGAAATGAACGTACGAGACATAATACTTACTACCGCCATTCTCAATCAAACCAACAACTTGAGAAACGTCCTCAACAGTTAATGGCTTTGTTATCGCGTGATAACTTTTATCAACTGTCAAATTCAATTCCAAGAACAGTACACATTGCACAAGTAGGCTTTACTTGCATTTCTTCAAAATAAATGCACTGTGCAAATTGGCGAAACCCCTCCCCCAATCTCCACCAATTTGGGAAAGCTTATATTATGCGACGCTTGAATGCAACGTATCGTATTTATAATTTGCAGTAGCTCCTACTTTAATACTAATACGTGTAATTATATAAATTGTTATAATTTTACATCATAAATTGATAGAATATTAATAGTACATAAAAGCAAAAAGGATGTCAGCATATTACTAGAACACGTTTAACAACAAAAAGAAAATAAGAGCAAAATATCTACAAGTATACCCTAGCCATTCATTAATTACAACACCAAGGTAATATGTAATTATAATAAATTTACACATTTAAGTAATTTTTGCAGAATCCTAATAGTTGACAACTTTTATTACTAAAATTTATAGTAACTGCATGTCGGTAGATGCTCTCAATTAAATTTACATTACAACGCTTCGAGTGTAGCAGTAAAGAAGTAGAAAAAGTGGTTGGCTTATTTCAGTCTAATCTGATCGCCTCGAGATGTCAGTCATAATTAAAATAATAAATTCTCTTATTTTCTTTAGGATTGTCCCCATCAATATGATAGTACGAGTGATAACTATTTAACAATTCTTTCTTTTTGAAATTGAAATGTATGTATAGTCAAACAATGTCTTACTATTTAATTTTCATTTGCTCCTCAGATGTGCAATAAAATTTATGTATGTCTCAGAACGGATGAAGCAACAAAGGAAAATATTCAACGAATAGAGAACATCAAAGAAAAAGAAAATCTAGTCATTTATTATTCAATAATAAAGCAAAAATTTGCATAAATGTATAATTAAACTCTATATTTTTAATTTATTCGTATTCTGAAGATATCATAAATTATTCTTCTAACAGCAGTAGCCACTGTGACAGCCAATATGAAATTAATTGCTGTAGTGGAAATGACAAAAGCAATAATTTAAAGATGGCCGAAAAACTATTATCGGCCACACTTGAGATCCATTCAAAACTGAGAAAGCGAAGCAACAACAAACAAATATGGCAAAGTCGCCACAAGATGCAAATATACAGCAAATACGGACAAAACAAAAACACAGAAGATACACAGCAATTTTGATTACTTGTAAATGGAAATATATTGTAATATTCTATGTTAAATTTTATATTTATGTCAGAATTGACCAATATTTCGTTGTCATTAAAAACGTGGTTTATTTTCTAAAATAAAATAATTTGTCCTAAATGTTTAACGTAACAAAATTGGTTCGTTAAATTTGTTAAGTATATAAAAGTAATAAGTGAAAACAGGAATAATTATATGACTTAATCTATACCAGTATAATAAAAGCAAGAATAGATTAAACTCGACCAAATATAGATTAAGTAGGTTTGATAACTGTATAGTCAATTATGTGGGATACGAGATTTACATATCGTTGACTAATTTGATTTTCCTTGGTAGATCTTCCTCATTTACTGTCTACTTTCCAGGCACTTGCATTGTTGCAGAATTCCGTATATTACTTCAAACGACTAAGACGATCAATAATTTTACACATTATTTAATAGTAGATTTGATACAGGCGTTGTGGTGACAAGTCTATAAGAATAAATATTTTCATTTGAGTAAATCAAGTTAGAATTTAACCAGTGAAAACCATTTTTGGACACAGTAAAACCTTTCACAGTTTAAATATTAATAATAATGGGTGTTCCTATTTTTAGAAAATTTGCAAGTGAATTAAATAGTTTTCATTAAATAAGGATCTCACACCCAAACAAATTGTCATAAATTGAATCGAAACTTTCGGGCCATTTACCTATTTTCTTTGTCAGTATGCTGCACCGACAAAGGAAAGAGATACAGAAACCTAATCAAAAAACATTGTCATTTATCATATAATATTTGAATTCCTATCGGGAGCTGATTCTACATGCAAAAACATGGAAAGAAATTTCTATAAATGCATCCGAAAATTCTTTTTTATTCTTGGATTTTTTTTGTCAATTTTTTTACCGAAATATTATTCCTTGGTACACAAGAAAGCCGGTCGTTACTCTATACCGTAGCGTAACAAAAGGGGATTAGATTTCGTTACGAATTTCGTTACAAATACTTGATTTAGTCATGCGATTTACTTGATATCAGACAATAAATTCTCATTACATATTTTTCTTCGAGTAATGTAAGTAAAACAACACAAAATATATAAAAAATAACTTTCCCATAGTTGCCAACAATGGCAAATAAAATGACATCTTAGCACAACCGTTGCGCTTGTACTATTGTCTATAGGTTTATTTGATTATTTGCGTAGCTTAGAGCATTCTCCATCCCTTTTAATCTTACATTATTTGTACTAATATCATTTTTTCCAGTTGCTATAAACTGCTAATAAGCACGGACAAATAGACGATTTTTAAAGTGCGTAAAGACATGCAACAGAAAATCGTAACGAAACTGTCGCATAACAAATTTCTGTTACGCGACAGTGTTACGGTATTGAGATTAATATATCGTAACATAACATTGCACAGTGGGACCAAATTCTGAAAATCTGGTCAGAATTAATGAATAATAGGCAGAAGTGTTTGGGGAAAATACAAAAAAAAATTGTTGCTGAGGGATGAAGCAGGGGAGGAAATACGAAAATAATTGAAATTTGTAAAACTCACAATTTTAATTTTACTTACATAGAAAGATCATTACAAAAAAATATTCAAGAGATTACATCACTGAACTTTGAA
Organism: Rhamnusium bicolor; assembly: GCA_029963845.1. Taxonomy (NCBI): domain Eukaryota; kingdom Metazoa; phylum Arthropoda; class Insecta; order Coleoptera; family Cerambycidae; genus Rhamnusium; species Rhamnusium bicolor. The sequence goes on along the minus strand of JANEYF010005260.1, from coordinate 132,419 downwards.
AAGTGTGAAAGAAATTACATTTACAAAAAATTTAATAAAAATCTACCACTCATAATCACTATCGTCGTCGGAATTATTTTCAAAAGTGGATACTTCTAAACTTGATAGAAGATCAGGGTTGATTTCTACAGTCACATCAGGTGCAGAAACGAGCTCCAGAACTTTGTGAGCTTGGGGATAGAATTTTTAATCCAGTTAAATCTAAAGAGACTAGAAGGCAGCGTCTTAAATGTTCATTCTTTATTTTCCTCAAAATCTTTCTGGTGTGACTTCCCCTGCACATTTTTAAATCTTTACTGCTACATTGTTGGGCCTCTTCTGAAAGTTGGCTACACCGGAAATTAATATGTTGTGCATGCTAGCTGGCATATAACACCAAGGAAAACTCGTCTACAAACAGTTTGGCTTTTGCATATTCATCAAATTTCTTAGTATTAATTTTAAACCCTGCTTACAAAATAGTACCACAACGTTTAAATAAACTGATACTCAAGTTATCTGAACTGTAGTTTTCGGATGCCTGAAAAATCGTCTGGCCCTGTTTCCATCGCGCATCGTTACATATTCCACTACCCTTTGGTTAGACTTTATCTACTAAAAGTCCCAATTCGTGTTTGAACTTTGCTTGAATTTGCATTTTTCTAGGTTTTAACAGCTATACGTTGTCTAAACGAGCTTGCCAGTTTTTGAGGTCCAGTCGGAATGAAAATATACAGAAGACATCCAAAAACCATTCATTTATTATCTGAAACAATAATTGCAATTGTAAACTAAGTTGTATCTATGTTGAATTTTTAAAGTTCATAAAACAATTATTAACTAACAAAAAAAATATATGAATACATTTTCTCTCAAAATTACCGTGTTGCATCTTATATACGATCAATCGATCTGTTATTTGTTATTTATGACGAAGTACAAAAATCCAAAAAAAAAAAAATGTGAGGCAGCTTGGGGCAGCTAAAGTTTTTTTGATTAATTGCGGCTAACCAAGTTACATTAAATTACATTAAAAAAAAACCTAGGTACAGCAGGACATTTTTTGTAACTTGAAATATTGTATAATGTGCATAATTAAACTCATTTACATTGAATCTTTCAAAACCATTTCGTAATAATAAAAATGGCAATTTCAACAAACAATTGTTCCTTAATAAAGGACTTACCTTGATTTATAATCTCTATGTTTAATTCGGTAGACGGTTTTAATTAAAAGTCGAAACTCTTAATAAGACAAAATTTACGCAACGTTTTTAACACAAACTTTGTGGACACTAGAACTGAACACATCGACTACCTTCGAGCAAGTAAAAGAGTACAGACCTGGAATAATACTTCTCGCTCCAGAAAGAGGTGTTATTAACCCCATGGTAGCCGAGTGGCTAAATCGCTTATAGCGATTTACTCGGTACCGAATAACGATGGTTCGAATCCATCCCGAAGTAAGTTAGAAATTTTATTTATAATTTGTTTCGGATTAAGATAGGAGAGAACTGTCGAGTGTCGATGCCCTAGGTGTGGTTCGGACTCCACAATAAACTGTAGGGCTCCGTCACTTTTTTATTCAACATAAAATTCTAGGAATTTCTGAGAGTTACTTCGGTGACTTAAGAAGCTCTTAAGAAAACGAAACATTTTAAGAAAACACTCTGTGCCTGTTTGAGGCAGTTTTTTGGAACTTTCAAATTTTGTACTATGACCGCATTTTCAAACTTTGGTCCCACTGTGCATCGCCACGTATCCCGGTCACGAACATTTTGCCGTTCCACACTAATTACTACAGGCTGACTCGTCCAAACACGCAAAGAACGGCGTGACATGGTGCGCAACATTTCTTGCGGCGCTAGAAAACCGACAATCGTAGGAACGCTGTCATGTTGCGATACACTGTTGCATTGTGCCAAACATACCAACGCGCCGATGTTACGCAACGGAGTTCCGTTACGATGTTCTATTGCAGTTTCATAATAATCTCTACTCGCGTATTTCCGCTTTTATTCAAATCCATCGAGTGTTTATCTCGTTCTAGTCTTGCCCGAGATACTCAGTTTTGAACATCTTTAATATCACTCTTAATTATTACAATTTTGCATAATATTATTACTTTTAAAATGATCAAATAACCTAAAAAATCGTGAAGAATCTTACAGATGTACCACTTAAACAGACATAGAAAAAACAGGGAACCGTACCGACTCCAATGGATTTGATTATAACATGAAATGATTTGTACCATTAGAAATGATGTTGCTTCGAGATAAATTTGTAAACTCACCAATTCTCAAGGTCTTTCTTTCAGTAAATTCCTCTGTTAATATATGAAACAGAGTACTGGCTTAATCATCATCAGATATTTTTCTTTTTTATCCTTGTATCTTATTGAAATTCGGCGAAGCATAAACGACGCTCCAGGTACATGATATTATCAGAGACAGGCAACAACTCTCAAAGCGAACCTGAACAGTTCGTCTTTGTCGTAAACCCACTCCAGCAATAATTTTATCAACAAACCATCTAATGTAGAGGCCTTGTAAACGACAAACGCCCATATTATTATTATGCCACTCTTTTATGTTCTCCTCCATCAAAGAAAATAAAACCATATGAATTGCATTCTTTTAAAATGACGGGCATGTGTGTGTTTTGTACTTGGTTTTATGAGAGCCTATTGCGTCTCGTCGGTAGATTATTCTTTAATTTTCAATTTCTGACTCGAGGGAGGTCTTGCAACTTATATTTAGAATGGTATGTGGACTCCAGAGGCATTGTGTAATCAGAGGTCAGGAGTATTGCATTAATATCTATCACATGGGTCCAGTCTATCGATCGATTTAATATCAATGCAAAAGTGCAATCAGGTTATACAAACTTACGATATTAGTATCCGGAGCATGATAAATAGTATCATGTATCCGGAGGAACTTGTTTTGTTATTTTTAGAAACATTTGCTGTTTCTAAAAATACAATTTTGGTTTTTGTTATACCGGGTAGTTTTAGTAGATTACTTTTTGCGTTTTTTTAATATTTATTCCAAGTAGGCGTGTGTCATCTATGACAGTGTTTCTCCGTTTGTCAGTAAATTGCATATTAATATTTTGTTTCCGTCATAATTACACCCCATTTAAACGTAAAATTGAAGATGTCTTACGAAAATTACGAGAAATATGATATGCTAGAATGCTTTATTCAAAGTAATAACAATTGTGATATTGCATCCGAAATATATTTTAATCGCCATCCAGAAAGAAGACAACATGATAAAGCTATGTTTGAGAGATTAAAAGAAAATGTCATTAACTGTGGATCCTTCAACAAGCCAAGACCAAAAAATCAAATATTTATATCTAAATTTTTTTGTATCTCTTAGAGTTACCGAGTTACCCTATAAAATCGTCGAAATTTGCCCACTCTGTACATATTATTTAGATCTAGATCACCGAAAATATGTGACTCTTCGTTTGTTGGTAGCATGAATTTCCCTTTATAGTAAATTGCACGCACAAGTGTTATAGTTTATACGAGTACAATTGAAATCGTATAAAAACTGAAAGCCTGCAAAAACAGTCGGCATCTCTTTATTCTATATATTATTGTATATGTACAATAAAGAGATGCCGACTGTTTTTGCTGGCTTTTAGTTTTTATACGATTTCAATTGTGCTTGTATAAACTATACAAGAATATTACGATATTGCAAGGTATTACACAAGTATTTCAGTATATTACACGGTATTGTATAGTATTATTATATGGCACTGCATGGTATTACATATGTATTAGATAACATTGCACAGTGTTGCATCAGTCCAGAGCTGTCACAATTACCTATTAAAAGTAATTGAAGTACCAATTACCAATTATCAATCAAAGTAGTAAATATTTCCATTACCAATTACTCCTCATTTTACACAGTACTTCAAGTATCAATTACTCGTCGAAAATAATATATTTTTTTTCAAGTAAAGAAATTCAATTACTTTACCTTATACTTCAATTACTCTATTTAATTGAATTACATTGAATGTAATTGAATTACCAAAAAATAATTGAAATATCGACTGAAAATAAAAGAAATTCAAATACCTACCAAAAAAAGAGGCACAATGTACATGTATTTTTAAATAATTATTAGGCCATTCAAACACGTATGTAGGTAATATTCTACCAAGCTATTTTACATATATAGGTACTAAATTTAAAATAAAATTTTCAAGTCTAAAAGAAATTATTGTGTTGACAAGAAATGGTCTACACACAGAGATACATACAGACAGACATTTTTTATTCGATATTTGAGTTCAACGTGAAACGCATTTCTGTGCAAAAATTTTGTAACTAATATTAATAGGTATTTGATTAAATCAAATAGGTAAAATAATAGATATTGCCAATATCGGAGATATATGTATAACATATATTAATATTTAAAAAATAGTAAAGAACAAATTTAATATTTAATATTTACTTACCTTGCCAGGAAACTTTTTTAAGAATTAAAAACACAAGGACACAAATAATTAAAAACATGGTTTTCTTGCAATCACAGCTACTGTATACTGTGTAGTGCACTGGATAACTGAAAGAAAACGAAAATACTGTCAAACGACAAGCTCAGACAAGTTATTAAAGCCGAGTGCGTTGCGATTTTTCTCGGAATATTTTCGATACAATTTCAATTATTTTAAGGTAATTAAAGTATCTGAAAGGAATTGAATTACCCAAAAGGAATTATTTGTTCAGTACTTCAATTACCAAAAACAATAAAACAATTACCAACTACAATTACTTTTACAAAAGTAATTCAAATACCAATTATTTTAAGGCGTCCAAAAAAAGTAATTGAATTAAAGTAATTTAATTAATTAAAAATAATTAAATTACTATTTCAATTCTTTTAATTGAAGTACCTGACAGCTCTGCATCAGTCCTGTCCCAACTATTGCATGACTAGTTACCCCCCGTAAAGTCGTTGTTGATGTACAAGAAAACTTTTGCATTCCATAAAAGTCAAAGGTAATGAACAGGAGCTTCAGAAATTGTTCGCCTGACAACTGAATAACATTTCCTGTTGGGAATGGACATTAAACATATACTCAGTTGCCTATAGTTTGAAAATTGTCCCGTATGTGCTTATATCAAATTCTGTTTGTACAAACTTATTATTGTAATCGAAACTGAAAGGTAAATGGATCATAACGCAAATCTAGAACAATTTTCGTCATACAGAATATCTACTTTTATAAAAGTAAATCTACTAAATAATTGTTAGTCTGAAATGTGTAATATTTGTTGCTATATTTAATTTTTTCTTTGTTTTAGGTGAGTGATCACATGCTTCCTGATCATCTGCAAAATTAAGTAGTAAGTGACTATATTATAACTTATTGTCAACTTTGTCATAAAAACTTAAATTCTACTTTTTTTAAATTTATTTATTTAGATGTACAAATCATTATACGCATTGTACAGGGTTATTCATTATAAATTACCCACCCCTTATCGTCGTTATTATTGCCTATAGAAAAAAAAGTTTTAAATAAAAGTTGTGTGGTTATGATTGAGTTTTGTTAAAATGCAATCAAAAGTATATACTTACAGATTTCAGGGGATATAAAAAAGTAATATATATTTTTAAATGGGACACCCTGTATATTATAAAATTTTTGGAATGAGCCTTTGTTTCTGATTTCAAAAATATACCATATGTAACCCCTACCGTATACCGTTTTTGAGTTATTAAACGTCGAATATCTTAGTTAAACTAGTTACTGTGAATATGGAAAAGTCCAAATATTTACTTGTTATATACAAAATAAAAAAAATAAACGTACAGCAAAAATAGCATATAGGGTGTTGTATCCAAATCGTCCAACAATGTCAGACAATACGGTCAAAAATATTTACCGAAGGGTGAATAATACCTCCAGTTTTAATAGAAAAAAGCGTGTAGTTCAAGCAAACCAGGAAGAACAGCTAGATATATTGCTTCAATTCGAAGGTAAGCCCATCCATATTTATTCGCGAACAGACTTTTTTTGAAACATTATATTATCTTTTAGAAAATTCTGAATGTAGTATAAATAATACAGTCGATCAATTATATAAAAGTTATTCCAAAATCCAACGTACGTTAAAAAATAACAACTACAGACCATATAAAATTTTACTCGTACAAGTTTTAACAGAGGCTCATAAAAGGAAAAGGCTGGACTTTTGCCGCCAGATGATTCAAAAGTTGGATGACGATCCCAATTTTTTTACTAAAACATTAAGGACTGATGATTCATCCTTTTCTAAGGCAGGAGTTTTTAATAGAATAAATCGAAGGTCGTGGGAAAACAAGCGCAACAGAAAAAGATTGGTAAAACAAATAAAAAAATCAGGAAGAAAAACTGCATTCGGTGTGGAATTTTAAGGTAAACAAAATTGTTGGGCCTATATTTTATGATTATACTTTAACTGGAGTTACCTATCTGGAAACAATTATCCCAGAAGCAGAAAATATTCTTTTGCAGAATTTTCCGGAAGCCGAACTTGATATGATTTAGATGCAGGATGGGGCAACTTCGCATAGTGTCCTACCCGTTCGAAATCATTTGAATAATGTATTCCCAATATGGATAGGGAATAATGGGCCTATTAAATAGCCACCTAACAGTCTAGATTTGATCCCAATGAATTGATTTTTTTTTTGGGATTTCTAAAATACATTGTCAATAATAATAATAATAAGTGTTCAAGTTATCCAAGACAGGATTCGACTTGAAATAAACAATCTGAATGTAAATAATGAAGTCGTTTCTGGTGCAATTATAAATATAAGAAGACGTTATCAATTATGCCTTGACAATAATGGTGGACACATCGAACATCTTTTATGAGATCATTTATTTACATTTAAATTTCCTAAATAAATCTTTGTTATCTATTTTGTATAAAAATTTGGTTTTTTCTTTCTCACTGTAAACCATTTTGAATTTTATTAAAGAAATGTCACTTATCAAACGTATTAGTTGTCATTTTCACAGCTCACTTTAATAATGTTAACTTTTCCATATTTACAGTAACTAGTTTAACTGAGATATTCGACGTTTAATAACTCAATAAATATAGTTTAAAAAAAACTAAAAAACACGCTTTTAAAACACATCAAACTAAAAGTGAAAAATAATTATTAATATAAACTGAAAACAATAATGAACGAAAAATACTAGTATTATTGTGAAAAAAGCGGGGGTTGCTCGATATACGAAAATTATGGCACAAAGCGCCCCACGCTTTTTTCACAATAATACTAGTATTTTTCGTTCATTATTGTTTTCAGTTTATATTAATAATTATTTTTCACTTTTTAGTTTGATGTGCTTTAAAAGCGTGTTTTTTAGTTTTTTTTAAACTATATTTATTTTTCACTTTTTAGTTTGATGTGCTATGAAAGCGTGTTTTGTAGTTTTTTTAAACTATATTTATATTGCTTATTGATGCTGATATTATAACATATTACGATCCAACAGATATTTCTGCCATGGGATTTGAACTCACGCCCGAAGAGTCCGTCGCTTCGCGTCGACTAAGTCTTGCCCGCTCTGCCAACGACCGACCTGACAATCACGGAATATACTTACAATATTAAGCCTCTTGCTCTCACGCAGAGGATACGTGAGGAAAGGACTGGCAATCCTGATCAGGATAATGATATAAACTTATCAAATTATTGTATTGTTACCGGTTCTTCGTAAGTGTACAAAGTTTCAATTAAATCTGTCCGTTTAAAGTGGGTCGAAATCGAGTCCAAAGAGTCGGTTACAAACAAACAAGCAAGCAAACAAGCAAACAAACATACAAGTGAAGCTAATAATAAAAGCGTGTTAAAAAGTGGGTCAAAATCGAGTCCAAAGAGTCGGTTACAAATAAACAAGCAAACAAACATACAAGTGAAGCTAATAATAAAAGCGTGTTAAAAACGGTATATAGTAGGGGTAACATATGGTATATTTTTTTAAAATCAGAAACAAAGGATCGTTTCAAAAATTTTATAATATACAGGGTATCCCATTTAAAAGAAAATATTATTTTTTTGTATCCCCTGAAATCTCCAAGCTACTGTATATTTGATAGCATTTTAACAAAATTCAGTCATAACCACACAACTTTTATTTAAAACTTTTTTTCTATAGGCAATAATAACGATGATAAGGGTGGGTAATTTATAATGAATAACCCTGTACATGTTTATATCAGACAAAAATGGTGGTAGAACATTATAACTCATGTAACTTATGAATTAATTGATTCCAACTTTAATACCCTGAACTATGTATGAGTATAATTTGTTTGTTTTATTTTTTGTTAAAGCAAAATAAGAGATTTTCAGCCAAACGGTTACATTTATCGACTTGAATGACCATAAAGTTTCATGATTCCCTTTAAAATGGCGCCTTAAATTTTGTGATACCTGTTAAGAGATTATTGGGTAAATAAATTTAGGTAAAGTGCCCTCTGGTAATATGATAATGAACTAATTTAACCTTATTATGAGAGAGCTCGATGCATTTTCAACTTAATTGATAGAGAATTAAGTGAATTATGTCAGAAAGAAGAAAAAATTGAACTTTGAGTGGCTGTAATTCTATTACAATTGCGATTTTCAGTTTTTAAGGAACTACTAGTATTATTTGTATAATTTATATAATCACCCCTCTCAAAGTTGTTTTCTGATGCAATTTCGAACACCCTGTATATTGTCAATTATATTTAGTTTTATGTACAGTATTGTCTAATTGTTAATTTTGCGGTTACTTTGCAAGTTTGTTCCCTAACTTGATTAACTTGTGTTGGGTTGTTTATGGATTATTTATCTCTTATCCGAAACTTAATAACACTGACATATAAAATACGGTCTGAATTAACCACATACCTCTTCATTTGATTGCCGTTAACAGGTTTCCTTAATTATATAATTTGCAATACATATAGTTTTAGAAGAATAGTTTGAGCCATTCTCTGAGGACTAATTTTACAATGTGGTACGGTGTAAGTCGAAATATGTGTACCTATATAATATATTTAAGATAATACTATTTTAATAAATATATCCATTTGATACACTCACTAAAGCTACTCTATGAAAATATGTGGCGATTACAAATCCTCAAATTGCCAGACGCTGCTGGCTGGGGGACCGAAAAGCTTTTTTTCGTTCTGGCAGCAGTTCAGAACGAGGTATTAAATTGCAGAAATGACAAGCAGAAGAATCGGCTAAAGACATGTCTTGTTCAACTGTCTGTAGTAGTCGACAAATACAACCCTAATTAGAGGGTGGTCAGGGCCGTTGCCGTTTCCGTGAATATTCCTCAATATTCCCCTGTGCACAGTATTTCCTACCCCAATACACGCACACACTTCTGATTCGAGACGTATTCGCATTACGAGGCTTAACTTTTTATCTCAATTATGGAGAGATTAGTGATTATTTTTTCCCCTTTTTGTTTGCCGACTTCTGGCGAGTACTTCTTTTAACGCTGAGAGTCAGTGTTGAAAGAAATAAGTACAGCTACGTTATAATATTTGCAAGTGTATAATTAGTAATCTTTTAGAAGTGAATTCACAATACCAATGTTTAATAATTGTAAATTATAACATTTTTTTTTCATTTAAGTTATTATAACAGTAATCGTCACTAATTACGTTTAAATTAATGCCGTGTTCCAAGTCTGACCACAATAAATTGCAGGGTCTCAGCTCTTTTTATTGTGGAATCTAATATGCTGTGTTTTTTTGATAGTTAAGTGAAAACAATACTAATTTTTAATGTGTATACGTCAATATTGCATTTAAGTTCTAATATATTTACTGATACATAAGGTTAAAGTAAAGATTTGTCGTAATCATAGATAACAAAAAATTATTCGAAAATCGTGTTGCCGATCTCGTGTATATTGCAAAAATAGTGTAGGTCCCAGCATTGTTCCCTGAGGAACCTCATTATCGTGCTCGTATGTTCCAAATTGATCCTACCAACGGTACCATTAGATACATAAGTTATATTAATACTTCCCGAGCTAAATTCAGTCCAATACTAATCCTTGCGTATATCTTCAACACATAGTTTGTCATGGTTTTGAAGCAATTTATTCTGTATCCACGCAAGTTGCACCAAAAAGTTTTAATAACATGGTTTGATACGCGGTACATAATATATCAAAAATAAATAAAACAAAATCATTATTTCAAAAAAAAAAAACTTCCTTTCTCCCATATTGGAAATCTGAATGCAATACAGTAATTTTAAACAATGTATACATATAGTTAACCAAGGATTCTAGGTACTGGCTTTTAATTATTCAAACTACCTTTTAGTTGTCATAATGTAAACTACCGTCTGCGATATTACGAGAACATAAAGCTGCAATATAACTTTTATACTTTTAACTATAAACACTAGAAAACTCGTTATAAAACTAATATTCCATTCATTTTATGAAAAAGCTAATGTAAATTTGCATGTTAAATATTCCGGTTCGCCAGTGTGAACAGGAAATAAACAAACTGTTCGAAAAGGAGAAATTGCCTTAAAATCAATTTTACCGATAAACGTTGCCTGGGCAATAATCCATTTTATGCGATTCCCAAGATAATCGAGCTTTTCCGTATAGAATTTGTTTTTATTTTATTATTTATTACTGCTTTCAAATATAGACAGGAAAATAGTAGACTTTATACCAGACATATTGGCGTGCCTCGTTTTTACTGTATACACAAATTTGTCAATGACAAATTTACATATTGTATATTTAAATTCTTAGAAATATATGTTTAAGAGCGTTCATCCTCCGGAAATTTCTGCTCTATTTATGCAATTTTTTATTACAGTGTTATTAGTAATGGTAATATGAGGGTTTAGTTTTCACTGTTCTATTACAAAAAATAATATGGAGAAGTTGTTTTGAATTTGAAATTTATGAAGTTTCCTGCAAAAATCCAGTTAATATTTTTAAAACATCATTTTTTTTAATTTTTCAGATATATTTTTTATTTATTGCATACACTATTAAATTTGGATGAAATAATGACAGATTACAGCAGTGAAATTATATAAAAAAAATAGTAATGTATTTATTACTAAAACTTAAAATTTTTACATCTAACCTCCTTGGGTTTTTAAACATTTGTGAATCCCACAAGGATCAATATTAGCTCTTCCCGTTTCTCTAAGTTGTCATCTATAGTTCTAGTTCTAAGTCATCGTAAATGTCAATACCCCAAGCACCCAAACAGGTTTCTGCTACTATACAAATATTGTAATATCTAGAATCTGCAGAAACTACAGACCTATATTAAAATATATGATATTCTTTTCAGCCAAATAAACCGTCAAATTTATCATGACCATCCTAGATGGGCCGTTCTACTACTAACAATTTGATATGCACCACCTAATTCTAGCTGCAAATCTAGATGCAAGAAATCAGATTGATGTCATTTATACGGATTTTTGAAAAGCCTTTGACATATTCGACCACGGTGTTGCTTCGCAAATTGTCAGCATTTGGTCTAATTTATTCCTTTATCAAATTTTTTGAGTCGTATTTAGAAGATAGACGGTTAACGATATAATGTCGTGGTTTCTAGTCTAATGACATTATCGCAACATCTGGTGTTTCTCAGGACTCCGTATTCCGGCTTTTATTATTTAATATCTTTATAAATGACATCATGAATGATTTACAATACAATACATTACTATACAGTATTATTTAAGTGGTCTCTAACTGCATTTAAATAATGTGGTGAAGCACCATCTTGCTGAAACCACTTCCTATTTTGAATTCTTGCAGGGAGATTTACCAATAATTGTGGCAGATAGTTTTCCAAAAAATGAAGATAAGTAGCTCCAGTCAATGTACGATCAAAGAAATGTGGCCCTATTACATGTTCTCCAATAATTCCTCCCCAAACGTTTATAGACCATCTGTGTTGATTATCAACTTGCATAAAAAAGTGAGGATTTTCCCATGCATAATAATGGAAATTGTGCCTATTAACAAATCCATTTTTATGAAAAATTGCCTCATCAGTGAATAAAACATTATTCAAGAAGTTGACATCAACTTGCATTTTACCTCTGGCCCAATTACAAAATTGTAGGCGCTTTTGAAAATCGTCATCAGATAATTCCTGGTGCATTTGAATATGATATGCATGCAACTTATTTGTTTTTAAGATTCTACCCACAGACCGTCTACTTATTCCTACTAATAAGGTCACTTCTCTTTGACTAACATGAGGATTCTCAACCGTTGCCAGCACCACAGAAAACTCATTTTCTTCATTCACAACACGTTTTATTCTTTCACTGTTTTTATATTCGACATTTCCAGTTTCCAGAAATCTATCGAGAAGGTTTTGGAAGCTGCTAACATCAGGAAGCCTTCTTTCAGGATAACGTTGGTGATAAATTCTATTGGCAAGTAAACAATTTCTGTCTGACTCGTCCAAAACAAAAGTCATGTCTACAAGTTCCGCTTTATTAAAATTCATATTGTAAAATTTCAAATATTTTAAATTCAATACAAATTGTAACTAACGACCGATAAGTGTGATAAAAGCTCCTTTGTACACGACAATTTATACCAAACTGAGGTTTTATTGCTTGTCGAATAACGAAAACAGCAAAAAAATGTACAAAAAAACATTACAGTAAAGGACTGGTTAAATACTATTTACCCATTTCAATGGAAATGGTCCCACTAAATGGCCTCATTTCAAAATTGCATAAAGGCGTGTGTCAATCAAAATGGGCAACACGTCGAACACCTATTATAAATTTTTCTAATGAATTATTTGAGGGAACCTCTTTTTTTTAAGTTTATTCTTGAATTTGACACTTATTTATTTATAAAACGAAAATGGTTGCAATTAGCCATAGGGAAGTACTTACAAAAAATGTTCGTTTTTCATTTTTACATCACATCGTTGAAAAATATACAGGTTGTTCCATTTGAAAAAATTGAGAAAATTCAATTTAAAAAGTTCTTAATTGAATACTAATTTTTGGCCACCTTGTATATTTTTAGGAAATGAAATTGATTCAATAATATCAATTAGATGTCTCGTAACTGGTATTCACATAAGTTTTTCTTAAAACCGATAATTGTGACTGTGGTGATTTTTTTAATATCCATCTGCAGATGGCATTATTTCAACAAAAAAATTCATTACATCAAAGTGGTTGGGAGCGCCAATAATAATATAGGAATGAATAGAGCCTAGAAAGAGGCTTCAAAAAAATGTACTGATATACATAGCATTCCATTAAAAAAAAAGGCACTTGGTCCTGTAATTTTGTCTTGGCTCGCCCTGTATGTTCGAAAATAATTTCCAGTTATAGACATTTTTATCTAGTTTACTTGCAATTTTTTAAAAAAATTTCTAGCTATCGTAGAACTCGAAATATCAAGGTCCGACGCACTGTTGCCCCCACACTGTATAATGACGATTTAAAATCATATAGACCTACTGCTAATATAGAAGACTGCTGATTTGCAATTTGATCTCAAACGGCTCTCAACCTGGTATAGTGCAAATAAGCTGCAATTAAATATTTCAAAATGCAGAATAAAATAAAATTTGTTTATCAGAGTTATGAGGAATTAAACAGTTGCAATCAGTTAAAAGATGTTGGTGCTCTATTTGATACTAAATTGTCTTTTGTTAATCATATCAATAATATTGCAGCTAGTTCGTTTACGTTTAGAAATTTAGGTTTCCTTTTATGTAACTGTAAAGAATTTAATGAAAATGTGAAACATGAAAACTTCTTTTTGATTTGTGTGTTAGATCAAAATTTGAATATGCGTCATTTGTGTGGAATCCTGGCTATGACAACCATAAATTTAACATTGTAAATCCTCAACGACGTTTTCTCACGCGTCGTATTTATTACTCTCTTGTATTCCTTTAATTTTAAATGGAAAAATTGATTGTCCTGAAGTCCTTGGCTACCTTAACTTTCATCTTCCAAATCTACAGATTCGTTCGAATTTGTCAGTGTTCTATTGCCTACGCCTCGAACGAATTTACTACTATTCTTTCCTTTGTATCGTATGTGCCTCGGCTATGCTTCTTTATAAAATAACTCAACTGTTTTTAATAAGTGAAATAAGGAAACTTATTTCTAAATCCGCATATCAAATAAACTTTTTTATTTATTATTTATTTATTTATCTATTTATTTATTTATTTATTACTTATACAACCATTCAGCAGATCGAATCCAATTGCGGAATGGGAACACATGATAATACTTGAGATGCAGAAGAATTTAACAATCAAGAATATAATATACCTACGACTAAGATAATACATAGAAATAATAGAATTTTCATACTTTAAGAGCTTTCAGGTTTTTTTTTTATTGAGGCTATATTGCAGTGAAAAATATCAAGGGAGTCCTGTACGTTATTATATGCAGTATACATTCGATGGAGTGGGGAGAACTTTTTTATATTTATTCTAAGTGAAAGTTGGATGTTCACGAGCAGATAATCTTAGCACATAAAAATTCAACATTGTAACGATCTGTGGATAATCTATCGCATTATATAATATTTTGTGCAAAAAAATTACTTGTGTTTCTTCACGTCTAGACTTTCAATAGAAAGTCCGTCAAGCATGACAGAGCGAAATAAACCAATTGAAGGATAGATCCCATCTTCTTTAAAACAACAATATTTCAAAAATTTTCTTTGGGGTTGCTCTAAATTTAGAATATGGATATCATAGGAGAGGCACCATATAATGGGCGCATATTCAATTCGCAATCTCACGAATGTAAAATAAAGCAATTTTAATGTACAGATATTATTGAAGTCGGCAGATTTTCTAATAATGAACCCAAGAGCTCTAAAACAAACAGAGGTGAGATTGTTCATATGATCCACAAATGAAAGTTTTTGGTCGAACGTATACCCAGATCTCGAAATGTGTCGAGTCTTTAGAATAGAATTATATAACAAATAATCAAAAATAATTGGTTCTGTTTTTATTGGAAAGTGTCATTACATTACATTTTGCCACATTTAAGTGTTTATTTGTAATGCACCAATCATTTATAATTATTACTAAGTCATCTTGCAACAGTCATCGATATTTCTGATATTATAATAGATGTTCATGTCATCTGCACACAATTAGCAGTTTACCTTCAGATCACAAACAATGCCATTAATAAAGATGTTAGAAAAAAGAGGACCCAGATTTGAACCCTGTGTAACACCGGATGTGCTCTAATCTGGACAGACAGATGGCCAGAATATTCAACATATTGCCTCCCATTAGGAACATAAGATTTAAAAAAGTCTAGGAAATTTAGTGAGAATCCATGAGCATGGAGCTTCATAATGAGAATGTCATAGCCCAGGCTGTCAAAAGATTTAGAGAAATCTCAGTATAAAACATCAGTCTGAAGTCCAGATTCAATAGATTCAGCTAAAAGTTGTGTGGCATAAAAGAATTTTGTGACAGTAGATATTCCTTTAAGAAACCCATGTTGAAATTGGCTCAAACGATTATGCACATAACAATACATGTATTCATGTAATAAAATTTCAAATACTTTTGAAAAATTGTTTACTATAGTAATTGGTCTATAGTTTTCAATATTAGCCCGGTCACCTTTTTCAAAAACAGGTACAATTTTATATATTTTCGAAATGGTTGGAACCGTTATAGAGTTGATCGCTAAATTAAAAAGAATTGTCAGAGGTTTTGAAAAGATGGAAGCGCAGTCTTTGATTAGAAATGCTGGAAGTTCATCAGGACGTGTTGTAAATTTAGGCTTTTTTTTAAGACTATTGTAAACAGCAGATTCTCTAATATCGTATAAGTAAAAATTGTCGATAATTTCATTGTTATTTTGCTCGACAGCCTGGGGACTGGGTAGTGTAAAAGAGGTTTGGAAAAAATCAGCAAAGAAATTGACAATATTTTGCTGATCCTCATTGTTAAAACCCTTATATATCATCGATGTCGGGATATTGGATAAATTTCTTTTGTTATCTATGAATTGCAAAATTTATTTAGATTATTGGAAATATCTCCTCTAATTTTTTGCAGTAATTTTTGTAAGGTGCATCAATTGATTTCTTAATCAACTTTCTTAACGATTTAAATTTCTCTAGAGACTGGGGATCCTCATGTTTTTTATATTTTTTCCATATACGATATTTTAAATTAATGTTTTTGATTTTTTTCATATGAAAACCATGGAGGATGATTTCTGCCGTTTTTAAATTTTAGGAACGAATAAGTCAAGTAATTCATAAATTTTTATATAAAATTGCTCACATGCCTTATGTATGACATATAAAATATTTTGTGTGTCAAATCTCAAACTATATTTGTCATGTCTAACTGTTTTGTATATGTTTTTGTATCAAATCTTTATAATATTAATGTTGTTATAACTTTATATTTTATACATTGTATCTTTAAATTGTAATTTCCCTGCCTTGTAATTAAATTTCTAAATAAAATAAACTTAATTTGTTATGTCGAACTTCGAACATGACTTTGTTTTTTATGGTTATCTTGGTACCAATAATTTACCATTCCTTCCCCTTTTTCGCTACTTCTATTTCCATAACCCTTGCAGACTCACTCAGCGCTCCATGTGTAAAACACGATGGACGTTATTTATTAAAATCTAATTTTAATCGCAAATGGTTTTTTTCCCTGTCACGGTCCGGTCCGTTTTAATAATTTACCAGACGTCGAGGCCAACGGCAAATGGTTAGCAGGTGTTGGCAGCTATGTCTGTCAGCATAACGACAAAATATAGGTGTAGGTGTTCACGAAGGGAAATTGGGAGCGTTCTGTGACACCCTGCTGTGAGAAAATTATCTCAAGTGCTTTTATGTAGTTGACAGGTGTGATTCTGTATACGTTGCAGATAAGTGATATGGTCCTCAGTCCCCCAGAGGAAATTGCGTTGCTTCGAGTTTTTTGTGAGTGGACATTCACAGAAATCATCAGGAAGGTAACACAATACAATCACTTATACAACCATTTTGACTTAATTTGTTTAGCTTAAATATGTAATTTGCCTGTTATCTTTAAATTGGTTATTTACATAAATAGCCCAGGTTTTCCCCGCGACTGGAGGAGGAAAAGAACTAAATAAAAAAAAATCAGGTCTATTATTTTTCCAATAAATATTTTGTGGAATCGTTGAAAATAAATTATGTAAATAATAAATAATGATGTAAATAATAACTAAAATAATTTCATAAATCTATTTATTTAATCTCTTCTGCTCGTACTGGTTTTTTGTTTAGTGGGCTTATTGTATCGTCCTAATTATAACGGCGCTTATGATTAAATCAGTAATCCTGACTAACCGGCGCATTCAACAATATATTTACTGCAAGATTTCAAATACTCATTAAATAAGTTTCATTAAATTGCAGTATTACAATTGCGAGTACATGTAATTATTATTAACCCCTTTTAAGTCGTGCATGTGTAATTAATTGAGGGAATAGATAGAGAATAAACAGTTGATAATTATGTGTGAAAAAGTACCTCGTACAAATGGCCTCTTGTGTGATTCACACAGCACCAATGATCGGTTTTAAACTGCTCTTCTTAACTACTTTAAATCAATAATATCAAGTTTTTTGTTCAACTGTTTCTCCGGATGTTATTCAGAGTGTTAACCCGAAGTTGTGTAAGGGTTTATACGTAATACAAAGCAATTGGCACAATTAGTTGAACAAACTTTAAACACAGTCGTATTCCACCAATTTGTTAAATACAAATGTAATCAATTTGTACGATATCTTGTCTTATCAGTATTCCTGGTGGTTATTTACGTTTGGTTCATTCTCGGCGTACTTTTCTGTTTAAATATTCTGTTAATACTGATGACGCATTTTACTTTCGAGTACGAAGAAATTGCAGCTTATTTTAAGGGAATTGACTTGACTAACAATAATATAAAGTAACATTTTTATTTACCTGAGTCATTTACAGGGCCCTTAAAACAGTGGTGTTTTTAAAAAATCATATCTGCCATACTAGTTACACTAAAACGTCCAAATTTAGAAACATCCTAGATAAAATACTACATATGCTCACACCATAAAATAACTACAGGAAATTGACGAAAACTGTGTAAATGTATCTTTTACTATATGCCCATTGTCCATTATGTATACATATGTAACACATATTTGTTTGTTTCGCCTAAAACTTGGAGGTTAATTTAAATTTGTTAAAGGATTCTAATGTAACGTGACCATGTGAGGAATTTTTTTTAGTAATTCCTTTTGCTTTTACGATTAAAAATTGAAATTTGTAACTGCCGCTCGTACTGACGTCTCAAATAAACTACAGGAACTTAATAAATCCGATATTTATTTATGTTTATTTATTTTTTATATATTCAGTATCCAGTAATTTGAATTACATAAAGGTGACAGTTCATACTGCGTTTGTTTCAAATATTTCTTTCTATATATGTATTACCCCAGGTGTTGTATATATTATTACATATGTATATCATTTAATTCCATGCTTAATACCTTTGTATTTCTCAATATTTCTTTGGATTACGTTAGATATTCTCCGAGTTACCTCATATTTCCCAAGTAATTTTTACATGATTTTTAGCATTTCCCATTCACGACTTGCTTAAGACTTAAGGGTGCACACTAAATTTCTTCAGCTGTATTCACTAGGGAAATGATATTTACATCATAACTTGATGGGTGAACTTGTACTCTCAACTTTAAGTAAGAATCTACCATACAAAAACTAAGGTATCTTTTGCACACCTAATAAGTATGTCACTTTTATAAGTGAATAGTTTACCCTTCGGTCCATTTTCTCGAATTTCTAACCAGAAACACTAAGTTATAAAAATATCTTAAACATATTAAGAATCTGCCGAAAACGTATTTAAGTGTCTTTTATCTACATATATTTGTAATTTATAATTTGTAAATTATTAAAAATTTTCAATAACATGTTAATTTTCATATTTTATTGTTGGTGTTACACACAGCATATAACACACGAAAGACAGAAAATATTAAGAAATATTCACTGACAATTAAAAAATGCTTCGATTGCCTTAATTACGACTTGTAATACAACATTAATTTAATTTCTAGCATTTACATTGTTTATTAAATTCCTAGTCTGCTCCACTAAGTATGCAAATATCACAGCAAATTCCTTCTACATTATTCTATATTCTATAGCTCGCTCCCCTACGAGCTTACACACTGTTTTCGACAATTCAAGTCATCTGCTGGTGGAAATCATAATTAATATTAAATTATCGCGTATTACTGCCGTTCATTTCTGGTTTCGAAATGCAATTATTTTATAATTTGATGCATAATTCCGCAGTTTAATACATCTGCTATGGAGAAAAGATTTATCAAGAAATATAAAGAGGTTTCTCTAATATGTTCGTCAGCTACAAAATGTGCAATTTTCAGAAAATGTTATCTCCTTCCAATTTAAAAATTAAGAAGTAATTTTGTAACAGTTAAAATGAAGGATTAGAAACAAATATTTTATTTATTTACAGATAGTAATATACAGTATGTCCCAAATTCGAGGCTCACTATTGCTATCTTTGTTATTATAAGAGATACAGGTTCGGTTAAATGGGGAAAGTTTTGAGAAATTTTATAATAACATCAGAGCCACTTACAAAAATTTTCCATCTGCTACAGATTTTGAAAAAATTTAAAAAAGTGAAATTTATTGTTTTCCATTTTTCCCCATAACTTTTTTATTTTTGATTTTTTTTTCAAATCCGTACAAACTTCTCTAAAGCTACTTTTTAAACAAAATAATCCTTTTAGTCATATTTGCTCTCTGACGTTTCGGTTCTTCAGAATCCTCTACAACTTCATTTTTTATATGGGCGCCATATTGGATTTTCACATTTTTAAAAAGGCCTTTTTTTACTCCTTTTCAGTGTATCAGAATTTGGTAATCATATCATCCGTTGTGATAAAATTGGCAAAAACATAATATTAATTTTTAATTACTGTAAATACTGTAAATAGTAAGCCGTGAAATAAAAAATGGAAAGCATTAACATCTGATGAAATAATTGCATCATCGTAAGTAGCTAATGTCTTCTAAAAATGTTCTCTCTTGTGTCTTTATGATTCATTTATTTTAAAGTAGGTACTATCTTGAAAATTGGGTACTGACATTGTGATTGATTTTCAAACTATTTGTAATAATAAGAGGACAATAGCATGATAATTATTAATAACAATGAAAAGAAAAATCTGCACCATACAATATCTCAAAAAACTCAAGCAGCTACGACCCGAATTTCGGCATTATTATTACAGTGGTCTATCTAATTTAAACACAAACGTCTGAACCTAACAAGTAGGCTAGATCAAATTAATAGATCATAAATAATCGAAACTTAATACTCCTGTCAAAATTGCCTGTGTACATTATTTGTATCATAATTGTATTGAGTTCTTCAAATATAAAAAAAAAGGAAATGGCACAACGATATGCAAATGAAGAGAAATTTGATATATTGGTAGTTTACATTAAGTGTCATAGAAATGCAGAAACTGCAAGTAAGAGTTATTTTGAGAATTATCCTGATAGACCCCAGTCATATAGAACATACTTTCAAAAATTAACCAGAAATATGACCTGAATTCATTGTATTTTTATTTATGGAGGCACAGTTATAGTATGCACGTATTTTTGATGTAGTCAGTCAATTAGTGTAAGTACATTTTATGTTACACAGCAAAGAAGAATTAAAGTTCGTCGTTTTCAAGCTTATGTTATGGAAGCAGGAGGGAATTTTAACCAATTTTTATAATCTGCATATTCTGTATTTTTGATTTTTAATAAATACGCTGTGTTAATTTTTCAACACTTTAAATTCAGTAATTAGGTAGAACAGCGTTACATTTTCTTATTTTCCTCCAAAATATGCAGCCCATCAAAATTGAATAAGAATACCTTTTTGCGTATATTGCATTGCTCTTTCAGAATATAAATTGTAAGATTTGAAAATAAGAGCATATAAAATTCAAGTTTTGCATCATCTTTGTCAAACATACTGTGCAAGGAGGACGGACGCTGCTCGAGATTTCTTTCAACGATTAGAAATAGATTTTGCCCCTAATCTCATTTCATATCTGCAGAATAATTAATAAACATACTTGTAGAATTTGGGGAGAACATAATCCATATGATATTTTTTAACACGAAAAAGATTCGCCAAAGGTTAATGTCTGGTTCACTTTATCCCAGGATCGTATTTATGGACTTTTTTGTCGAAAACACGATTACTGGAATTTCGTACCTTCAAATGTTGCATCAATTTTTTGTAACGCAGCTATCGCTGAATTTATTAAGTAGATAATTCTTCCTCTCCGTTATACTAGAATTGTGCTTTGAATTATGCTTTTTGAATCAGACATTGACGATGAATGGGTAGAGGAGGGCCTCGCGCAAGACCACCATATTCACCAGTTATAGCCCACTAGATTTTTTTCTGTGGCGATATCTAAAAATAATTGTGAATCGAATGAAATCACAAAATCTAAGCCTTAAACAATGCTCGAGATGCAGTTGCTTTAATTTCCCCAGACATGTTACGAACTAGATTTGAGGAATGCAATTAATAATTATTAGTAATGTCGGTTATGTATAAGAATAATAAATGTAAGCTTAATTAATTTTATGCAATAGAAAAGTTTATAGACCGGCTTATTATTAGTTGGACAAGTTTTTGTTGGGCAAGGGTCCTGATTTTGAGAAGAACTGCTTCATCAACTTGCGGACGTTTTGGTAAATTTTATTACCATCCTCAGGGCAATTAATTATGAGTTTTTCCTGGTCACCATATAAATGATATAAAACAGGAAACAAACAAATGAAATCACTGGGTATCAAGAAGTATTTTACGTTTATCAACAGGGTCCTTTAACTTAAAGGGAGTTTTAGTGAGTTTTCCTGGTCACCATAAAAATTATATAAAACAGAAAATAAACAGATGAAATCACTGGGTATCAAGAAGTATTTTACGCTTATCAACAGGATCCTTTAAGTTAAAAGGAATTTTAATGACCAAAAGACAAACAAAATATAAATATCAGATAGCTTAAGCTAAAGGTTCCTTTAAAATGTTGATAATACCGAGGGTGAGTTGTTTATATCAAACAATGAACTTTTTTTAAAATTCCTTATTGATGCTTGGCCTGTAAAACCTTATTTTCCAATAATTCACATATGACGTAAATGAATTTAATTAAATAATGAATCATTAACAATTTATGGTCTCCAATTATCTCAAATTTCAATTTAGATCAGAACACATCATGTATAACATCATGTTAGGTCTTCTAACTGAAATCGAACTTAATACTACTAACAAATCAACCGATAATTTAATAATCCTTATACCCTTATATATAGAATTATTTGAAAGATTAGATTATTCCTCCTGGCACCCTACTCAACCTTGAAATAAAGAGGGGTTGTAAGGCATTATAGTTATTTGATTAGTGACAAAAAAATGGCTGGCGCGTGTGATCTGGCCCATAAATAACGATCTGAGAGTATAGTTAGTAACACGTGACGAATCCATTTGTTTATGTTTCAGCGCCGTTATAAATTAGACACTGTTAGAATGACTGTTTGTGCTTGAAAAATATTAATCTGTAGTAAATTGCGCGAATGATTTAAAGATCTTGTAGTAGTTCTTTTGCCCCAGTGAAATGTGTCCTTACAATCACTTACTATAATAATGACGCTTAACCGTTGTGTAACTTATTGAGACATTGTCTTTTTACTTTGTTTTATATAATAGGTCTTAGTACTGCTAGTAGTTTTCTAGAAATGAGAACATGAAAAATACTTGTTTGTGTATGCAAGACCCAAACACCGAAAACTATTTTTCTCCCTCCCCGTAGTAATTTTTTTAAATTTAGTTTTGCAATAAGAATATACGATTTAAGAGTGCTGTATAAACTGCAGAAAAAGAAACTACTAGTTTCCAAGCTGAAAATTTAAATAAAGGATTGTAGATCGTAGAAAATTTATGTATATATGTATGTATGTATGTTTAGCAGTCGCTTTTGTACACCAATTCGAAAGACCTAAAATTTGGTAGATTTGTGATAGAGCACATAAAATTGTCTATTGAAGTTCCGTCATCTTCTTCTACATCTACATCGTGTTCGCTAACTTCAGAATATATTCCGTAGAGATAAAAATGTACTGTATTGCTTAAGAAATAACAGCTATACAGTAAATTGTTATTACTGTACTATATACAACGATGAATGAACTTTATAAACTTTGAGTGTTATAATCAAGTTACACAGGCCTGCAAAATAAAACTTATGGTGGGTGGTTTCTATATTTTAATGTAATTCTGTATGACTGTTTCATGCCGAATCCAAAAATGACTTGCATTTTGCTCTATCACGCAAGGTTTTTTCTCAAAGTAGAAATACATGAACGGTTTTCTAATAAAATGTATTAAAATTATGCATTACAGTAAAATATTTCTCATTTTTTATTACAAAATTTAAATCAAAATTTACAAGTACCTACAAGAAAATAATATTACAAAAAAAGTTGTTAACATTTTTACATGTCTCTTTGCGAATGAAAACGCTTTCTTTTACTTTCAAATGAACGCTTAGTTGAAGCCCGTTTATGTGAAGTTTCACCTTCAGAAGATTCTCTCTTTACACACCAACAATAGTCAGCCATCATGGCGATGTTCCATCTTCTTTGATAT
This sequence comes from Rhamnusium bicolor, assembly GCA_029963845.1. Taxonomy (NCBI): domain Eukaryota; kingdom Metazoa; phylum Arthropoda; class Insecta; order Coleoptera; family Cerambycidae; genus Rhamnusium; species Rhamnusium bicolor. The sequence goes on along the minus strand of JANEYF010005260.1, from coordinate 108,600 downwards.
CTCATCTCCATCTGTTTAATGTCCTGGTGAAACCTTTCACCTTGTTCTTCACTCACCGCCCCGAAATTTTCTGGAAAATAGTCAAGATGGGAATGAAGAACATGAAGTTTCAAACTCATATTGCACCCCAATGTTTTATAATTTTCTAACATATCGTTGACTATATTCTTGAAATCAGGATCTCTGTTATTACCTAAGAACTTTTGAACTACATTTTTGCAGCCAACCCATGCAGCCTTTTCTTTATCATTCATTGTTGAGTCAAACACTCTGTCTTTCATTAACTCTCTAATTTGTGGCCCAACAAAAATACCTTCCTTAAGCTTGGCTTCTGAAAAACTAGGAAACTTTGAACATAAATACTTGAAGCAGTTACAATTTTTGTCGAGAGCTTTAACAAATTGCATCATTAGCCCCAACTTAATGTGTAACGGAGGCAGAAGAACTTTTTTCGGATCCACCAAACTTTCTTGTACAATATTTTTTGAACCAGGTACAAAATTAATTCTACGTGGCCATTCGTTCTTTTGCCAATGTTCACCTCGTGCTCTACTGTCCCATTCGCATAAGAAACAGGGCATTTTAGTATAGCCAGACTGTTGGCCTAAGAGCATACCTAAGATTTTAAAATCTCCACATAACATCCAGTTGTGGTCTGCATATTTCACCTTTTCAAGTAGGAGTTTCAAATCTTCATATCTTTCTTTTAAATAAACAGAGTGTGCAACCGGGACTGATACGTATATATTACCACTATGTAACAATACACCCTTTAAACTCCTTTTAGATGAGTCTATGAACAACCTCCAGTCATTTGGTTGATAAATGGATGCTCCTAACTTGCTAACCAATCCTGGAACATCATGGCACTAAACAAGGGATCTCTCTTGATCAAAATATTCTAAAAATTCAGTTTCACGTTTTCTATACCATGAAAATGTCGTTCCTGGAAGAAGTAAATTCTTTTCACTTAGTCTAGATCCCAAAAGTTCAGCAGACTCTTTTGAAAGTCCTAAGTTACGAATTAAATCGTTTAGTTCATTCTGAGTAAAAAGCTGAGGCTGAGTACTTTGTAATGAAAAGTCTTCATCCGAATATTCAATTTCTAATTGCGAATCAGAATCAGACGACAAAAGAGTATAATTCTCTGGTACAGCAGGTACAGGTACATCTGGTCCATGCGCTACTGGCCTTATTGCTGATGGAAGGTTCGGATAAAATATTTTTTTTCTTATTTTTAGTATTAAAGCCACTTACGTCACACAAGCAAAAGTAACAATCTTCTGCATGAATGCTGGGTTCCCGACACGCCATTGGTATGCCGAAAGGTAAGGATTTCTTTTTATTTTGAGTCCACTTCCGTAACGATTCAACACATGTATGACAAGCTCTGTGTGGCGCCCATGTTTTGTCTTGGTCTCCAAGCTTTACACCAAAGTACGCATGATAACTTCTTTTCACGAATTCCGTAATATTTCTTTGTCTTTTTTTTAACTGTATATAAACCACAAATGTAACAAAACACATCGGCGCTGTTTTTACAATGTCTTGAGGACATAACGAATTTTTAATAACTTTATCACGCTATTATATACTGTAAGCACACGTTCAACCACAGTTAACTTACTACTGACTACTGTATGTGCTTTTCGAATACTATGTGTATATTCTGGTTCTAACTGGAAACGTCTAGATTAAAAGGCAGTGGTCCTTAACAATTTTATTTTAAAGAGATATGTATTAATTACTAATAATGTCGTTATGTATGTACATGATACACGAAAACTATGCAGAGTTCAGAACTTACTCTAAAAATGTAAAAAAATTGTAGACCCTAAAACCATGCAGGCCTGTGTTATTAGTCATAGTCATAATGATTTTCATTTTATTTATAATTTTTGAAATTAAAGGATGTGTTTCAATTATTAATATATTTTAAATGTAAGAGATGTCACCATATCAATATTTTGTTAAGTCATCCTTGACTTTTAATTTTCATCCTGAAGTGGGTTGGAACTTTTGATATGATGCTAACACTGACGTGGTTTTCCACAAGACACCAAAACACCATATACTCCACTCGACGCGCGTTTCGTCAACAAAGTTAACATCATCTGGAGATGATTAAAAGTAACCTTATCCTATTTATACCTAAACTGCTGTTGCTGTTCGGTGTACCTTGATTCACGAACCAATAAAGCTAACTATATGGGATTGGCCCTCTGTCACTATTCATACTACATTTACACTTTGTAAATTCCAAGCTTTCAAATACATCCTGCTGTCAAGTATTTGTTTTATTCCTAATTCATCGTGCTACTATCTAATTTATGGTTGTTCTCAAACGCATGTTGGGCAACACTAGATTTATCTGTTGTACCATATTTGATATGAGCGATATGCTCCTTGAATCTAGTTGAAATTGATCGTCTAGTTTGTCCAACATACTTTAGATCCCCGGATTTATGGATATAGAGGACGGCTTTGAGTGGACAAAAGGGCCCGTCTGAGTCCTACTTACCAGGCATCAGACTCCCCCCTCCCATTACCATTACCAAGGATTTGGCAAAAAAAATAAAATATGGTATGAAAATAATGTTTGCGATTAATGTATCTACTTCGGTCTTTATTTTAAAAATCTTAGTGTAGCATTTCGTTTATAACTCTGGTAACCAAAAACTTTTTCAATGATCGAAAAACAGGATTATACCAAACGAGTTTTGTTATAGTCTAATGTTGTTTAAACAACAAGCCATGGTTGAATTTCTTGGTCTATTTATAATTCAGACGTAGCCTGGATCAAGTGAAAATTACCCGGATTGATAAAATAAACTGCTTTTGCAGGGGAATAAATGAAATGGAACTAAAATGGCGATTTTAAACTTCTCCCTTTTACAACAAACGTTGCTGTGCCTTTGTAAAAGCTCTCTGTAAACTAATTTCTACTTTATTAAAAGCGACAAACTTACGAATAGGGAATCCTTTGTAGATATATTTGTAAAAATAAGTTAGTCCGTTAGTCAAATATCACTATTAGATCGAGCTAGCAAAAAAAAGTCAATTCACACTTGTGGCAACTGGAGGTCTTGTTTTAAATTTTATGGCATTGAGTGCACATTTTATAGGCACATTCTGGAACTACGGTTTTTCTAGTAAAATATTATGTTTTATTTATTTTGATAATAAAAACCCCATTTTAAAACATACTCCGACCCTTCATTGCCTTAACATCTGCCACCACTCAACGATAAATTAAATCCATCAAACAGCGCTTACGTCTGTCCAATAAAAGTATCGTTCCGTTAAAATACTAATAACTCTTAAAAAGTCATCAGAGCGAGCATCGGGAAAATACAATAATCTGCTTGCTTTTAATGTTTTCCAATAATACTAACTATAGGCGATAATCGTTATATTCGTTCTGATGGGATTCTGTTGGTTTAATCGTTTTACAGCATCCCTCAGCCATTATGTACCTTGTATGACGTGAGCGCTCAGGAAGTAAATGAAGCATTGTGTTGCTGTAAGTAAGGAGAGGGAATAGGGTATTAAGGTTCAATTGGATTTTTGGGTCATGGAAAGAGGATTAATGCAGCTTAGAAAAGTTGCAGTTATACTACAGTTTTAAGTCTTCCTAGTATGTAAAAAATTTTAGTTATTCCCCAAATTTAAAATTTTTATGTTATTTAACCCTGATTCGTTAATAATCTCCAAACTTTAATTAATTCCATTGAAAAATACAATTTTTTAACTTGCTTCCTTTTTCCCGGAAACCATCGAATTGTAAATTTTGTCTGTTGCTTGATGCCAGCAAAACTAAAAATGTGCACAGATTCAATTTTAAATCAGTGAATCCGATAATAACATGTTTCCTGATTTAATTATATGTATAATGAATAAAACCATACAATTTTTTAAAAAGACAATTAAACCGTTTCATTATAAAACAACAGAAACAAAAGAATATCACAAAACGAAATTGTCTTCTGAAAGAAAGAAAATATATCCCGTCAAGTGTTGCGAGAAAAATACTGATGTGTTATTATTTGCTTCAGTGGCTTTGCGACTCCATACAGTCAGCCTAGGCTGAAATGAAATGTCAACAACACATTTTCGGGTTACTGAAAAAAATTCGCTTTCCATTTTCACGGTAGTCGATCATATTCATCATAAGTTAATATCGATTTGGTAAAACATGTTTCCAATTTAACGTATTTATCTGAAAGTTTATTGGACAGTAATAAACGAAAAATAAATTAACAATTATTCACTATTATTATTAAGATTAATATAGTTCTGGAGACGGGTACCAAATATTATGTTTACAAAAAACTATTAAAGAAAAAAATAACTAACTTCTCAGTTAAAGAAAATTGTTTTTATCTGTAGTTCTAACAAGTGTATACAATTTTTTCCGGATAAATTTGGATAAATCTGTTTCTTTTGGTTAACGATTGCATAATGATTGCACGTTAATTATTTGAATAAGTAGGCGACCAAAGGTCGAATGCTGCTGTCAAATAATTTGTTGAATGTTTTTTCAAAGAAATCAAATCAAGAAATCAATTTAATTTATAGTTTTTGCGCGGACACCCAATATAATCTCCACGAAATTAACAGCAACTAACGTATAAAATCAAGTATTGAAAACTAATAAAATATTCCTTATATCTTAATAATTTTCCAATTTCAATACAATAATTAAAGCCAATGCTGTTATAAATTGCCTATTGCCTTTATTTTCTATGGATATTAATAAATTTCTGATAGCAATAAATTCTGGAAGATTTGAACAGTAATTTGTTTGGTTATGAATTCAAATTGAGTTACAAAAAGTACCTTGCAATAACAAACATTTCCCATCGAATTTCTACTGGTTGCTGGAATTTAAACACCTTTATGGATTTTGATCATTTTATGTTGAGGCTCAGCTCCAAAGCCAGCACAAACTAGTCAATTATCTTTCAATAATGTTTATGCCCTTCTAGATCTCAATCAGACATTGCATAAAATATTTATCAACATAGGTAATCTAAATTTGTGGAGTAAAGGACGGACTTTACAGTTTAATAGTGGATATCGAACCACTTCTTGGGAGCAGTTTTTTTAAAAAAAAATATTTATAAGGGAGTTGGGCTCGACCTCGTAAGCAGTAGTCAATTTGCTTGCAAGATACGATAACCACTGAGTTTCTGTTTCCTGTCTCCTAAAAAATAAAGTTATTTAAGTATTTATCATTATTATTTACGAATATCCTTCTGAATGCTCTGAAATTATTCCCACATTGTTTTAAATAGTGAAGAACGAGGATAGGAGAGGTAGTTTGAGATTATTCTAAAATAATATAAATACTTATTATTAACTCTTCAATTCCTTCTAGTATGTTTTTAAGATGTTTTGATGGTAAAATATGACTTGATAATTTCTCACCAAGAAGATATATAATACGACCAATTCAGACAGCTATTTAGAGTAGTTCCACACAGCTTCTTTTGTGCGTTGTGCTGCTGGAGAATGTGACTTAATTTTTTCTTTATTTAATTTCAAGTTGTTTGAAGAAAATCGAGACTGCTCCTGAAACTGAATACTTTTAGCAAAATTGCATACGTTTTTTGTCATTTATATAGATTATCTAAAATAGTAGTGGCCTCAGGACCGATCCTTGGGGCGCACCATAATTGAAAAATTTAAAATTTGAAGTACCATTATTAAAAATCATACACTGTTTTTTCTTTTGAAGGTAGTAATGCGGCAATAATGTGCTGTGAGAGACGTAGTCAAAATTCTAGGTGAAAATAGATAATCAAAATAAACAGCAAGTAGTCTTTCGAATTCCGCAAGCAAAAATTGGGGTTGGTATTTTAAAAAATCGATGACGTCATGTTTCGAGAAAAACTTGATACATTTTAAAACAATGTCGAAAGGTGGCATTTAAATAGAATCTCATCTTATTGTTATGATTAAATAACTGATTCTTATTTTTACTAAAATACCGTAAGTTTTTATGAGGAGTTGCAGTAAATGTTCGAATCATGTTAAAATATATATTATTTTTTACTTCCTTAAAATAATTAGCATCTACAGCAAACAATAAACAAAAATAATAGTTGTTTTCCTTTTATAGTAAATGTTCATCGGTTAAATTATGAAGATGTATGTTTCCTCTTCTCAATTGCTAATCAGTTTTTACCGTAATTCTTTTTATGGGTTTTATATAGCAGGCGTGTAGCGGCGCGGTGTTGCAAATTTTATTATTTGTGTAATTGCTGGTTTTATTGTTTAATTCATTAGACCGTTTAAACAAACTTTAGTTGCGTTGCTATTTTAATTATATACAGTTTTCTACTTGTCTGTGATTTGATATATAGTGCGCCCACGGATGAATGACTGTAGAGCTGTGCGGGACAAAAATTGTTTGTTTTTGAAAATTTTATCGATTATGGATTTCATTTGAAACCCAGAATGTGGCACATTGAAACAGACCCGTGGGGTAATAACCGGTACAAATTACCGGGGCCTAAGCGCAGTCAAAGGATCCCTGGCATGCCTTGCCGTACTAAAAATTATGCCCGGTCCAAGCAAATGTTTTATCATGGGCAAACTATCAAAATTGCCCCCCCTCCCCTCAGTTTAAAAATGGCGGTAATTTTCAGATTCTAAAAAATTTAGATCATAATAAATTCATCCAACTTTTATGTATTTTAGTACCTAATAAACAAAAGTACAAGTAGATTGGTATATTATGTGTATAAAAAAAAGACACATTAAATGTTAATTGTAATAATTATCATAGTGTTCATTGTTAATTTCATACTCACACTTGCACTTTTCGTGCTTTTAGGGCTGCAAAGTCTTTAATTAATTCAGCTACTAGGTATTGTTTTCTTGTGGCCAAAGTCACCGAGCGTTGAGCTAAGCATCAAAGACACCGCCTGAGAGATAAGATACTGGTTACTGTTTACTATGACATGGGCGTGATAATTGCAACAGTGTTAGCACCGACCTGGGCCGGTCTAACTTGCTTTCAGTGGAAATTTTGCAAAGGTCCTACATTTCTAGCACTACATGGATCTGTGCCAGAGCGTCAACTAAACGCACAGTATCACGATTCAGGAATGTTTGCATCACGTCATCAGTTTATGTACTTACTTATTAAAGACTCGCAGATTTTCGATTTTCTAACAGTTTATTACTTGCATAGAAAATAGAAATCATAGAGTTGTAGCGCCCTGGGCTGGCTCCCACCTTGCCCACCTTCTTGGGCCGGGCCTGTTAAAAATGTCATGAAATTGCCATCTCATGCATGTTGGAAACATAAATACCAACTTTTGAATTTTCTCAAACATTAAATATATCGTAAGTACCGTCACAAGGCAAAAGTGAGTGCAAAAATTCTGTATATCAAATCAAAACAAAGGTAAAATCACTGAAATCAGTAGATACATTTAAAAAATATTATCCAAAGCCAAAGTTTTTAGTCAGAATTTAGTTGTGTTATAGTGTTCTGTTTTGTTTTATTTGTTCGCTTTATTTGTAACTTTTTATTTTCAGTTGAGATAAGTTTCTACTTGTTACGTTTTAGTTTTCTTTTAATAAGTAGTAAGTAAAAGTTCCTAGGCGCACTGGCACGACGGCTCTGCATTGAGATTTGATACCGTAAATTAAGTATGGAGTATTTTACGCCTCACCCACGATACATTTACAACTGTTTGCCGACGCGCAAATCCCCGAGTTTACAATGTATTCATATTAAGATAAACCCAATAAATAATAACGACGTACTTCTTGTATTCGCTGTGACGATACGCAAACTGAAATAGAGGTGGGTAGTTCGCGAACGACGCGAACGAACTGGTACAATCGAACTAATCACCTCATTGAATGAAATGAATCTTTCCTTAATGCCGGAATGAATCATTTACCGCGAACTAAAACAACATGAAAAGGCCGTGTAGGAAAATAGTAGGTAGTTACACTGATTCGAAACCAATTCTTTAATTCAGTTAGACTGATCAGTGATCACATCGGCGCTCATGCTAGTTGTACTCGGTAGTAGGTAGGAGTTAGAAATCAATGAATTATGAAGTCTATTTTATTCTAATATTTGTCGGGTGCAAATAGGAAGACGGCAAAGCACGACCGGCCGGCACGTCGGCGCGGTTGGAATTCAGAAGTGGACGGTAAAGATAAATAAACATTGTTGCTAATATCTGTAACTAAATAAGGTAAAGGTAGGTAAAAACGAGAATAATTAATGTTACATAGTATGAATTTAAGGTTGAAGACAATATCAAAAAAAGAGATTTGATTTAGGTTGAAGACAATATAAAAAAAAACAACCCCCCCAACCAAGGACCTTTCGACCGTAACCTACACTACCTACACAAATCTACGTTTTTTACTAAAATAAATACCTTTATTTACTTTTTTTTTTTATTTTCAATTCCTACTCTTATTGAGATCGGTCGCTATATTGTTAAAAGAAATAAGTGTTTTGATTCAGTACGTATTTCTTTTCCTTTACTTCCGATACAGCGATGTTACTTACCGACTAATGGCAGTCTCAGATACAAAACATTCCCTGACTCACTGAATTAAATGAATCAGTCAATTGAGCGATTCACTTAAGTGAATGAAACCGAAGGAATGAATTCGGCAAGACGAACTAAAATTCCCATCTCTAAACACGTTTATTGAACTCTTAGCGTATGCTACGATAAGAGTTGTAAACTGGGGGTTTTCTTCATTGTGTCGTCATACATGCTCGTCGGCATACAGTAGTAAGTGTATCGTGGTTTCACCTATATTTTTTTTTTTTTACTCTAGCCTCTTCCAAATTATATTCCTTGATCAACGCTGCTTTAAAAAAAAATATTTCGAAACAGTTGTATCTGTAACTTCATTATTGTTTTCCTTTGTGGCATATGTTTAAAATTTAACTTGTTCAGTCACAAAAAATATAAACTAAATTGTCTCTTTTGAGACGTTCTCAGTACTATTTAATGTAAAATTGGCGTATTGAAAGATATAAACATAATATTTTTTCAGAAACACTAAACACAGAAAACAGTTGACAAGAGCACTATGCCTATTTAAAATAATAAAATCGACCGTTGACCAAATTCATAAAAAAACTGTCATTCTTTTTAAACTATTGTCCCCTCATTTATTTTTAGAAATGCTTAAATTTTTTAATTTGAAATGTTTTAATCATAAATAATTTGAATAATCTTAGAAGCTTCTATAAAATTGTATTATCGAACTGTATGCAATGCAACTTTTAAGTTAGTTTTTACTTTAATGAATAAAATATTTTCAAGCCGCTAGAATTTCCCTTGCTCCCTGCTTGATTCACTGTGCGAATGTCTAACTGAACCAAAATAATATATGCTGAGATCCCGAGCCCTGCCAGTCTCAAATATGCGGAATGAAATAACTGAAAATGAAAGTGAAAAGTGTTTTTTTCTTTATTAATAGATTCCTCGACATCTGATGAAAGTAAAACTTGTAGCCCTTTGTGAGGTGTAACAGGGGGAAAAGGGAGTTTTTTCATTTTTCCTCTTTGGATTCGAAGGGAAAGAAACGCTAATGAATTTAAAAAGGTACATATTATCTTTCAAAAGCCAGCAGGTTATTTGATATTGCCCTCAAGGTATTATTGTCTTATATCGCATCATGTTTGTGAAGTCTTCATGTTATTTCTGCTAACAAAGTAAAGAAAATTCTGAGTTATTAAAGTTCAATAAAATGAGCAGCGAGGTTTTTAAGAAGCATCTGTTTTTTATCTATATTTTTAAACTTGGTAAAATATACAACATGTCGAAATAAACTCTGTTGTAATGAGTTGTAAATTATCCCAGATATATGATTTTTGTAATTTTTTAAGCCTTAATTTTTTTCCAGAATGAATCAAATTGCTTTGCTCGTAAAATCTTTTTCTTTTTAACAGAATTAACAAATAAACTATATTTGAATAAATCTTTCAGGAATATGAGTAATCTTTCAAAATAAACATACAGTTCGTTACCAATTCGACCCAAAGGAAAACAAATCTTTGAAAAATTCTGTATTTCGCAAGTAACTCACAAAATATATGAGATACGTTAAAACTGAAAATTAACAAAAAAAAAAGAAAGTGGAGTTTTTTCTTCTAAAGTCACTCGATTTAATGCAGTACGTTCATAAATGAAAAATTTTCGAATACTTCAAAATTGTTGACATTTTTATCTTTAAGTAATTCAGTCGGAAAATGTCTCGGGTAATAATCCTCTGGGATAAAAATCTATTATAACATGATTATTTTTGGAAGAAGAAAACATATTTATGTAATGATTTAAAGAATTAAGTTATCAACGCTTTTACTTTTAATTCAAAGCTTAAAAGCCTGTAAAAAACAAATTATGTTAGAATTCTTCTGAAAAAAATAGTGAGGAATAAATATATAAAATAAAAAATTTATATAAAAATTATTCCCTCTTCAAGGGTTTATGTGAATAGTTCTTAGATTACTAAAAATTCCAAAAAATTAAAAAAGGTAAAGATAATAAATTTAATAAAAAATTTAATAAAAGTAAACTTTAAATGTCATTGGTAAGATGGCCTCTTTTAGTTAAAAAACCTAGTTTTGGTTGAAGACCAAGAAATAAACAAAAAAAGGTGACTGATCTCTTACAAAAATTCTTCTGGCCAAATATAAACGTTCACTGGGGACGAAGATCTTACGTAACCTCAAATGGTTTAGTCCAACGAAGAATCCACCAACGGCTAAGCTCTTAATGGGTTAGGTGTCAATTTGAATCACCACTGTCAGTACCGCAGTTACCCTTGAGACGAAATGCCAGTTGTATAAAATATCGGTTTCCTACTCCACCCAGTATATAATGATCAGTTCGATCCACCAGTTATCCTCTTCTCTTGGTCCAGGTATTTACATAAAAAGGGGAGAGTTTTATGAGATCAGTATTATAGGCAAAACAAAGTAAAAAGCTGTGATGTTTGAATTGTCCAGCTACGTAGACAAAATTTGAGAGTTCACAAATTTAAGGAAATGTAAACTAAACAAACTAGGATCGGTATCCCACAATATTTTAGGAAGTTGCAAGACTTCAACTAACTTAAGTATCAATAAAGGTTACGTTAAATAGAAAAAATACTAGTCCAACAAATAAACTAGGTGTAGCTATGATAATAAACAAAGTGAATAAGGTATTCACTATATTTTAAGATATTTTTTACTAAAAAGAAGTTAATCTTCAAGAAAATAGAATTTAGAATGTCTGTATACAGACAGACAACTAGAAAGATAACGTAAATAAATATTTGCTAAATATAACAATATTATTTTCAAATTAAAGATAAGGTAAAATTAAATTATTTATTAGTTCCTCGGAGAGAGGTAATAATGAATTGCAGATAAAGTTAAATAAAGATATATAGCTTGACTATATGTTTACTGTAGATAATCAAAAGTTAATCAATTGCCAGATAACTAGACAGGTATCTTTGCCAGAGAACTAGGCAAGGCTCCACTAGAGCAGCGTTCCTGACTAAATACTAAGTAAACGTTCAAGTAAGCACTCAATATTTTAAATTTAGAATAAGCTTACATTATTGAGGCCTGGTTGGTAAATATATGCACTGGTATAAAATGATCCACCACGAAACAAATGCACCACAATAGGTAATTCTCACAAAGGTTATAAACAAATAGGTTTAGTCCAAAAAGGTGTACCAATCTCCAAATGTCACCAGTCACCACTTTTCACAGAGCTACCAACGTAGCCAAGTGACTTAAAACATCAACAGACAAACACTGAAAACAACTAACTACGATACAAAATGGCGACATCCGTTGTCGGGAAAATCTAAGATTTACAATAACCGTTTAAATTAGCACACGAAACTATTACAATATCAGAGGGATATTAGATAAATTGCCAACAAGGCCCGATAAATCGATACTAATCAATATTAATGATGGCTGTTCCAAAGAGCAATCAAGGTGAACTGATCACCGAGAAGCAAATTCGCCAAAGGCGTAAATTAAGATAAATACGGTACAACATTATTAATTACCTCAAAGGTACGTTATATCAATATAGCAACTTTTTAAATACTGATGATCATAAAATTATACGATAATACCAGAAAACATATAAATTTTACCATACCGCGGAACTACAGGTGTTGTCTTCAGAACTCTACACTAATAAGAAGGAAGTAGCATCGTAGTGTTCTGCTACCTAAACTCGATTATAGTTTGGAAAGAGGCAAACATTTGAGAGTACAGTATGAGTAATAAAAACAAATAGATATTTAGGCATTTTTTTTATAAATGCAAAAATCTACCAAAATAACTGTTCCAGTAGAAATCAGTGGCGTCATCTGGACTAGACTGGCGGAAACAATTTTTCACGGAATACGATAAACTGGAATGAAATTGCTTGCAATTTCGTTACAACATTCATGAGAAACATCGGCTATGACTCTTAAAGCATTTTTTTTTTTTACTTTGTACAAAGAAATAGAATTGTTGAATTACAATTACAACTTGGAAATAGATCAATCAAAACAAAAAACTACTTTGTTAATTTAGTCGACGTGTCGCTATATTTATTAGCATCCTCAGGACTAGTTAAATTGTGTTCTTCTTGTTCATAATCAGTAATACATCAAACAAACGAAAGCTAGTTGGTACAAAAAATAGGTGTAAATATAACATTAAGCACATAAACGGTCTTTACTTTATCAACGATACACAACAAATAGTTTATTTAATGTATTACTGATTATGAACAAAAAAAAATACAATTTAACTAGTCCTGAGGATGCTAATAAATATAGCGAATCGTCAACTAAATTAAAAAGTTTTTCTGTTTTGATTGACGTAATCCCACTAAGTTGTAATATCAATATTTAACAGTTCACAAAACATTCAAAAAATTGTTGAACTGCCCCGCATTGTGGTGCCAGAGCTAGATGTGAGTGGAATAGTGAGAAATATGATGATCTTAAAGAGTCATCGTTTATTAATAAAAAAATAGTAAAAAAACTGAATGTTTATTTTCTTGCAAATAGCCGATATGATTATGCCATTTTAAGGCTTCCATCAATTGTGAAACCGAGCAACTTCACATTATTGCCATTATTTAGTTTACTTTTATCAGTAGAAAAGGTTGTTTTTTGAGTTTTGCTTGGATTTTGTTTAAAATTGTTAAAAGTTATTCATTTATATTATTTTCAGCATTAGACATAGACAACATGGCAGTCATAAAATAAACATAAAAAAACAGTGTTCCCAGGGCAGACCCTTGAGGTACATCATGCTGAATTAGAGGCAAGTCAGATGACATGCTATTTAAGTGAACAGATTGATAATGCTCAGATAAGTAGGAGTTGAAAAAATCTAAGGCGATGCCTCTTATACCATAGTGTTCAAGTTTAGCTAATAGTGTTGCATGCGAGACAGTCAAAGGCCCTGAATGAATCACCAATGGCATCAGTAGCATTTTCAAAGAAGTATGACGGTGGCTCATACATCGTGAACTAAATTACAACTTTTGGCAATCCAAAAGAAAAAATTGGAATAAAATGAAAGATCTGGGAATATTACAATTGCGATCAAAAGTATATTGGGTAAACCAGGTGATCAATCCAGACTAGTTTTAAAGAACATAGGAATCAATTCAAATATGGAAGAACAGATAAGTCTAGTATTACCCAACGTGTATTTGAGTAGTAGCAGTTTTAGATCAATTACAAATATTACAAAGAGACAGCTGGATGCATTTGAAAGCTTATAAATTACCAAATGTAATAATACTATGAATAGTGACAGGACCTATTCGTGTCGAATTCAATTCGATACCAAAAGTAAAGCAACGGGTACTAAGGCTAAAGGGTGGGGTAAAACCAGTCCAGCGAAATACAGCAGTCTCGCATGTCTTTCAGCGGTTTGTATATCAGTTTAAAACACAGAAGCTATGCAATCTTAGACGAAGATTGTGTAGTGGATATACCATCCTGCGGAGGGGATGTAAAACAGACGGTCCCTTGTCTATAGGATGTTGGAAAAGTAAGATTCCTACTTTTTAACAAATGAGAGGTTCGGTAAAATTTCCAGATAGCTGTAGCTCGTCTCCTGGCATCGGTGATTGATCTTGGTAGTGGCAATAAGCCAACGTTAAATGAATTAAAAAAAATAGGACGTATCTCAAATAATCAGCTTTACTAGTGAGTCACGCGATGACTCGATGACTCGGTTCGTCGAAGCGACACGAGAGCTTAGGTGGACATCGTTGTTGAGATAAATATTGTTATTCTAATAATCTCCTGATGATGTCAACTTGGTTTGTGGAAGCATCGAAATATAGTTCGTTTGGTGATTAGAAAAATTGTACATATTAAAAATGTTTTAGCGAAACAGGAAGTATTGCAGCAACATTTTCTTTATTCTACAAAGCGAATAAGCAATTAATTTTGAGAACAATCTAACAAGTTATATTTTTACGAGATCTCTAAACCTCAACTCTCGGTCGAAAATGTGCGAATTTTAGAGTATAAATAAATGTTTTACGGCAGGAATGGTATCGTAAGAAACAAGGAGTGAAATATAGGAGGCAGTTAGCAATATTGATTGTTCCCGTTGATGTCGAGGAGTGCGTCGGTCCCACAAGGAGACCAGGATCAGCCTCGGAACAGTTGTCCAAGGTCAACGGCCAATCACCCTTATCTCTGTTTGCTAGTGTAAATTAAAAGCCTGCGTGAGATCGGCCTAATGGATCTTAAGTTTTCATGAAAAGAAAACATATTTTACAAAACATACAATGACATAATTAATACTAGCAATCAGTTCTGGCACGGTGATGTATAACAGTGGTATATTTTAGGCCGCACCCTTATTAAATCAAGTATATACAGGGTAGAAAAATTAAAGAAATAATACTTTCAGCTTCAATAAAATTTTTATTTAATACAGAAAAATATGGCAAATAATGATTAACAATCGCTAAGAAGCATGATTTACAGAGACTCTGTATGAGATGAGAGAAAAAATAAAAGGCTTAGTTAAGATATAAGAAAACTAGAAGTGCTACTCATAGTCAATATTATTGCGAAATTCGTAATTATTTTAATAATTCCGTAAGTCAAGAAAGAACTCGTTCTACTTTTTTCATACCAGCAATAGGTACAAATAATAATCCAAAACAAATGAGGGCTAATTTAAAGTCATGGGGAATAGTAAAGGATATTACAGAAAACCTTTCTGAAAATTTTTGTAACGCCAATAATATCAACAACTATTTTATAGATTCCATACCAAATTTGAAATTGAGCGTTCAACATAATGATTAATTTTTAGAATTAAAATTTATAGATGACATTATATTCACTTTCAAACCTGTTGCTGTTAAAAAAAATTAAAGATATCATAGATAAACAAAACCGTAGACCCTGATAAAATATCAGCTAAAATGTTACAGCTTGCTTTACAGTGGATATCGGCCCCACTGATACATATTAATATATTAGAATTAGACGATTTACCTCCACAATGGAAAATATCATGTATTTAACTAATACCTTAGAAAAATATCCTGAACAACTTAGAGATCTGCCCTCTAGTATCTTAGATTCGGTACCTCTTAAAATCACAGAATCAGCTATATATAAACAACTTCCTGAATATGTCCTAAACTCAATAATTTCTACTAATCAGTCTGAAATCCGACAAGTGTTTATAACTGATAAAATTTTGCGAGCCATTGACAACACTCAAGGCATTGACATTACTTGATATGACGAAAGCTTCTGATTCTTTAGATATTAATTGCATAATTGCAAAATTAAGTTATTATGGTATATCAGGAAATTATTTTTTTGTTTCAAAACTATCTCCATTGAGAACAACAGTTTACTAGTGTGAATACAGAAAACCTGATACAAATATCACAATATAGATCAGTTGAATCCGGTGCACCAGCTTGTCCAGTAAAGACACTTTCCGGCTGTGTTAAGTACAATATTTTCCTGCAACCGTTTTTGCTACTCTCAAAATACTTTTTAACTTGAAATCCTTTATAAACAAAATTCAAAAAATTCAATTTACAGATATCAGAAGCTTTTGTCTAGAATGCTTAATTCAGATACCTACTCTGTAGAGGGAGCGGCGACCGTAAAGAATGGTTCCAATTTTATAGAGAATAGAACTTTCAGAAAACATAGTGACTTCAATCACAATCAACAAATTCATAAAAATTCAACTCT
Source organism: Rhamnusium bicolor (assembly GCA_029963845.1). NCBI lineage: Eukaryota > Metazoa > Arthropoda > Insecta > Coleoptera > Cerambycidae > Rhamnusium > Rhamnusium bicolor. The sequence goes on along the minus strand of JANEYF010005260.1, from coordinate 92,334 downwards.
AACTCTATGGGACTATAGTTCGTTTAATGAACAGATAGAATTGGGAACGAGTCTATTGAATTTCCGTTTGCAAAACCCCGTTTCACACACTACAAATAATTTTTTGTTTTTTGGAGAATTAAAATAATTAGGTTAGGTTAGATGACAGGTTAAAATTATTTATTTATTTATAACAAAAAAAAAAAAACGAAGAGGTATATCACATCATAAAAAATACAAATATTATTGGAAAGTAAATCCATCACGACGGCGCATTTCGTATAACTGGTAAAATTTATTTTAATACGGAAGTTTGTAGAATAAAAATATCTTTTTTTAGATTCAAGATAATTATGATGTCTTTAAACCAGGACAATTCGTGTGCCATTTATATCCATTATAATGTTCAATTGTCGACCAACAGAAGGCGGCAATCTGACAGAATTGAAATAAAGATTTCTGTGACATAACCTAATGATCAGCTGTTGCAATTTAGACGTGTTTTCGATAATTTTTATAAATGGCAATATAGGTAAATTTTGTTTTATAAAAATATTAGTTTAACCTGTCAGTATTTGTTTGTCGGCTTGCCTAATATGTATATGTGATGGCATGTAATTATTTATTTTTTTGCAAATACATATGTTCCCGATTGGGGAACAGTATGCATAGTAGGTAGATTTTAGATGTTTACTATTTTTAGGGGTTCATTATGGATATTGACCTAGAGAAATTGAGTACACTGATACCCAAAGTCTTTTATGGAAAAAACTCGACGTACATAAGAGATCTTCCTTCTGACAGCGAGAATTCCATTTTGGAGGATGATATTGATGGGTTCAGCATTTTGATGGAAAAGAATACACAGCATGAAGAACTAGTTTGTTATAGTAGTGATAAAGTACCTTTAGTTGACCTACTTCCTAATGTACCCTTGACAAGTAAAGCATCTGAAGTCAAATGTAAGAATTCCATTACGAATACCAATGCAGAAGGTACCCAGTTTCAAGGAAATTACTTCCTCCAGAAGTTCTACAGTTGACAACTCCTTATAAAATTTTAAAGTTTTTCTTTGATGTCATCTTTTTATATAGTATTGTTTATCGAACAGTTTTATTCAGTACTCAGATACAGCCTAACAAGCCACTGCCTTCATCGAAGGAAGAGTTAGAAAGATTTTTGAGTATCCTCATATGGATGTCAATTATAAACAGCTAAATGCAAGGTGATATTGGTCCCGTAATATACGAGTTGATCAAGTTGCTGATGTTATACCCGTAAAAAAAGTGTGATGCAAGGGTAAAAGCAGAATTATCTGTCAAAAATGTAAAGTATACCTGTGTTTTTATACGAAAACCAATTGCTTTGTAGTTTTATACAAATTAAATATGCATTAAAGTTCAGCTTATAAGCGTACTGTGCCCAATTGGGAACATATTTTTCTAAATAAAAAAGTTCGTCTTAGAATGTTTTATACTTATGGTTTATTTACACCTTCAAATATCTTTAAAAAAAATTAAATCATGCAATAGAAGGTTAACACGGTTTGATTACTGCTCGTAAGAAGAACCAACAAGAAACTTACGAGAGATCAGTCTACATTATAAGAAGATATAAATGGAGTAAACATAAACAATAAAAAAATTTCCATACTGCACCCTGTATGAAAATAAATATTAAATAAGTAACACTGTGTCCGAAAATCTAATAAAATAACAATAAAAGCTATATATGTTATACACACTATATTCACAAAGTTCGAATTCTGCTCGTAAGAAGAACCAAAGAAACTTACAAGAGATCAGTCTACATTATAAGAAAATATAAATGGAGTAAATATAAACAATAAAAAATGTGATACTGCACCCTGTATGAAAATAAATACTAAATAAGTAACACTGTGTCATAAAATCTAATAAAATAACAAAAAAAGCTGTACATATTATACACACCATATTCACAAGGTTCGATTACTGCTCGTAAGACGAACCAAGAAGAAATACGAGAGATCAGTCTACATTATAAGAAAATATAAATGGAGTAAACATAAACAATAAAAAATGTGCATACTGCACTCTGTATGAAAATAAATACTAAACCTCGACCTCTATTACCAAGTACTCGACGTCTATTGAGCCACCAGTAGCAGTAGTTGAAATAAAAACTTTTTTTATATTATAAATAAAATGCTATTAAAATTTAAAATACCTGCAGTATATCATCGTCCAATTTTGAATTAAAGCCTGTCAATTGTGGATCCAATCCAATTATTTCATGGATATTTATCAAACATAGTAATATCGTCTAATAATGCACTCGAACCCTATTAGGTACAACTGGGCCTTAGCCCGAATCAGATTTGGTCGAAGAAGAGTCATCCCGCACATAAATGTTCAGTGGCTCTACTACGATGTCCATTACAATGTGAAGCTGCCACATGCCTTAACTTTGCGCATGACAAATGGCATTTTTCTAATTTTCAGCAGAAACGTTTCGAATGGCTTCCTCAAATAATGGGTGAAGGTCTTTCAATTTGAACGTATAATTGTTTCTCGCAACTTCCTCTTTTATTTGCCCCTATATTAATTCAATAGGATTAAATTCACAATGATATGGGGGCAGTCGCAAAACCGTACAATTCTGTTGTTTTGCCATCTCATCGACCACATATTTAGGCGTAATGGCGACCTGTCTGACAACATCCAGGAGTTCATCTTTCACATGTCTGCTTTGTAAATAATTAACTTACTTGTTAACCAGGCTTATATGTCCGCTTTCTTCGTATCAGCATTCGGGATATTCTCCATTTTTCGACTGTGATAGGTAGCGCAGAATGTTCTTACAAGCATCCCCAAATGTGAGTGAACCAGTTTTCGAAAACTTCGCTAGTCATTTCTTCATGGTAATCTCCAGTTTTCTTTGAATCGAAGCATAGTAAACTAACCTCAACGAAACCGTCCTCGGATTCTATATGGAGGACTATAAGACGACTTCCCTTGTCTGGCGGATCCATTAATCCCGTCGTTATTCCTTGGATGAAAGCCTGCCTTGAAGTCAAGATTGTTGTGTCCTTCTATACTTTACTTATAGTGTGGAAACGTTCACCCACGTTTCATCTAAGAAGTACAATTTCCTGCCTTCTTCCCGGTATTTCCTGATCTCTCGTAGGAAACGTCGCCTCCAGGCGATGATCTCGTTCTTTTCCCTGAGGACACTATTGCGTGACCTTTTTGCAAACCTATAGTGCCAAACACAATAATTACCTTACAACATGTAGAAATAAAAACTTGGTTTACTCACCGAAAGCCTATATCAATGTCCTCAAAGTACTCCGTTTAAATCGAGGTAGATGTTTATCTTCATGCACCACCGCTAAAATTTTATTCAGAGTTGGTGGTTCGTTCCATTCAAAAAATGAATGAATCAAACGTCTGAGAGCAATTTTAGTTTCATTATCGATGTTATCCAAAATTATTCGCTGTCTGTGGTACACTTTCGGTGAATGAAGTTGGTGTGTTTCTTTATATTCACGAAGAATGTTGTGAACAGCACACACACCTAAATTAACATTCATAATAATATAAACATAAACTATAAGAAATATAACAATCTAAAAATACCTTAATAGTAAAAATATACTTCGATGTACTGATGAGCAACCTCATAAAATACAAAAATTAAAATTACGTGATGCCTTTGCACAAACTCGACGACTTCTCCCCTAGGTTTATCTGGGTTGTCTCCAATATAAGTCTTGTAAATGTTCAAAATATGATGTTTGTCTTCAACCGAAAAATGCCTAAATGTCCGTTTTTTCGGTGGAGAAATAACCGCTTGAGCCATAATTGTTGGTATTAGTCCCTGAAAAAGTGTGGTTATAACATATAATCAATATTAATTGTTTTCATTACGTACCTTAAGGGGCCTAGTTAAGAAAAAGCCTCCGTTGACTGTGTCTCTCTCTAGGAAGTTCCGAAAGTGACAGACGTATATAAAATAAATAAACGTCGTGCAGAAAAGAATTTTGGCTCCAGAGTACGTGAACTAGCAACACATTACGACAGGATAGAGTAAAGCAATAAAATCTATTGTTCTGGTCGATATGTACACTCTGGTTAATAAATATAGTAGGGAACCAAGCTCTCCGCGAAATTAATACAACTCGAAATATAAACTGAAATATAATAATAATTACTTTATTTTTATTTATTATTAATTAATAAATAAAAACTGCTGTCTTTTTGGGTTTCGACCAATGTTACAGTGGAATTACTGACACGTAAATTATTAAAGAATAGAAATAACCGTCCTAATTATTTTATTTTAATTATATAATATTATACTCCATAATACAGTTTAATATTTAGTGTATGCAGTTTCTACTGGAAACATGATTTAGGTAGTCCATTATGGGTACTATTACATAATTTATTGATGGGTAAAGTAATATTGTATAAGTAATTGTATATTGTGTGTTAGTTGTACCTCACCATATTCCACTCTTCATTTTTATCAATTTACATTTTGCTCTTCTCATTCTTTAATTTTCATAAAACATTCTATAATCTATTCATTTTATATAAACACATAAAAAATTTTTTACAAGGGTTAGCAGAGCAAGTTTCGCGCGCTAGCGAACCGTTTCAAACAGGTTCAAAAGCGCGGGAGTAGTCGTGACATCACACCATACAATTTACAAACGACGACGGAGATCCCAGCACTCGACCGCTTGATTTCAGATAAATTTTAAGTGTATACTTAAAATGGAAACAAAAACTCCTTATTTTAAATATTGCATTGTACCGTTGTGTAAGAATACTACAATGAAAGGGCCAGATAAAGTATTTATAATATTGCCAGAAGATAAGATTCGTCGATCAAAATGGCAAAAAGCGTGTAGAAGAAATGAAAAAGACATTTCACAGACATGTAGGTCTCTACATGTGTGTGATCATTTTAATGTAAGTACATTATTAAATACTATATGTCTATCTACTAGTTTTTCGCAGGCAAGCAATAAAATATTCCGAATTCCGAATTATTGAATTTTAATTAGGGTAGGATTAAAGAAAGAATGTGTATACAATGTTAGAAAATAAGATTAGTAGATAGAATATAATTTAGTGATACTAAGTAAAGGTAATTTCCTGGTGCTAAAGTAAACAGCTATTTATTATTATACTCTTCGCAAATACGATAACGAAGAGTATATTGCATTTGATCGGGACATTTCTAAAATCGTTAATATCGCTCGCAAAGAAAAAAATCATTTCGTTCGTCATCGAATTCTGAACAACTTTCAAAATGTCCGTCTGTTCATCTGTCTGTCCGTCTGTCCGTCCGTCACGTTTCTTGTAAGCACGATAACTAAAGAAAGAAAAGTCCGATCGAATTGAAATTTGGGCTATAAGTTAGTGTTAGCTAGAGGAAGAAATCCATTGTTTTTGAGAAAAATCAAATAGTAAATAAAAAAGTTATAGGACATTTTATTTAAAAATATGAATCTACAGAGGGCTGCAATTTTCAGTGTGCTACTAAAATTGAAGTAATTTTCTATAGACACCAAAATGCTGTAAAATATACTACCACAAATTTCGCCTACGCAGTCGGCATCATCGGGAGATGAAAAAAAGTTGAAAATTAAATATGTGATCAATATATTAGGTACTCTAAGAATGAATCTTAGTTTATACTATAAAATATACTGCCACGCATTTCGCCAATACATTCGGCACCATCGGGAAAGAAAATTAAATATGTAGTCAATACATTAGGTATTGTAAGAATGAAGTTTATAAGACAAACACAATATTCTTTTCAAAAAACTGCGAAGAGTATCCTACAGAATGTGCAACAATTATATAAAAGTTCAATAACACTACTGTCTGCGAAGAGTAAAATGTTTACCTCTAGTATATATAGTATATTGCAAATACCTTTCCCTTGCCCTTTAATTTATTCTGTTCAAATCTTACATTTATCTATTATGTGAATGATAACACGACACAATCACTTATTTCCCTTTCCCCAAAACATAGTACGAAAATACCTACGATAGGTACCTAATTATACATTTGCGCAACATTTCCTTTGCAGCAAATGTCTTCTATAGAGACACTTTACACGTGTGTACAAAAAAAACACGAAAAATATAGAAGTGGCTGTTGTAAAGAATTACCCTAAATTCTTTCAAACATAAGACTAAGTCTGCTAAAAAAGCTTAGTTGCGACTAAGCATTTTGTAGTTATTTCATTTCATTCCGTGATCAAGTCATAACTATTTTATGTTTATAAATTATTACTAAAAGCTAAAAAAATACATACTTCTCTGCCTTGACCCCGCGGACCTCTCCAAGGGAAAACTTTCACTATTTTGTATAAAAGATGCCACCATAAACATATCCACTTTAGGCAAATTATCAGATTGGCCTTTTGAAAAACCTTGTTCAGTCATTTTAAAATATCTGTACAACTACAATAAGCGGTACTATAAAACACAATTATATATTTATATCAGAACAGTCACTAACAAATCAACCAAAGTCTAATAACACCATATTGTACATATGTTTATATAGAATGTCATACTTTGTTAATTTGTTTGTATTATTATTTTTAAGTATTTTATGAATGAATTGATTTTTAGTTTTCTTTTTTTCTGTATATAATATATGTATATATTAATATAAATTTTACTCTGTACCCCATACAAGTTGTAAATAATCTGCTTAATTGTGAATAAAGATTTTAAATTTGAATTGGAATTGGTAAACATCTGATTGTGTTGCTTCCCGGCGCAACGACTACCGAATATTGTATGGTGTGACGTCACAGTCAATAGTAGCTCGTTTCGAGCCACTTTAATTTTATCGCTGTTTAGATCCTTCATACTGATCGCGTGGAATTAGAAATCTTATTTTTTATGAAGTATACGTTTTATTACAACGTTACGTTATGTTTTTTAGTATTATTTTTATTTTTAAAATTATAGGCAAGTTCCCTATTATTAATGTAAAATTGTATGATATAAAAGTACATAAATAATTATTTATTATTTTTTCTATTATTATAATTACAAAATATAAACAAAATAGTAAGTAAATACATACTTAAAATATATATATCAAATCAAAACACTATTACAAATTTCACGGAGGGTTTTTGCTGTTTTTATATATCCGCCGCTGAATAATTTTGCTCTTGACTATACCTTCACTCAGTTTATAGCCGGCTTAGTTACGGTGTGATTCCCAGTAGAGGCAGCACTTCCTTGCTCCATTTCTACTGGCAAAGATACTTATTTAGAAAATTATTTTTAACGAAATGGTACGGAATAGAAATATGAAACTTGCTGAACATAATTATGAAGGTTCATTCTAGAAGCCTTGTATGAATTTTACCGATTTATGTTAATAATTATGGAGCTAGTCACATTCAAATTTTACCTATATTTACAGTGTATATTTTTCCTACATGAAGTGAAAATTAATTAAAATAAGATACATGTATTCTCTAGTGCACCTTCATCTACCGCTCTTCCAAATTTGGTGTAATTTGACCAAACCGTATGGACGAAATAAATTTTGAAAAATTACCTTACAAACACAAGTCGGATTAGCCCTCTTAATATAAATAAAAATGTTTGTTTAGCGCTAAGACGCACTATTTATTAGGTAAATGTGAATAACAGCAAATAGAAACAACGAATTGCAACAAATAACTGTAATCTCCACAAAACACCAAAACAAAATGTATTTGACAGTCAAGAAGCTATCAAGTTAAGAATATCTTGTGATATGGGTTTTAAAGATACGACCAACAGAAAAATTTTATTCGAATTTAGCGCAATTTATGGGGCAGGGCATAATTCTATTTGTTCGTTAAACGGAGTATAGTAACTACATCAAAATGAATACTGGAAGTGGTGTTTTCCCTCTGTCAGATTAGGTTTTCACAGGGTGATTGAGTCACTATAATAATTATGTACTATCTTTTCTGAAAGTTTCATCCTCTATAAAATTGGAACTATTTTTTACGGTCGCCGCTTGCACTACTATTGTTGTCAACCAGAAATGACATAGAATAGGTGTATTTTCATGTGTCGTAAAACAAAAATTTAAATAAATTAATATATTTGATTTAAAATATTTTTTTTGTGTGTACGTAAATCTGGTATCACTTCTGATCCCCTATTACCAACTTTACACTTCATATCTTGAAAGTAATGAAAAGCGCCATTAACTTACTGTCGCCATATCTTGAATAAACATTTATCTTGAGCTCTTAGGTGTACTGATTCCACTAAAAACGATTAATTGTGTGGATATCGAACGTTTCTCTAATTCACACTACTTTATAAATGACTCTCGCAAGAAACGTTCAACAAGGATCTGCCTTATCTCTGATTTGTTTTTTTCTCCATTACTATTAACTACTAACTCTTTGCAATGCCTTAAATAGTTTGTATGGCCTCGTTCATGACAGTACTCTATACAAGTTTTACATACTAGCAAGCACTGATCCCACGCGATTATTCAGACCTTTCTTAAATTTCAGTTTCACCAATATCGTTAAATTTACTGCAAAGGAAGTTGATCACCTATACCGTATCTCAAATCAGTTACCAGCTCAAAATTCACTGAGAATGCGAGTGAAAATATTAGACCAAATCCATAATCGGGCCAAGCGAATGTTGACACCACGTCTTTTAAAAAAATTGGATGGTGTAAGCCGTTATTTTGTGATAATCAGTCATGATGATATAACAAGAAAACAAAATTTACTTGGTTTTTTATCACTATTTTGTTATAAGTCACGTGACTGCAGTTTCGGCAACTTAACGTGCCATTTTCAAACGATGCTGAAGAGAATTTTCTTCAGAAGCTATTTTCAAACAATTCTGCAGAGAATTCTCTTCAGAATCGTTTTAAAATGGCACGTTAAGTTGCCGAAACTACAGTAACGTTGAAGTTATAATAAAGTGATGATAAAAAACAAAGTAAATTGTGTTTTGTTGTTATATCACCACGTCTTTTATTCATTTGTATCTTTGGATCATTATATTGCTGACCTCTTTACTGAAATTGTTTCGAAGAAGTTACATAGTTGACAGGACTCCAACTTATAGCATTTTTTTACAACGACTATCAAAAGCAAATCCTACTCTCATCAAATCATTAAAATCAGAATGAATAAAATGTACTCTTAGCCAGTGGTATATGCATTAAGCCAAACCTACTTCGCAAATAAATGACATTATAAATAAAGGTAAAATAGAAATAGGTGCCACTTGTAATGCCACTTATCTATTACAAATTTTATGTAAATCGATGAAAGTATTTCAAGCATATTTATCATTTTGATGTATTAAAAAAGCATCGGAAGTGGTTAGTCTGTGCTAATTGACATTGACGGAAATCACTGAATGAGGGCGAGTTGTTAGTACGAATACAATGGATGTGTTCCTTCCGCATTTAATAAAACAAAAGATATATTTTCCGCTAACTTTGATTTATGATTAATGCCAGACCCTTTATCATGGCACTCTTGCTGGCAATATGTTTGACAACAAGTCGCACCAGCCAACCTGGCTATTTAGTATTGTAATTTGTAATATTTATAGACACTGAAAGAAATCGCCAAACAAATCGATCATTTTCATTGTCTCACTCGATAACTGGGAAAAATTCTAAAACTAGGATTAAATTTTTTTCCCCCGGGAACTGGGTATATAAATACAAAACAACTGAAGGTCAAATAGAATAAACACAGCTGATAAAAAAATTTATTGCCTTTTTTTATGGCTCAGTTGCAAAATATGGCTAATAGTGTGCAGTTTGATATATTCTGCACTCATCCAAGTGTAACGTCATTTCCGCCTAAACCAGTAGTAAGAAATTATTGAAAAATAGGTTACTCTTAATTATACTTCAGTATTTAAAAATATATATTTTTAAATTTAGTTGTCCGCTCAAATTTGCTTTAGTTGATGTTCAATCGATTCGGTCATTTCTTAAACACCCTAAGTCGTCAGTTTAGGCAAGTTTTTGGAAATCAGAAAAACCTCTTGTAGTCATTGATTTATAGTACTTACGCGCTGCATTGCTTATGAGTAAAGCTGGCCGAGGTCACCTGGCCGACAGAGCCGTCATATGACTAATAATAAATTTTAACAATAATGTATAAAAATTTGTATAAAACTCGCCCTTTTAAGCAGATTTATGTAGTAGTTTGGTTATCGTCATCACAAAGTGGGGAAAATCTATAGTTTGCATCAGGTATGTTTTGGTGAAAAAATATGTTTGTATTTTGAAAATGATTGTTCGACATCTACGGATGTAATACAGGCATAAGTAAAACAATCTGTGCTCACTTAACGAAGTTGTAGATGCACCATCACTTTGTCTTAATTTGCTAAAATCAGGATCTTTCTGTAATACACTCTCGAATTTTTCACTAACGCGATTATTTTTTTGCGTCATTTATAGCCTATAGCAGTGTATTTACGTCGTCCACTATTTGCAGCGATTCCACTAACGACAACGAACTATTTTGCAATTTATCTATTGCGTCGTGTAGTCCTCTATAATTGTTATAAATAGTTTTTAAATCTGTTTCAAGGGAAACGTCTTGAAAGCTTGTCTGGCTATAATAGCTGCAGCCTCGTTAGGGTTGAACTGTAGTATCACAGCTTTTATTTGTTGAAAATATTCAGCATAATAAAAAGTCTCTTTCAACCACGTTCCCCAACGTGTACGAATCCGCTTTGGTGGTTCAGGGATACCAGGACACTGTCTGTGAAATGTTCGAAGCCGTTTAGGAGATTTGAGAAATACTTTTTTTGTATTTGCTATTAATGCATCTACCTCTGGAACACATTTTGGAATCGTTTCTGCCACAAGATGTAACGCATGCACTTTACACGTAACATGTAAAAACCTACAATTGTCTCTTTGAAGAGAGCGGCCTACCACGCACATTGTCGCGGCACAGTCAGTCACAAACATCAATACTTGACTTGTTGAAAGTTCAAATTTTTCGAATGTCTCCAACACCACACGCGTAATTATTTCGCTAGTACACGCAGTTAATCTTTTACTAACTAGTAAAAGTGGAAATGTTGGTTTAAGAGGGTCCAGTACATATACTATAATATTTAAAATAGAATTTTTTTTTACAATCTGTCATCTCGTCAATACATAACCAGAGCCGTGTATTTTTTAATCCATATTTAATCCTATTTACAATGTCTTCACGAACAGCTGGAATATATGTACGTAACGATGTACGACTTGGTAAGTTCACCTGGTGATTGTATTTATTCCAAAACTCCCGAAATGGTTGTTTATCCAGTATGTGTAGCGGAATATTACAGGCTATTAACATTAACAATAAATCAAACATAAACTGAGTTGTCAAAGGCATGCCATTTTTTAAATTTTGATGTTGCACGGTATTGATATGACGACGACAATCTGTTTTGTGCCAGCACATTAAGTCTTGATTGCAAACTTTACAAATTATTTTGCATCCGTCATAGAATAAATCCGGAAATTCACCGATAAATTTATTCACTGTGTCCGCGTACGGTCGTTTTTTACCCTTTGGCGCGTTTGACATTATGTATAATTTATAGGTACAACCTCACGCATTAACCTTTCAAATAAGACTGCATCGTAAATCACTTCTAAATCGGCACGTGTGACGCCAACGCAAGACCGTGGCTGTACTCCAGCCACCTCGGTCAGCTTTACTTATGAGAGACAGACATCGAGTCGACTTGTGGAATAAGCTGACCTTCTATATTTTACCACCAATTGATGAAAAATGACCAAATTGACAAATTCCCGTGATTAACTCATTTTGACCTAAAATTGACTTAGGGTGTTTAAGAAATTACCGAATTAATTGTTTTTTCTATATTCATGCTCCTTAGAAAAAAACTCCCCTGTTTGAATTTTCTCCAACTCAAAAATAAAGCCAAGATCGAGTGAGCTACCTAAATTGATCACCTTGTATTTTAAATAAGTCTAATTTTTATTTATATCGCCATTTGAGTTCTAGAGTCGCTAAAGTACGTGAATGAATGAAGATTTATTAACACCACTTTAAAATGTTTTTATATATTTTGTACTATTGATACGTTACAATTGTCTCTTTAAAATATCTTGGGATAAGTTAATAATTGCAATACTTAATTTTTGTGTACAATTTATAGCAAACCATGTTTAGTTAAACATTTTGCGTAAAAATCAACCTAATTTCTTAATCCATCACTCTCAGTAACCCTTCAGTGTTGGTGGATAAACAACATGTTCAGAACAAGTGGGAATTATGACGAAATTTAATAAAAGTCCAATCTGACACAAAAAATTTAATTCCGATTGCAGACACAAAGAGCGGCAACGGCTGTGCAATATTTCAGACAGTGGGTGTCATGTCCTAACTAGAAATTTTTCTCTTCACTCTCTTTTTATGATGTTTCCCCTTGTCGTATTTTTATTAATATTATCTACAGCATCGCTATAGTTCCACTCGACGTGGATAAAGGTTTCCTTTAGAAAATACGACAAATTAATTATTGTTTGCTTTGTACCGTTTTCAGCGAGGGTTTGATTTAGACTTGAAACCAAATGTTAGCTTTGATGTATGTATAAATGGTTAATCAGTCTCTTTTATTCAAACAGAATATAGAAACTCAACAAACTCAGTAAAACAGTAGTGCTTTGCCATGAAAATCATAGTGCTTTTAAATATATGAATGAATTTCAACATTCCTGATTCGGTATTAGAAACCCGCTATCCTGCTAATGGAAATAACCCCACAAAGTTGCATCAAGATGTTGTTGGACGTCCTTTCATGATACGCAAATAAGTGATATCGGAGTTGTCATTTAAATTGTGTTTTTGTAGTTAATGTCTTTTGACACACCTCTCGATTTATCCCATAATATTCATTCGTAATTAAAAAAAGGAACCCAACACATTATCTCTGAACTCACAGATCCAATTTCAATCTTCATTGACTTTCTCTGTGGTTGTCTAATTCATTTTATATTATTGTAATTTTTTCTACTGAAATCTGTTCCACGTGCTCGACATTATAACCTCAATTTCTTAGAAGTTAATTTTTCCACCACGTTCAAATATAAATTCACCGCTATCACCATCTGCAGTTGAAATATAATTAACTCCACTATTGTGAAATAAGAAACCTGGTGCACACATAGTTTTCTAACTTAATTTTAATTTTATTGTACGTTAGTTCTCAGAGAGTCCGTTAGAGGGCACTATTTTTAATCTATTTTCTTTTTAAAAAAATATTTATCCCTTATTAGATTTTAACTATTGTAGTATATGTATGTGTTTAAAAGAAGCACGTTAAATTTTAGAAATTTTATTAAAAAAGTTAATTAGATACTAACAAAATTTATATCTTACATTTACTTATAATTTGACATGTTGCAAAACTATTTTTTTTAATTCTAATTTGACTACCCTGGTTTTATATTTATAAAAATGTAAGTATTATATAAAAACGAATTTCCTTTTTACACATTTCAATTATTTAAATTTTACATTTTCTATATTATAATTTTAAACTAACGTAATCCTGATTAATTTAAATAATTTCAATCTTTCTGGTACAAATTTTATCAAACATTTTTTATTAATAAGTTTTTACTAATTTTAAAAAAATATTGAAATAATTGTCTTCTGTATTCCTGTTTTTTAAGTTTTACTAACTTATTAACATTTATTTATGTATGTATGTAACCACCACTCATTTTCTATTGTAGTCCTGTGTCTGATGATGTGAAGTAATTAATTTGTTCACGAAACCGGTCACATTAATAAAGGAATTTTATGAGAATTTTTCTGTTTCCTTTATCAGTAATAACTTTTATTTCGATGTACAGTGTGTACCACCTTAGTTGGAATTGAGGGACTTTACTTATTTATTTGAGTATTATAAAGAGAACGACCTATTACACATTGAGGAAGTCAGTTTTCAAGAAGAATGGCGTGGATAAAGTTCATTTTGATATCGCTTACCATTTTTGAGATGTAGAACTAAAATTTTATTTTTCGAAGATCTGGTTTTTATGAAAATAATAAAGTATCATTTTATTGACGCCACGACAGAAAATATCTATACTTTTTTTCATTTTTCATAAATTTGCAAACAAATAAAATATGGAACTTTTTTGCAGTATCTCTGTATATCATTTGTTTTCGAATATACGAAAGAAACAGATCTTTTGTTTCGATATTTCCAGTGTCATTAAAATGGTATAATATTTCCAAACAAAAAAAATTAAACTGAGAAAGATGTCAGAAAATGTAATGATAATGGTGGGGAAGGCTGACGCCTGGCAAGTAGATCACAGATAGGTCTTTTTTACCATTTCCAGCTGCCCCCTCAGCCATGTACTCTTCTCCCTCGCCGAATCTTTCCGATCTCTTAATAAAGGTTAGAATGTCACTCATTGCGAGTGAGCTCATCTCCTCCCTTAGTTACCAAAGATGCTATGCCTCAGGCGCCCGAATGCTTCACATTGCCCAAATAAGTGGCAGGACGTCTCTTCATCATTCCCGAATCTTGGACAAATAGGGTATTCCTCAACACCTATTAATGATAGATAGATGTCTCCTAAGTCTGCAGTGGTCTATCAGTATTCTGATTAAGAGAGTCTTTCAACTTCGGCCTAATACCCAAGTCGATCTCGATTTGGTCGGACCTGTCACAGAATCTCGAGTTTGCCTGCAGGCCCTGTTGGTCCTCCGATGCTTCCTCAGTGTTTTGTGGGCCGTCGTGATCTGTCTCCTTGTGATGCCCAGTATAGGCTCAGACCCGAAGCAGGACTCCTCGACTCCAAGGTTAGCCAATTCATCGGCCTTCTCATTACCTGGAAGCCCGGTATGTCCCGGGACCTACAAACGTCTTACTTGTGTATGCCTGGCAAGCTTTTCTAGGACGTTCTCCTCACTCCTGAACGAGAACTGATCTTGACTTGAGGGAGCGTATCGCTCTTAGAGCAACCTGGCTGTTGGAGCAAATGTATACCGTCTGTTCCACACTATTCCTTACCTCATCCTTACATGACATCGCTAGGATGGCATAAACCTCTGCCTGGAGGACCGTGGTGTACGATCCTAGAGCGAGGCTTTCTTGCACTCCTCTGCCTTTCAGATATATTCCCGCCCCAAAGGATAGTCCGGCGACTACACAAGAACTGTCCGTGTAGCACACCAGAGAGTTCGAAGTGAAGTCAATCCTCTCTTCGCTCTACTCTTCCCTACCGGGAAGAGAGAAAGTATATTTCCTTTCCAACCTTAGCTGCTCTTTCGCTTCTCTCCTTTAGAGCAGAGATAAAGATTTCCCTCTCCGCCGGTCCAGTAATTGCTGCGTGACCTTCAGCTCTACCTGAACATCGCCAGCTTCCAGAATCCCGCATTTTTAGATAGGCCACCGTAGCCTCCCTCTTTATCCATGTCCGAAAATGTAAAAACCATATTTTGGCCTACATCTCAAAAACTACATATCTTAATCTTTTGGAACCTCCTTAACCGTTTTCGTATTGGACTGATTTTATCTTAATGTTTTATATACGTATGCGCATAGTAAATCAATAAACACTGAGCTGGATATTCAGGGGTTGATTTCAGTAAATTTAATAATTTATGATTCTTTGCTTGAAATCTAATAAACGCTTGTCTAATAGCCCTTAAATGAGATTATGGTAATTACTGAGATTGCACGCATCTAAGCTAATATAAATTTGTTAACTTATGTAATTTGATGCCATTGTGCTATTTATTGTTTATCGTTTTTTCGGCCTTATTGTAATATTTTTTTGGTCAAATAATTTTTCCTTGTTTTTAACTTCTTGGATGATTTTACGCTCACCTTTATGACGATGATCGATCACATAAATTATTTGTTGATTGGCCTACTGTTAGTTCACTAACGCCATTTAACACATTTTTCTTTATAAATTTTCAGTTTAGATTTCTTACCGTAACTGATCGACATTATAAACGAGGATATAGAAGGTGTCCCAGATTCACAATGACAGAATAGTGAGCATACTTAGCTGAGTTCAAAACATCCCCAAACTATCCCTTAAATGTTAAACGTTTTTGAGATACAGATACAGCTTTATGGTTTTTGACTAAAACTATGGTCGGCCATCTTTCTGGAACAGCTTTAAATAATTTATCAAAATTTGGTACAAATATTATACTCTTTTAGTCCAATCAAAACTATAATTCACTTTGGAAGAATTCCAGGACCGGACTCAATTTTTATAATGTTCTCAGTGCCGGTGACATCATCTTGTGTATCATTTTTAGGTAAATATTAGTAAACGTTTAAAAAGTCAATGGATCAGTGCATAAAATAGTAATAAAATTCTCGTTCAAAATATAATGTTAATAGTAAGGCTTGTATTAATAAGTACAATTAAAATTAGTTATTAAACGTCTATAGAAAATAATATTAAAATATTAAAGATGAAAGTTGGCAATTTTGTTTTCACAAAATAAAGTCAAAATGGAATTTATATAGCAACAAATTAATTAACGGAACGATGCAATTAATTAAAATTACAATAGCGTCGATACATCAGTCAATCATTTCCGGATTATTTCTAAAGTTATCACAAACAAATATTTTTTTCTAGTAAATGTTCCCGTATCTCAATTTTCTCGTTGTACATTTCTGACTTGAACCCTAAAAAAATAGTCCAGAGATGTAAGATCTGGAGACCTCGGTGACCAGTTAACGGGTACTCTTCGACATATCAATCTGTTGGGTTAATGTTGAATCAGATGATCTCTGACCGGTAGAAAAGTGGGATCCAGCACCATCATGTTGGAAGCCTAGTAATAAATCTGGCAAAATACCTAAGAAAATTTAAATAAACTTCAAAGTGTGCTCTATCTCCCATTACTCTATACCACTTTAAATTTGGGATACCCTGTATAAATATTAAAAATCGACTTCCTTTAAAATAAAAAAATTGTAACTGATTTGATGAATGAAAACACTATCCGTGTAAGCGATCTATAACAAAGAAAATTAACTATTCTTTCCTGATAGATACATCAGCAACATTATACAAAGCGTTTAACACATTAGCAAATCATTATTATTATTCAAGACTTCAAATACGTCAGTTCATTACCAGATGAACAATAATTAATACCTCACATTCTGTCACGCGTAAAATGATATGATATGCACGTCTTCATCAAAACGATAAACATAATGAAAATATTCAGTAGATACCTTGCTAAATAATTAACATCCATACGTTAAAAGCAAACAAGCCCCTTTTGAATAGAACTTTATATTCGAGACAAATACAGCATAAATCTCTACTCTTTCCGGTCTGTGTTTCTGTTTAGCGGTGGCTCCATCAAAAATTGCGTATTTAACAAACCCTATGTATAGGAGAAAAAAAACTCGGTGTATTTTATTTGGGATGTAACAGGCCTAAATTGAATGCCCTGTCTAGGGTTTTTTAATACCCCTAAGTTCTCCCATGGGTATTTGTTTGTGAAAGGGTTAGATTAATTTATTCTGTATCCGAAAAGCGGACCCGAACACGAGTTTTAATTTAAATACCGGTGATTAATTGTATTTCCGAAAATTTTCGATCCTTTCGGATGGAGTATTGAATATTCAATGCTTGCAAAGCAAGTATTCCTATTTTTGTTAAGTTTGACCAATATTTAATGAATACTTTCACGATTTACTAACACACGTGAAGTTTTTTCTACTTATTGTAGTTGAAATTTAATCTCATTGAATTGTATCCTCTGCTATTTTGTGAAGTCTCTTATGTTGTTATCATTAAAAAGATTGAAGCTGTCAGTTTATACTTGTATGAATATTTTTTAGTGCTATTGGTAGAGCATTACAAAGTTGCGACCTCTTTGGTTTTCATCTGGATGATCCGTGTTTTAATTGTAATCTTCCGGGCTTTTTGGGTTTAAACTATTTTTTCCCTTAGTTTTGGTGGGGTTTAAATTAAATATCTCACTTTGATATTTAATGAGGTTTATTGTTCATGTTATTTGTTGTATTTAACCGGTAATGTTTATAAAAGAATGTATTGAAAAAAATATTTTTATGTAAGTGATGTAAAGTTTAGAGCAAATAAATTTGCGGAGCGTTGTTGAAATGTACTTCAAAAATGTACGTTCATACCTATTGCATCGCATTGTAACATAATATTGTGGAAAATTGAATTCGACGTGGATTCTGGTTGCAATCGTGAGAAATTGTGTTTTCAAGGGCACTACTTGCACTGTTTCCTTTGTGGTAGTTTAGATTATAGTATTTACACTTCTTGGTTTTAGTTTGAAGTAGGCATTGAAAATATGATTTTGTTGTTTAATTTTTCGCTTGCAGATTATTTGTAGCACTAGATTGCTTGTTGTTTGATTCATAATATTATATGCAATACATCAGTTTTTTTTATTACATTCGGTTCCCTGCCTCCGAATTTACGTTTATCTACCTGTTAACATTCTTTCATATAGATACATAAATAACGTACGGTATGGTTGATATTTTTACGCTATATATCAATCTTTGTTTGAAATGATGATTTACAACATACCCCGGGAGTTTATATCTTGCCATTTTCAAAGAATATGCGATACCACTAGTGAAACTTGAAAATTAATTTAGACAAAACTGTTTCAGTAGTATTAGGCTTCTTTTAGAAATGAGAGTTGTTTAAACTTTAACGAATTTATATGAAAACTGGACGATCGAAATATCCAGCAGCTTAATTTGATATGTGAGCGCACGGAGTGCCGCAAGGATTCATATTGTGACCCTTATTTTTCTCATATTATGTGAACGACTTTCTCAAGTTTGTGCATTCGTCTATCGTCTTGTAAACTGCTGATATTAAATTCTTTATTGAAACTGAAATATCGTTGTGGATGAAATGTTGAGATTAAAACTTCCTTCTACAAAATTCAAATTCTTCAATTTGTAGACATTTTATGGTTATTCAGAAGAATACTAAAGGTGAGCAGGTGGAATCAGAGTTAAATCTATTTTATATTTGTTTTGTTGTTGAGCGCCAGTAGTTTTATTAGTTAAATATAGTAATAATAACTTGATATTATCGACAAAAACTTTAACGTATATATGTTTCCTGCTAAAAACTGGAAAAGCAATGGGGTTGGTTTTAAACTGAAAGGACTATATAATGTTCGTAGCGTTTCACATAAATTTCAACGTACTAGAGGTAAGCTACGTAAGAATTACTGATATTTGTTTTTCTGTATTTGTCACATATTAACTTGAAAAATAAAATAAATGCTTCGTAACACTAATGAATATATATTACAAAATATATATTACAATACTTGGGAAAAAATTTACAACTCTGGTTCTTACTACTATACAAAATAAACAGTGTCTATACTAATAGAAATATAACTAAAACATTAATACAACAAAGTGGAATGTATTATAATATTCAAGTTGCAATTAAAATCTGACCAAAAGGTAAATATTACAAAAGACTGCACTAATTCTTAGAGTAGGCAGGAAAAGTTAAGCGAATCAAGGTAAATTCGATAGTCTCTGGTTGAAAATACCGCTACCAACAGACAAAAACATCGGAACAAATCAGGAAAACACGGCACCCCATATATGCAAGAGCACACACTCCTGTCAAACGTGGATTAAATATAATAGCCACTTCATTGGAACAAATGTAAAGCAGTTGGCTCCTTGTTTATTAGATGTTAGGCAAATAAAACTCTTCGATAGAGAAGAGGTTCGACAAAGTTTCCAGATTGGGGGTAGTTCGTCTCCTGGCGTCGGTAATTGGCCTTGGTAGCGGAAATAGGCTGACGTTAAATAAATGAATAATAAAAAACATACTCATTAAAACTATAGAGCTATAAACAACCCACACTTTAATTGTGCAGGTTTTGCATAACTAACAGGGTCATGAATAAACTTAATTCTTCTTTTATGCCAAATACGGAGTGATCAAAAAGTGGACCGTAACAAGACACGTATTTTTCCAATATTTATGGTTAAGTGGCAGAATAGCCTATGCAAAGCTTCGCCCATGAAACTTTTTATTTTATTGTTTCAATAAAGGCATTTATCATTATTATATTATTGTTATTTTTTTTCCAAAAAGAAATAGAAAATGTGCTTTATCTCCTCAAATACATAACATTTTCTTAGGCGATTCAATGCAACGTATTAATAGTATTATTTTCTGTTGATTCCCTGGTGTACTTGTCAATTTCTTATTTTAAGTACCTATTATATTTCATGACCAAATTATCTCTGAAACAAAAATTCTTTTTAGTGCTTGATCTTAAAATAAATCATATCTAGTGATGTAGGTACCATCGAGAGAATAATTTTACGTAGAATCAAATTTCGACAGGAAAGTACAGGGTGGTATGGTATAATAGAGAAGAATAAATTACTTTTTAAATTTAATCAAGTTATATCACAGGGATTAGGTGGCATATATGACTGTGTACCGCAATTAGTTTTAGATTTAGCACTCCCTCGTTGCTTATGCACTGAGCAGGAGCTCAACAACATATCAACCTTTTTATAAGTTTAATTTCACATTTTCAAGTGTTACTTATTTAATTATGTAAACTACTTGTCTGAATTAGTAAATGTCCATACAGAAAGTTTTTAATTAAATCGATGATACTTACATATGTAATTCTCAGCTGTTGCTGTTAGAGATTTATAAGACTGAATGAATTGGATAAGTTTTTATATCTATATTCATTCGAAAATCTTGCAAAAAGAAACAAATAATAGTTGCAGTTCACTAGAATCGTTCTGCGGTTTTTACTTTTGTGATCAGTTTTGAACTATTTTTAATGTTTTGCAATGGATGCAAGAGAACACACTGCTTATAATTATTATCTTTAACGGTTTAAATTTATTTGAGAAAATCACTCGAATATATTTTTGTACATTCTGCAATATGCTTGTTCCCAAACACCACATTTTTGGATTTGTAACAAACAATAAGCGCGCGTACCTCTTAATCGATAAAAGGAGGAAAGCAGGAAGTTAAAAGCATCTCATTACCTTCCTGAATCCTTGGGGAGCTTTTCATCCGAGACCTAAAGCTCAGAACTTCCTTTCACTCTATATTCATCACATTTTATTCCATCTGTTTCTTGCTGTAATGGAATTAACAAAAAATAAAGATTCAATTTAATGAAAATTACCGTTCTGTGGTTTGTGTAAATATTTTAATTTTGCCATTACATTTCATGTAACGTTTTATGTAATTTATTTCCGGAATAAATATTTAGACGTTTTTTTTTGTTTATGCCATACATGTAACTATAGCAACTCTGGTAAAATATGGTTTTTTATATAGGTGTTTCAGGAAAGTAGAAAGAATAATTTAGTTTGACACCAAATACTTCATGGCACGAAAATGTGTTTGGGTAATGAATTCCATAAATTTTCTACATGTGTAAGAAAATATGCTTGATAAAATTCTGTATACAGGAAATCAAGTTTCGTATATTAATGATAGAATATTTCCCGCGGTTTAAACAGGTGTGAAGGAATTTCTAGATATAATTTGGTCCATTATGGCTGTTTTTCTGAGAATGGAGTCAATGGGAGGGCTGCCCAGTACATTGTACAGGGCGATCATTTTAAGTGCCTTTCTCGATTTCATTGCTTTATTTTCACTTAGGAAGAAAATTTAAAAATAGTACTTATGAATTTTTTTCTGAGGAATCCAAATTCAAAAGGAAAAAACAATTGAATGTCAAATAAAAAAAGTTCTGTCCGAAAAACTGAAAAATACAAAAATTAACACCTTGTGTAGTAATGATATAATGAACATATGATATTCCATGATGTTTATTATATCATTCATACACAGTTCAATTGTTTTTTCTTTTCGAAAAAGTACAGTTTTTGAATTATTTGCATAGGTGAAAAATAAAACAATGAAAACGAGTGAGGCATTTAAAATGATTACCCTGTACATATATACACCGATTTACCTTAATCAAAAAATGCACCCCTGGAGATATGTACGGGCTCCGAAAGATTGAACATGAAATTGATTCTGTTACCGTTGAATGAGTAATTATCAATAATAATCATTGATGGTCGTGTGCGAATGATAGCGATGCAACAATTATATTGTGGAATATAAATCAACACCACAAGAATTAGACAACACCCGAATCCAAAGCCAAAGCTACACGGGCGAGGGTTACACTTATGAAAAAAACGTGGTCACACAACCATTCCCAGCGACATCGTGCCGGTGGCGGGATTCGAACCCGCAATACATGGAGAGATTATCTAGTCACACTAGCCATCGTTTGCTCTAGCCAACTACTCCACCGAGCCAGATAAGTTAAAATTTACTTTATCACAGCGGCAGTTCAAAATGTCCACCATTTACTTCTTGGCAATAATCAAGTCGAATATGAAAATTGTCCAAACAAATCAAGAACACGTTCCCATTTACAGCTTTTCATCTTTTCAAATAACCCCACAAAGAAAAATCCAGTGGGGTCGTATTTTTTGGAGGTCAAGGTGGACACCCGTTCTTTCTTCCAATCTATTTTCGAATATTATTTCCATACTATGATGGTGCTCCGTCTTGTTGTAGCCAGATATTGTCATTGGAAAGTCAATTATTATCTATGATGTCACAAATATGTCAATGCATAATATATGACACAGTATCTTCTTACCTTGTGGTTATTTCGGTAACACCCAAAGTTAATACCAAGAGGGCTAAAAGTATTGGTAAATGTAACACTAACATACATATGCATTTTTAACTAGCGATCACGAGAGACATTTTAAAAAAAGTTAACCTCCATTGTATTTAACGCACTGTTTACGTATCTACGTGTTATTCACATTGGTGTATTATTTTTCAACATGGGGCAGTGGGCGTAACGTGAGCTATGAAACGTGATCCACCTATATCAGTCTATGAATTGCTATTGGGATACTTTATTATTAAGAGATAACTAACTAGTCGTTAAATAAGGGTCCTCTTCAATACCTGGAGGTATTTGAAAACATACTTCTTAACATGTTAAGATGTTGCTGATTTTGGACGAATCATCTGTAATAAGGTTTCTGTTAGGGAATTATTCATTAAATATGTGAAACACATCTTAACCCTTAATCGAATACGTGCCGTCTATGAGACTGCGTCGTTTATGAATTTTCTGAACTCCAAAACTGGCCCACCCTCAAATGTGGCATTCCACCTAATTCTAACACTACTGGACCTCTGACTGCCACTCGATTTGCAGCATAGGTGTATTGTTAATTGTTTAAATATTAACTATAATCAGTTTAGCGCAGCCTGCTAGACGGTACGTGTCTCTTTACGTTATCGCATTCTGCAACGCAAGTCAGTATGGCCAGTCCGCCATCTTATGTTTTGTTCAACAAAAATGACTTATTTGTTTCATATTCTATTTAAATATATTGAAACTTGTTCCCACTACTCTTTTTAATGTTCTGTGTTTCAAATAAATATACCTCATTATACAAATTGTTGTATCTGCTGCGCCAACTTCTCTTTTGTCATATTTTTTTGAGAATATGTAGCTGTTAATATATTAGTGAGGAAGAATAAATCTCTAAGTTTGGTTTATATCGAATTTTAAGAAATTTTGTCAGAAGTTTGTTTTTCTCGGTTCCAAGAAGTACCGGTTTTTGTTCTGGTCTCCCAGATTACGCGTGTCCGTTTATGCACGAAAAATTCACGTGTTCGGTTAAGGGTTAAGATTAATTTTTTAGTCCCCATACCCTAACATCATTAATATTTCATTTAGATGTGCCATTTTGAATTAAGACATTAGATTAAAACCGATGGATATCAACATTATTATTTTCATGGGCCCTTTTTTGTGTTTAAAGTCATAAAAAGAGCAAATTTTTTATGAACTAGTAACAAAGATATTGGATATTTCTATAAAATATGTGTTTTTGTGTGTTTTGTAGAAGACTTAGGTTGAAATAAGTAAAAAGTAAATGGAGGATATTTGAACAGCTGCTGTGATCTGTTAATAAATTTATCGAGACCTACATTAAATGCTAAAATAAAACAAAAAGGATCCCAATACTACGACGAAAATTATGTTTCCATACTTTTGACTAACACTGTATGATTTACACTTGCTTAACTAACTTGCTGGCTAACTACAACAATCTTGAACTTGCGCTATAAATTTCATTGTTAAGGACATAGTAAACCATAAACCCCATGCTCAATAAATAATTCCCGTAACATGAGCGCTAAGGTCGACCTGTAATAAATACTATTTGTGTTAACTATATAAAATTATTTCTGTGAGTTCATGAGCATAAAACGATATTTGAGGACAGAAACTGACACGCTTGGAATCGCAAATCCGTGCTGGGAACATTCATTAATCTTGTTATTATTCTACAAGAAGTAATTAATTGTTGTCGCTTAAGCGATGAAAATGTTTTGCATGTAGATTTTTGGTAGTTTGGGCATTAAAATATGAAAGTTATGCTCTCTGTTCCGGATCCCTTCTCTCCAGCAGTATTTGTTTATAAACACAAGTTGGGTCGTCATGTTGTTTTTAGTATAATAATAATCTACTTATATGATATTTATAGTTTTTTGGGCCAAATTTTATCGATATACCGATAATAGCGATAATATTGATATTATCGATAATTATCGATATATCGATAAATTGTCCAATCTACTGTTTAAACGCCCCAATCTTCCTCAAATGTTTATTTAAACTTTTTTACTTAAAATGCTAATGCTAATAGCACCTATTTTTTTTTTACTAAGATTCACCGTTTTCGAATTATTCCAAGATAACTTAATTTTTCCCCTCGAAGGGGGACTCAGATTTATGATTGTTAATTCATGAATGTTTAGGGTATCAGTGGTACCGCTTGCTGGGGATGTGAAATTTCAATATGATTTTATTTGACACAAATTTTGTTTTTATTTTCGTTTTTTAAATTTTATTATTTAAAATAAATTCGTGTGGAATATAAAAGCTTTAATTTATTTTACCTCTAATATTGCAACTTCCTAAAGTTTAAAAAGGCTTTGATTAATGAAAGATTCTAAGAACAAAATAACAAAATTTCGACTAATTCTTTACTGTTATCGATATTATTGATATATCTAAGTTATCGATATTACTGAAAAATTTCGATTATACCAACGATATCGACAATATTCATAGATGTTAACGATATTATCGACAATACTGATATTGATGATACCATATCGACCATATCGATATCGATAATAATATCAACTATTGTCGTTAATATCGAAATCGATATATCGATATTATCGATACTTTTTTTGATAGTGATAAAACTAAAAAGTTGAGTTTTTTATATAAACATTTGCCTTAAATCAGTTCATAAGGGGGTTACAACCCCTTGAAGGGGGTAATTACAACGTAGTTTTTTACCAATAAATTCGAAACGCCTTAAGTTGCAAGAATTAAATTTGAACCATTTATTAATTTCATAATGTTACATATTTTGTAAAATTTTTATCTGTCATGATTTGTTGGAGTAGTTACAGGGGGGGTGTGAATTTTCACTATAATTATTTCCTTTTATTTTTTTTAATATTTAAAGTGGAAAAAGGCACCCGTGTTTAAAACTGCATAAAAAAATTTTCTTACTAAATTTCTATATGAGATCGTCTTGGAGTTATTTGTATTTCAATATTGCAATACAGGAATGGTATTCAATAATTCTACAATATTTTCAACTATTATTTTGTAGATCAATTTAAAATATCGCTTTATGCAATAAAGCATGTAATGTAAGGCAAAAAATAATTTTATTTACAATAATTTTCTAATTAATATTATTTTAAGTTTGTGTCTTAAGTTCAGAAGATGATTAAGAATAAAAATAAATTTGTTATTTATAAATTATAAATATTTGTTAAATTACATGCTTCATTGCGTAAAGTGATATTTTAAACTGCGCTACAAAGCACTAGTTGAAAATACTGTAGAATTATTTTTATAGAGGTATGTAGTTACCTTCTATTATTGCATACCTATCTAAAACGATGGCCCCTATCGAAATTTAGTGAGAGCACCTTCTTTTATGCAGTTTTTAACATTGGTGTCTTTTCCGTTGTAAATGTTTAAAAGAATGTAAGACAAAAAAGTACAGCGAAAATTGTCCCTCACACACCCTGGAACTACCCCAACAAATCATGATATTTAGATAGAAATTTGACAAAATATGCAACATTATGAAATTAATAAATGGTCCAAATTTAATTTTTGCAACTTAAGACGTTTCGAATTTATTAGAAAATAGTTATGTTGTGCGTACCCCCTTTAAGGGGTTGTAACTCCCTTATAAACTGATTTAAGGCAAATGCTTATGTAAAAATCTCAGCTAATTTTTTTTAGTTGTATTACACCCTTCAAGGAAGGTACTTTCTTAGCACACACAGCGTCGACATCTCATTTCACCTTAGTCACTTGCGTGAGTATCCTCGACTCGATAGCCGACCGCGGCCTAGCAATTCTGAGAGGCATAAAGTGGGGAGAGTCGAGGCGCACTTATTATGAGCCTATTATTGCTTATTCAAGACCGTTGTTACAACGTGTATCACACCCTCTTAGCGTAATTGTCTATTTTGTGAAATGGTCATCCACTCCGTGAACTGGAGCCACATTGTGTAATCACAGTTTTTTTCACAATTTATCCAGTTCGTGAAATGGAGAAGCTATCCACTTAATGAAATTGTCTTATATTACATCTGGACATGTTAATCATCTAGTTATCGTGCTGTATAATATCGTAACACTGCGTAATGATAAGTGATTCACTCTGAGCGGTTTGTTGTAATCTTGTGAGCATTGTTTCAAGTGGACATGAAATGGCAAAATGTTCGTGCAAACCATCCAAGTTTCAACGCATGTAAAGAAATGTAATTGTATTAAAAACATTTGGCTTTGTACAGGGTGTCGCAGCTAATATTACGCGCGATTTTCTCGGTAAAAAAACTAGTGTTATGTAGTATTTCTGAGGAAACCGATGCCGTCAAAAAAGAAACAATTGAACATCAAACAAAAAAGTTATGGCGGAAAAACTGATTTTTTTTCAAAAAATCTGAATGGCGGATTATTATACTTTTTGTTATAGAGTATTACTGGGACAAATTCAGTATATTCAGTGTTTATATCACGAATAAAATGATTTTTTTCGTCCAAATATTTTTAATCCACTAATTTATTTTGGTTGTATTCAACAGAACATTCAATTATCTATCAAAAATATATAAAACACTTTTGTGACATCTCTAACCGTTTTCGAAATATTAATAGCTCTTTGACTTAAGAGCGCTCCGAAGTCACTAGGCAACCCACCATACACCTAACCCTAATTTTTGCCCATAAATCTTGTGAGTATAAATTTACGCAAAAATGTCCGAACTTCCTACGTTCTACAACTTCATTGCCATGTTGCCAGATTATTTTAAAATCAAAATTACATTTGATAAGAACGTAATTTTCAATATCCTCATTTTCAGCCAAATACAAAAGTACGTTCTTATGAAATGTAATTTTGATTTTAAAATAATCTGTCCACATGGCAATGAAGGTGTAAAATGTAGGAAGTTCTGTCGTTTTTGCATAAATTTATATTTACAAGATTTATGGACAAAAATTGAGTCTGGTGTATGGTGGGTTGCCTAGTGACTCCGAAGCGCTCTTAAGAAAATTTCGTAACCAGGCAACAATAATAAAACAATTTTATGTGTAGTTTTGCCAATTTTATATGTTAGTTTGGCATTTGCCCACTACAATTTGGGCCTAACAATGGTATTACTTCTAACACAAGGCACCTTGACCACAGCTAACTGTGATGTCACTTTAAACTGCGTGCTTTATGGTATATATGGAGGATAAAGTCAAAGAGCTATTAATTTTTCGTAAACGGTTAGAGATATCACAGAAGTAGTTTGCATTGTTGATAGATAATTGAATGTTCTATTGAATGTAACCCAAATATATTGGGAGAATCAAAATGTTTGGAAAAAAATATTATTTCCAACCAAACCAGAAGTGATATAAAAAAAAACTGAATATAAGGAATTTGTTCCAGTAATACCCTGTAACAAAAGAATATAATCGCCATTTTGATTTATTTAAATCGCTTTTTCAGCAATAACTTTTTTTGTTTGATGTTCAATTGTTTCTTTCTTGGTCTTATAGGATTCCTCGGAAAAATTACATCACATTAGTTTTTGAATTACGAACTTGTCTTGAAAATTAACGAAAAAATCGTGGTGACATCTTAGCTGGGATACCCTGTACAAGTCGTTGCCACATGTCTTTCTTGCGTTAGCAAATAAGATAAAAAATGTAGGTATGTTTTACTTTATTTGTTAGTTTGATTTCTTTTTGTTCTTTGCTGTAAAACAAACATATACTTATTTGTTTATCTTGTTTTTTCCTTTAATGTAACAAAAAAAAATTGTCATATTAATATATACTGTTACGCCACTGGACTGTGTAGACTGGTTAGATGAGACCGGGAATATTCTGGACTGCTCTAGATCGTGTGAATGGATGTATAAATAAGACACACGGTGGGCCGACTCTCAATCTTAAATTGAACGTGAACGAGCAAAGAAGAAATAAGAACGAGACTTAAGTGTTCAAGTGTGATTATAGTTAAGACAGTAATTAATCTATTGTTGTTAATTGTTAATTAGTAAATAAAGTAACGAATAAGTGTTACCTGTACTTTCAATCAACGAATCTACGAGTAGAGGTGTTTGTGTGGATAGCAAATACGTAACAATTTGGTGTCGGAAGTGGATTGGAAGAGAAATTTCTGGAATATTCGAAAAGGTTCTACAGTGTTCTTCTCAGAAATTAGTGATAACACGAAAAATTAAACTACTGAACAGTGTTTGAGGACTATTTCTGGACTGAATAGTGACTTTAAAGTGGATTTTCGAGAAGTTTTTAGAACATTCGATTTAGAAATAGCCGCAAATACGCGGGTGCCGCTAGTAATAACGTGTTGTAGACTGAGAAAAAGGTCTACTAGTGCAAATTCGGAAAAATTCTAGAACATTCTATTTGAAAACAACAGGAGATACGTGAATTATGTCGACGGGAACGTGTTGTAGACTTGAAAACAAGACTAAGTGATTTTTAGTGACAATTCTAGAACATTCGATTTGGAAACCACAGAAGATACGTAAACTGTGTTAACGGTAACGTGTTATAGACTCAAAACAAGACTTATTAGTGATATTTCGTGAAAATTCTCGAACATTCCATTGCACAAATAGTGGAGAGAAGCGAATTATGTCAACACAAAAGAAGTATAGACTCAAAATTAGACTTCTAGTGCTGTTTCGAGATTTTTCTGGAACATTCCATTATTAAAGTAGACGTGATATCAACATTTTACGGACTTTATAGTGTAATAAACTTTATTCTGAAATTGATTTACGTGTCGTGAGTTAATGCCAACAACAAGAAGTATGGCGGAGAAGCAAACGCAGGACATGCTTGCAGCATTGTTACAACGGATGGATGAACAAGAGAAAAGACGGCAGGAAGAAAAAGTAGAACAAGAGAGAATACGACAAGAAGAGAAAGATGAACAAAGGAAAATTATGGAAGATCAAGAAAGAAAGCGACAGGAAGAGAAAGACGAACAAAGGAAGATTATGGAAGATCAAGAGAGAAGACGTCAAGCCGAAAACGGCAGGAAGAATTAAGAAAAATGTTTGAGAATCAAGAAAAGTGGCGACTCGAGAAAAGAGAAGACTTCAAAAGAAGCCTAGATGAACAGCAGGCAGCCATTTTCTCCCTCACTGAAAAATTTACAGAAGATGTTAAAGTCACTGAAGTCGCAGGGAAAGTCTGTGAAGTCGAAGGACAAGTTAATGAAGTTAAAGAAGAGGTCAGACAAATTAAAGGAAAAGTCGGTCAAGTTGAGGGAAAAGTCAGTGTTGTTGAAGAAGAAGTAGCCCGGCTCAAGCAACAATTAAGGGAGAGGAGTTCGTGGTCAACATATAAGAGACAATTTGAAGCAGCTGCACGTTCAAATAACTGGAATGATGAGGAAAAAGCAACAGCGTTGGTATTAGCACTAAGAAGCCAATATACTGTTACGCCACTGGACTGTGTAGACTGGTTAGATGAGACTGGAATGGTACGCTAACGGCCGGGAATATTCTGGACTGCTCTAGATCGTGTGAATGGATGTATAAATAATACACACGGTGGGCCGACTCTCAATCTTAAGTTGAACGTGAACGAGTAAAGAAGAAATAAGAAAGAGAGTTATAAGTGTTCAAGTGTGATTATAGTTAAGACAGTAATTAATCTATTGTTATTAATTGTTAATTAGTAAATAAAGTAGTGAGTAAGTGTTACCTGGACTTTCAATCAACGAATCTACGAGTAAAGGTGTTTGTGTGGATAGCAAACACGTAACAATACTTTTTATTGAATTACACCAGGTATCATCAATTGAATAATAACATCTGTCCGGTTAGTTACATGTTTACAACATTAGACGAACTATACAAAAGCAGAATTCATGAAGTTGATGGTTTTTATGTTTAGATAGTTTAATATAATTTCATGAAATGGATACATTGACTTTCCATTTCACGAACTGGATAAAAAAGCATCCAGACTGTGAAAAGAACTGATTAAACGATCTGGCTTCAGTTAAGTAGGTATGGTAATGCACGCCTTGAAGTATTAGTTCAACCAAATTTCTGGCATGAAATCTTTCCCACCCTCGAAAAGTTGTACTTTATAATATTATTTATAATAGATCGTTCTCTTGAGTAGAAAAAAAATCAAAATTTGCTACTATGCTTGGGAATATGAACAAGATAAATTAGGATTCCAAACTTTTATCAAAGAATGAGAAAAAAGAAAAAGAGTCGTCAATTTCTTTATTAAATGAACATAAATATGTAACCAACTGTTGGAAAAAAACTAATATTGTGTTATGCAAATAAAATTTTTGTAAGAATAGAATGTTTTTATAAAGTGGATTTGTAATTCAGAAAAAACTCTCCATCAACATTAACTTATTTGTAAGATTTGTATGGATTTTTTTCTGTGTAACTAAAAAAAATGACATCAGCATGTCTGCGATGTATCTGGTAATAAATAACAACTCATTGTAAAAAGTAATCCTTCTGAAAATGCAGTAAGCTAAAAGCTTTATAATGTTGCAGAAAATAACTTTTCATTATCCGGTTCATCAGGGCCGGCAAGTTCTTATCGCGATGCTAAGCCAATCCTCTGAGAGCTTTAAAATATGTTTTACATCAAACCCAAAGCTGGTACTCAAGAAGGAAACTTTAGTTTGTCGTCATTAATTTGCACTTTCTATTGTCACGGTTCCGTCAAGTCTTTATTACGGTTGGTGAATTATTGGTGTTGATTTTATGAAAATAGAATTAGCTTTATTACAGTAAATTTAGAGCTAAGAATTGTTAGAATTAATTTACAAAAACCTTGTGTATTGTCTAGTAAATATTTGTAAAGAAATAAAGAGCAATTTACAAGAAGTGGTTAACCGCACTCCAGTATCGACCTGTATGTTAATATTTCAGGAAATGCAATTTTCAAACCACAGGAGATTATAGTTTGTCGATTATCATACATATCTTTAAATTTATATAATGTGCTGAAGGTGTCGTTAGAGTCTCACTATATAGGATTTATTGAAACATTTATTACCACTCAATAACCCTGATTTAAATCCATGTGGTTATTTGTTATGGTCATATCTTCAGCAAAAGGTTTACGAACAAGTATTAACTTGTAAGAATATTGAAAAAGTAAAGAATGGTATACAGAATTGTTGCAGTGAAAAATATTGCAAGTCATAAAAAAAACAATTTGTACTAGGCGCAGGGTTGCTGCCGTAGTAATAGTGTATAAATTAAAACGAAAATATCTGATTTATGGACCAGCTTAAAACTTGACTGTTGAATTTAAAAAATATAAACTGATGTTACTAAATATATGAAAGTGATGCTTTACATTTTAAAATTTGCCTTTTACAAACTATATAATGCCTTATCTGGTTCATCCACAGAATCTAAAAGAATTAATAGAAGAGAAGCCTTAAACATTAACAAAGCCCTTTCTGTGGCATAGAAATTTCTCAGCAGAAATTACATCGTGTTATAAAGAGCGACTTATACCAGTTACAAGAACGTAGCAAGTCAGCCTTTCTTGCTTGAAACTTCATATCTGTCATACTTCTCCTAAGAGCTTATTGTTTTAGCAATCGTGCACAACTTTACCGCCTCTAATAGTGGTTGCCATTGTAAGAGCCTATAACTTCAATGAAAATATTTGCAATTCTTTCAAAAACGTCCCGAGTAAAATCCATTTTTTTTTTAATTTAACCCCATAAGGGCCAGTTATAACGCTCAGTTAAATTTATATATTTATTATGTCTCTGCAAACGAACACATTTCCTCTAATTTGGAAAAGGTCTAAGATTCGTCCTATATTTAAAAACAAAAATAAAAACTCTAGAGAGAATTATAGACCATTTTGTGTAATTTCGGCAAAATGTTTGAAGTAACTAAATATTATGAAGTCATTTAAAATCTCAAATTTGCTCCAATCAGCATGGATTTCTACAGGGTAGATCTACTACCACAAATTTAATAAGTTTCTAGCTGAGACTTTAGATGGGGGAGGGCAAGGTGATGTCATTTAAGTGCCCCAACAAATCATGATATTTAGATAAAAATTTGACAAAATGTAATATGAAATTAATAAACGGTCCAAATTTAATTTTTGCAACTTAAGAAGTTTCAAATTTATTGGCAAATAACTATGTTGTACTTACTTCCTTTAAGGGGTTGTAGCTCCCTTATGAACTGATTTAAGGCAAATCTTTATATACAAAACTCAATTTATTTTTTCTAGTTCTATCAGCCCCCTTGAAGGAAGGTACTTAATTATGGGACATACGTATATAGCAGACTATAATGTGCTATAAATGGTGTTTAGAAACAACCCCAATAAATAAATGCACATTGATATATTAACGTTTTTTGGAGATATTATTCTGTAAATTAATATATCTGATTTCCAACATTTACTTCGAAAGGTTATACATTAGGATGAGTTATGTCGCGCTTTCACCCCTTAAACGACTTCCAAATCCAAACAGGCACTGTGTAAAAACGTCACAAGTTACCCCTAAATTGTTTCTGAAGTTACTAAAGCTAACCAGTGTGATTTATTTCTATTTTAAATTACCCATTTCCTACTACTCTGTATGTTTACTGGTTTTATCCCTCTTTTACTTGTTGAAGAGTAGTAAAATCAAAATATACTCTCAGCAACTGGGACTATATTTTTAAATTGGGGTTTGTGGCTGTTAAATCCACCCCTATAAATCCAGAAGTGGTCTAAGCCATCTGGGATGATTTAGAAATATCCAGCGCATTAGCAGTGGCGCCGTCTCCGATTCCTTCAAAAAGGTTCAAAGAATATATTATTCCCAAAATTGTGTAAAGGTACATAAGCTATAACAACAGCTTTTAAATTTCAATTCTAGATTTTTTTAGTTATCCAAATTTGCATGTTTTTATAGATATATTTGTGGGTTGTAAAAATCAAAAGATTTTTAACTAATAATGCCATGTAAAAAATATAATTTTGACTTTTTTGGAATATTTGCTTAATACAAAAAACAGTATGTAAAGGCTTTTTTTTATTTTTCCTTTTACAAAAGTTGTTCAACGTTAAAGTTTAAATTAGTCCATTACGCGCGCAAATTGCAGACGGGGCTGAAAGATACCGTGACGTCATCTCATAGCAACCATCGTAGCGCTAGTGAACACAAAGCCTGCAAAACACGTTATTAAATGTAAACAGGTGGTGTCATTTGTGTTGTAAAATTTTAAGTGAAGTAATTATACTGTTTAATTCTAAATTATCATCATATTGGTGCATCGTACCGATGTATGAAAAGAAACGGAAAACGTAGAAAGGTAGTTAAAGATGGCTAAACGACATCCAAAGGAGTTTCCAAAAACAAGTTACGTTTTTGCATGCGAGAACCGACTTGAGTAATTAAAAAAATAATAGTATTAAAAATAAATATACAAAAGTGATAAAAAATAAAATGTATAAAGTACATGGCACGATAACAAGAGGGATTCTGGGTTTTGAACAATTTTTCTCATTATTTGTATTACCTTGAGACACTAAAAACGATATTTTCCATCGTATAATTTTGTATGAGCCTACTGGGTGCTACCGAAAATCATAGCACACAAGGTTTTCAATAATTATCCCTTTTGGGTGTCATTTTTAGAAAAGGTTAATATTTAAATTGATTTCAATCACAAATTCAAACAGTTTTTACTTGAAATCAATAAAGGGACGTCCGAAATATTTTTTTTATGAAAGTACTTACATATATACGGAATATATAAAATTTTTACACGTATCTAACAGAGGTATCTCTAATTTTTTTATATGAAAAAAAAAACATTGAAGTATATAGATTTGGGGGTCATAATTCTATCCATAAACAAACATTTAGGCACCAGAAGGGCATTAGGTACGAGGTTGAACCTCCTACCGCTGAATAGTCCTTAACAATGAACCAATGAAATGTCTACAGAATTGAAATATCTCCAGCCGTTCACAAGTTATCAGGAAAAATATAATGTGACGTCACCTCCACATTTGGCTACTGTAAAAATATAACTTTATTGCCTTTTGTCATATGTTTTCTGATAAAACTAGTTTACGTATTAACATTTTAAAATGAAATAAAATTCACTGTTGTGTAAATTTCTGTTTTTCTGTTCGGACATAGTGACTTATAAGTGTATCCCTCTGGTGGTCAGTGCTACTACCCGTCAGACATCACTGATGTCTTAGTGACTGAGTTGTGACCTCTAACCCTGGTGGGCTAAACTATATACTGTTTTTCTGTTGTTTAGGATTGTTTCAATAGGTGTGTACACCATAATAATTATGTCTGCATAAATAGCGCAGACTGGAGACAATCAAATAATTAATTATTATTTATTTGTTTGTTTATTCTCAGACACGCCAAGTTTAATTATTAATTTAAACAGTTTCCAAGTAGAAATTATTATGACAACAGATTTGATAATTGCTGAAGTTTAGTAAGACTATATTAAAATATATGAATTAGTTTAAAAATCTGGCCAATGCAAGGTGCCATTCTGATATTTCTAACAAACATCATAACTGAAAAAAGTTAATTGTTAAAACTCTGTTAGAAAATGATCTGCTGGAATAGTTTATTGGCATGATTGAAGGTGGTATTTTTGAATCGCATTACAATTCCAGAAATGAATAGATTTTTAAGAAGAACTGTTCTTCAACACGGAATCCTGAATACTACGAGCATGAGAATTGGAACAACATCAAATGGTCGAAGTTTATTGGCAGACGAGTTCAAATTTTGCTTTTATCCAAATAGTATGCGTAGACTCGTATGGCGAAGATGAAATGAGCACTATGATAACAGGTAACAGCAAAACGTTGGTCACCTTCATGAACAGTACAGTATAGTCAAAAATTATTTAGAAAGAGTTTTGGAACCAATTTTCTGAATGCTTACCATCAGGGACTAGCATTTATCTACACCGACAAAAATGAGACACCTTAGTGCTGCAATTGTTAAAGAAATTTTGAATATGACATTCAGTGATTGGTATGGTCAGCATGCTCACCCGTTTTGAACCCCCACTGAAAATGTTTGAGACGCTCTTCGGAAATGAGTCTCAGATCTCAGTCTCAAACAATATATATTTGAGGTTTTCTATCGATTTCCGCCTAGCAGATTGTGAAATTAATGCATTAGGGTTAAAAATATAACTGTACGGGTTTCAGATAATTATGATTCCATTTATGCTTAAGAATCAGAGAGAGAAAAATGGACCATATGTGTAATCTTACGAAAGAATATAAAAGAGCAAATAAACGGATTTATCTGAGTATGCCTTTCAAATAGTCGACTCACCTTTCTTCCTTGACGCGTCTTCCTGAGGGCCCTTTTTGTTCTGGATACTGCGAGTTATGGTAGAGCCAAAAGCCATGCACAAGTCACTAGAATTTTGTCAGGAAGGTTTGAAAACAATAAAGTTGAAATAGTTTCAAGAACAGCAATCAATATGATCGATAATTAATTATTAACAGAAAAGTGTTTAAGGTGAAACAGATATATAGCGATATACGAGCGTTGCACTTGCTAAAGAGTACTGTCTATATATATAATCGTGTGTTCTTTTTTCCACACATTTCAATAGGTTTTTGTCGACCAATTATTGGAGTACCCAGAAAAATATATATTCGCAATATATGTATAGGTTTAAACTAATTAGCGGCAAAATTAAATTCTAATTAGTGCCTTAAAATTAATTAAATCTAAAATAAAAAGAAATAAAAATTAAATTTAGCGAAAAGTACATTTTTATTTTCGATGGAATTGAAAACTCATAAGAGAGTCTACCTTCCTATCTGCGATTTTGTATGTGGGATGTACAGAAACATGTCTAAGATGTCAGTTAAAATTGTTTCTAAATAATTACAAAACACTGTTTTTTACTTGTCTAATTTTCACTCTTCTTTTTAACTTTACGACTAGTTTCATCATGTTCGGACATTTTCAAGTAAAAATAAAAGTGAAAATTAGAAAAGTAAATAACAGTGTTTAGTAACTATTTAATTTGAAAATGGGTTTTCACAAAGTAACGTCATCGTCAATCAACTGTTTAAAATTGTTTCGTTAAGATATGACACGAATTATAATCGAAACGGATATTTTAATTCGAAGCTTTTTTCTGACAGGAAAACCCTCATCTCCAATAAAACTTCGCCTTATTCCAACACAAGAATACGTAACTTTTTCATTAATCACGCAATTATGGAAACTTAAACAATCTTG
This sequence comes from Rhamnusium bicolor, assembly GCA_029963845.1. NCBI lineage: Eukaryota > Metazoa > Arthropoda > Insecta > Coleoptera > Cerambycidae > Rhamnusium > Rhamnusium bicolor. The sequence goes on along the minus strand of JANEYF010005260.1, from coordinate 55,334 downwards.
TGCAAATAATTGCTTAGGCTTCCATTCGGCAGGCTGTAGCAAATCGTTTTTATGGCTGTCCCGCTCAATCAACTTCAAGGGAGGCGCAAATAAAGAAATTCAAACAACATGTAACAATAAAGAAGCGTGGCAGGGATTTGCGAAATATATCAATTTATTAAAACCCTGTTTGTTAAGTAAACTAAAGTACAGAATAAACAACAAGTCTCCCTACAACATGATGCTGCATGTGACTATTGTTTTTTACATAAACAAGCGTTTCGGAGGGGTGTGGATAGTGGCCGTAAATTTATAAATACATTTTTATATGCACGTAACGTGATGGTGGTGGTCAAGCAGACAGAATTTATACAAAATCATTTGAGAGACTTGATCATGGGTTCTTATGACAAAAATTGTCAGAATTTGGGTTAACTTAAAACTTCCTTAAATTTTTTTAATCTTACTTTGGTAAAAGAACGTTAAAGTTGAAGTGTTAGCAACTTCAGGAGTTCCACGGGGGTCGGTTTTGGGGCTCCTGTTATTTGTATTATTTATAAATGACATGTGCCGAAATCTTGACACTATTATTCTTTTGTACGCTGACGATCTTAAATTGTTTGCGACTGTTAACTCTGATGAAGGTTGTGATCGATTACATCATGATCTCTCAAAAAAAAATCTATGGTGTCAAAAGAATAAGTTTCCTTTAACTATATTAAAAATGTTATGACTTTTACGAAGAAAGTAAATCCAATATATTTTTCATACAAAATTTGTAATGAAACAGTTCTTAGATATAGTCAATTTAAGGATCTTGGAGTCATATTTGATACAAAATAAACCTTTGTTCCTCTTGTTAATTATATTACTGCTGATGCGTACAAAATTCTACTCTTTATAATGAGGAATTCAAACCATTTTAAAGATACCTAGAAGGTTTCTATATTGTGCAGTGCGTTTGTCAAGCCAATATTAGAATGTGCCGTTATTGTCTGGAACCCGCAATATGATATTTATATTTTTGTATGCCAAACATTTTTTTTTTGTAATTTTAATGAGAACATAATACATGAGAAATCTACACGGATTCTGGTCCATTTTTAAAAAATTTTCTTGATTTAGATATAGGTTTTCATTAACTAATTATACCTCGTGAGATACAAGCAGTTATGTAAACTAATTACGTTTGAAAAGACATCCTAACAGAAAAATAATTGATTTGATCGACTGCACCTTAAAAAAATCAATTTCAGCGCAATTACCATATACACATATCTAATATGTTTCAGAAACTAGACTCAATTGATCCGCGTCCCCCTAAAATGGGCCGTTACGAAAACACGTCCTACTGTGGCTTTGTACGTTGCTCTGATTTGACATAATCAATTAAAATACTTCCATAAATTATTGACTCGATTTGAAAGATTAGATATATTGATATGCACCAGTTCAATCAGCGTCAGTCACTAGAAGTATCATTTATAGCAAGTTGTTAGACCAGTCGTCGTGGATTTAAATGTGGAAATAAATAGCAGATGAGTAAAAAAGGTTGTTGATTACTTTCTTTAGGAGATATAATTAATAAACCAAAGTGTCCTCATCTTGCAAGACATACATTTTGGAAAAATATGTACAGTAGTACCGAGTTTCGATAATGTGAATTAGTGGTATTCACGTAAATCAATAGTAGATGCATATGTCATTCGTAATCAAATAGATACCAACAGAAATATACAATGATTGAGAGATATTTATTTATACATTGTACTGATTCTGCGGTTGGCTCCTTGTGAAACATTATTAAATATTTTAAATAAACAAAGAAAATTTGCTTTTAAAATTGTATTTTCACTTTACACGTGTTTCGGCTTTTTAGGCCCTTTTCAAGAGTACAGATGAGAGGTACTAAATTATAATTTGTGTTGCTTGCTTATATATTGAATGTTACATCTGGCAACTTATACTAATAAAAATGGTTTGAAAGATTTGGAATTTTTTTAGACAAGTTAAATTACTTTATCTAAAATGTGGTGACCTGCGAATATTTGTTGTTCATTTGTAAACGTTTTTTTTATTTTTGGAAGCTTTCTTAATTTCTAATATTTCTAGTGTCTAATTTTTTGTTTTTCTTTTCGGAATGAAGTAATTCTACATTATCCATATTTATAAAGTGATTGTTTTCTATACAGTGTGTTGACATGCCGGTGCTATATACGTTGTTTACAATAGACTTTTTGTGCTCTTCAAGTCGCTTTTTTATGTTACGTCCAGTCTGGCCAATGTATATAGCGTCGCAGTCACTACATTTTAGGTCATACACTCCTGTCTTTTGTAGTTTTTCTGTTTTATCCTTATTGTTTATTAACATTTTTCCTAGGTTATATTTATTTACAGATATTGTTTTGCAACCTAATTTACTTAATTTATTGCTGACTTTATCACTAATTCCAGGTCTATAATTAATACATTTGTGGATGATATTGGCGTCTTGTACAGAACCAGCATAAAACTCCTTATACATATTTTTCTTTTGTTTTGTTTTTATTAAATTATCTAAACAAAGAAAGTATCATAGATAATGTAATAAAAACAATGATATGGATAATGTAGAATTACTTCATTCCGAAAAGAAAAGCAAAAAATTAGACTTACTAGAAATATTAGAAATTAAGAAAGCTTCCAAAAATAAAAAAACGATTACAAATGAACAACAAATATTCGCAGGTCATCACATTTTAGATAAAATAATTTAACTTTTCTAAAAAATTCCAAATCTTTCAAACCATTTTTATTAGTATAAGTTGCCAGATGTAACATTCAATATATAAGCAAGGAACACAAATTATAATTTAGTACCTCTCATCTGTACTCTTGAAAAGGGCCTAAAAAAGCCGAAACACGTGTAGAGTAAAAATACAATTTTGAAACATTTAAAAGCAAATTTTCTTCGTTTATTTAAAATTATTTATTTATTATTTGGTCTTCATCGTAAATCTTCGAAAAAATAAAATAAAATAAAAAATCGCATCTTTCCAATCATGTTCATTCCAAGGGTATTATTATATTACTCAGCAATTGCTCTTAAAGTTAACATAATAAGAAGCCATTTTAAATGCATCAAATTACAAAATAAAGAATAATCTTGTTCGGTAATTGTTTAAATGAAATATGGCAACACTAGCAAGCAGTTCCATAGTTTGTTGATGTTGTTTTTATAAAACACATTTTTGTTAGAGAACCTGGTACGCCTCTTGATTTGTATCGTTTTTTTTTTACCTATTGAGATAAAAAAAATTTTTACCCGTTTTTCCACGATATGCGATGACGCGAGGCGCATACACCGCACTAAGAGTTAAAACTTGGTATATTAATTATTTCACCCTGAAAATAAAGCAGTCAACCCCTTTTCCAGCTTCCTGAGATTTATTCCGAGTTAGCAGCTTTTGGTGCTTCTTGACTCCCAGCCTATAATGCTAAAATAAAACTAACGGCGTTCTGTTTCCGGATACTTATTAGTAGAGCTGTCCGAGGCCACCTGGCCGACAGAGCCGTCATATGACTCATATGTTTACATCATATCATAATACTTGAATAAGTACAGTAAATGGAAATAAATTTTAACAATAATGTTACATTTTATAAAAATTTGTATAAAACTCACCCTTTTAAGCAGATTTATGAAGTGGTTTGGTTGTCGTCATCACAAAGTGGGGAAGATTTATAGTATAATAGCATCAGGTATGTTTCTACAGCTGTCTCCGTCAGCGATGGTCGCTTTGGTGAAAAAATATGTTTTGCATTTTGAAAATGACCATTCGACATCTACGGATGTAATACAGGCATAAGTAAAACAATCTGTGAACTCACTTAACGAAATTGTAGATGCACCATCACAAATTTGTCTTAATTTGCTAAAATCAGGATCTTTCTGTAATACACTCTCGAATTTTTCACTAACGCGATTATTTTTTGCGTCATTTATAGCCTGTAGCTGTGTATTTACGTCGTCCACTATTTGCAGCGATTCCACTAACGACAACGAACTATTTTGCAATTTTTCTATTGCGTCGTGTAGTCCTCTATAATTGTTATTAATAGTTTTTAAATCTGTTTCAAGGGAAACGTCTTAAAAGCTTGTCTGGTTTTCCCTAATAGCTGCAGCCTCGTTAGGGTTGAACTGTAGTATCACAGCTTTTATTTGTTGAAAATATTCAGCATAATAAAAAGCCGCTCTCAACCACCTTCTTCAACGTGTAAGAATCGGCTCTGGTGGTTCAGGGATACTAGGACACTGTCTGTGAAATGCTCGAAGCCGTTTAGGAGATTTGAGAAAACTTTTTTGTATTTGCTATTAATGCATCTACCTCTGGAAAACATTTTCGAATCGTTTCTGCCACAAGATGTAACGCATGCACTTTACACGTAACATGTAAAAACCTACAATTGTCTCTTTGAAAAGAACGGCCTACCATGCGCATTGTCGCAGCACCATCAGTCACAAACATCAATACTTGACTTGTTAAAAGTTCAAATTTTTCGAATGTCTCCAACACCCCGTAATTATTTCGCCAGTACACGCAGTTAGTCTTTTACTAGCTAGTAAAAGTGGAAATGTTAGTTTAAGAGGGCCCAGTACACGTACTATAATATTTAAAATAGAATTTTAACATAACCAGAGCCGTGTATTTTTTAATCCACATTTAATCCTATTTACAATGTCTTCACGAACAGCTGGAATATATCTACGTAACGATGTACGACTTGGTAAGTTCACCTGGGGATTGTATTTATTCCAAAACTTCCGAAATGGTTGTTTATCCAGTATGTGTAGCGGAATATTACAGGCTATTAACATTAACAATAAATCAAACATAAACTGAGTTGTCAAAGGCATGCCATTTTTTTTATTTTGATGTTGCACGGTGTTGATATGACGACGACAATCTGTTTTGTGCCAGCACATTAAGTCTTGATTACAAACTTTACAAATTATTTTACATCCGTCATAGAATAAATCCGGAAATTCACCGATAAATTTATTCACTGTGTCCGCGTACGGTCGTTTTTTACCCTTTGGCGCGTTTGACATTATGTATAATTTATAGGTACAACCTCACGCATTAACCTTTCAAATAAGACTGCAGTGTAAATCATTTCTAAATCGGCACGTGTGACGCCATCGCAAGACCGTGGCTGTACTCCAGCCACCTCGGACAGCTCTACTTATTAGTGGTCAGATGGCTTAATTGAAATTGACTCGGAATTTTAAATCGTGTAATTGCCATACGTGCATCAATTATTAGTACACGGTTTTTGTTTGCGGCAGAAATTTTTTGTTGTCCTAGCCTAAGGCTAGGTTCGAATCGAGAGATTTAATACCGCCCAAAGCAAGTAGAAATGTACAGTAATTTATTGTTATACTACGACTATTTCTGTTATGATTGAATAACGGTTGTTGATAAAGTTATGCAGAATTTTTACTTTTTATCTTCATAGATGAAAAAAATATTGCAAATATCTTATTAACTTACTGTAAGCTCAATAACTTTTTTAGCAGGTATATAAATAAGCACACAGCTTGATTTTCTACGCGCCAAAGCGCATTCATTAGATCAATTCAAACTATTTTTTTTTTTAGTCAGCTAAGTATATTATATTATAATATGAAGAAGTCATAAATTTATCATACATCATAGAAATTACAGTCGGTTACACAGCAGATTTGATCAAAGAGCCTTAAACGAAACGGAATATCAGAGTCGATCCATCACGGTATCACAGTGCAGGAGGGCACCGGGCGCTTCATTAACTAATTTTGTTCGCAAAATCCAAATTTTAATTCAAGAAACCAATAATTACGCATCGTGTTTAAGAAATGCGACATCTTAGTTTGTTATAAATTTTAAAATAATTCGGTTTCCCTCATTTTCTTCATTACTAAAATACCATACATGTCATGTTATCTCAAAGTTTTGATATATTTGGATTTTGGTATTAAACTTTAATGGATTTTATTGACCGTACAAAAATATTATACAAAGAGTTAGATAAAAAGAAATACAGAGTAGAATTATAATTTGTACTTATTTTTGTCGGTCAAAGAAAGTGCAAACATTCTGTCACAGTGACAGAGGTTTGCTCTTCTACTCAACCAGGAGAGAACCCAGATAAGAATATTCAGCCTTAAATGGTGCAAAAAAAATATTCATAAAAAATAGACAATTTAAATTATTACATAAATCAAATATTGATATTTAATTATATACGTTACATTAGTAACTAAGATAAAAAAGAAAAGAAAAAAATACGTACACATGTATACATTAATTTTTTTATTATTATTATTAAAATATACAGCCAGTTAGAAGTTAAATAAAAGGACGCCTTGCAACAATTTCTTTTTGAGCTTAATTTGAAAAGAAGTAACCGGAAAATTTGTAACTGTTGGGTAGCCAATCATATAGCATGGTTATGTTATATGAAACGGAGCTTTCAAAAAAAGAAGTTTTGTGCTGAAGTGGTGTAAACCGTCACCTATGACGTATTTTTTATATAAATAAGAAAGTCTTTTAGAGGTAATAACTTTATGAAATAGCGTGCAAGCATGAACTAGCCGTCTCTGTTCAAGAGTTAACCAACCTATTTATTTTAAAGCTTCAGAGATTTGATCTCTTGTTAAGACCACATACCAGACGTACACAAGAATTTTATTTTGCATACGTTGGAGTCAGGTGGAATCAAATTTTAACAAACAAGGTCCAAAAACAACATTAGCGTAATTCAAATGTGAAGGTACTTACTAAGGCGTTACAGAAATGTGTTTTTAGCATTCTATTGAGTAAAAATCTTTGAGCATATATTAATTTCAGGTTACTGTAAGTTCTGCGCAGAATCATAACAACATATTTAGGGAATTATCCAGGAATAAGCCAAGATTTTTGGAGCAGTCTGTTATAGGTATAAGTTCATTGTCGATGGTTATCTTTTTCAGAACATCTATTAAGTGCTAGAGGTCTACCAAATAATATTATTGTCGATTTAGTTGCATTGATGGTTAAGCAAAATATCTTTGACAAGGACAGTAGGGAATTTAGATCATCATTGACATTCGTACAGGATTGATTAATGGTGTTTTCATGGAAAGAATAGTACAGTTGAGTGTCATCAGCGTAAAAGTGTGAGGTACAGAAACGTAAACAGTTTAAGAATTCATGAGTGTACAGTATAAACAGTAGTGGTCCAATGATAGATCCTTGAGGCATTCCACTCTCCACGGAGACGTAATTCGATAAGATATCATTATACATAACAGCATGAAACCGATTCAGAAGATAACTCTTGATTAAATTTAATGAATCATCCTCAAACCCAATGTAATGTAAAATAGATAGGAACAGATCGTGATTAATTGTTGATTTTGTTAAATATAGTTGCATTTGAAAACAAAATAGCTGCAAATAAATATGCAATTATTCGTCAAAGTTATAGTTAGTTGATATAAATAATTAGGACACATAGCGAGAGCCGGCATATTCAGGCTGATATGCAGTATGAATCGGCGAAAACGTAGTATCACTTTAACTCGTAATAACACCGTTGTTATATTATCAGTTCCAATAATTTTTTTTAAATGAGCACTAATTAATTGGTTCCATTGACGTTTCATTATTTTTTTTTCCAGTCTTATAAGGAAACGTGTACAGCATTAATAACAAGAAGTAAGTGTCGTGCTACATGTTTTTTTTCAAGCAGCGAAATTTTTTTATCTGAAAATAAGTAATAAATAACATGCAACAAAAAATGAAGTCAACACATCAAATAATGTAAAAAGAAAGTAAGTGAAATGGTAAATCCTTAACGATCGCGTCGGCCTAGTGCAACATATTTGTTTTATTTTCTGTCTTATTTACAACAAATGTTAAAAATAAAATATTGATGAAAGTAAATAAAAACAACAAAATTATATTTAATTAACAACCATTACCATGAATATCCATGAATAACACTTATATAGTGTCCTAATCGTTGAGGCATACATTAACAAGTGGTTTTCTATATTATACCTACATTAGGTAAGCATGCTCGTGAAGTAAAATGCATATTGGAAGAGTTGAAAAACAAATCGGTTGGACTTGATAATATATAGGCCGAAACACTCAAATTAATCTCGGACCATATAGATAAACCATTAACAAATATTTTTAATAAATGTATAGAAATTGGCTTATGGCCGTCGGCCTTTAAAAACACAGTAGTAACACCAGTTTATAAAAAAGATGATAAAAATAATATTAATAATTACAGACCCATATCGTTAATAACCCACTTAAGTAAAATCTTTGAAAAAAATATTGAAAACAGACTAACTTCTTTCCTAAATAAATACAACCTTCTTTCAGAAAAACAATTTGGATTTAAGCCCCAAATATCGACGCAAGATGCTATTTTACATCTGACAACAAAGATGTACTCTGCTCTGGATGAGAGCAGACCATGCTTGTGTATTTTTATAGATCTTACAAAAGCTTTTGACACTGTCAGCCATAATTTACTCTTACAATCATTAGAAGATATTGGAATTAAGGGTATGTGTCAAGAACTTTTTAAAAGCTACTCAACAAACAGACAGCAAAGTGTAAGAATAAACAATATGGTGTGCCACCGGGTACAGTCCTGGGCCCCATACTCTTTAACATGTCCCTAAATGGTCTGTTTTCATTACGGAGTAGAGGAGATATTTTGGGATTTGCTGATGATACTACACTTTTTTATAAAGCTGATACATGGGATGAGATACTGGATTTAGTAAAAACTGATTTCAAAATAATAAAAGACTGGCTCTACCATAAACTGCTAACAAAATAAATATAGAAAAAACACACTATTTTCCTTTCACCTGTCAAAATTCGAACCTTCCGCCATTTGAAAATATTGAAATTGACCATCTCGGTAAGCATCATAAGTCCTTCACCCTAAAACAAAAATAAAACATTTAGGCATTATAATAGATACTCACCTAAAATGGAACTCCCATATAAATGATGTTATAAAAAAGTTACGAGGGATTCTATATAGATTTAAATATCTAAAAATGTCTTAAAACTCCCGCAATTAAAAATGCTTTATCATGCACTGGTAGAAAGCCACTTTAGATAGGGAATACTGGGATGGGAAGGGGTACTTAAAACTCACCTCGTACCTTTAGAAATTTTGCAAAAACGCTTTCTAAAAATAATGATGGGAAAAGACTTGAGATACCCTATTAACATCCTGTTTTCGGAAGCTGAAGTTTTTGACATAAGGCAGTTGTATGTACAGGGTTATTCATTATAAATTACCCACCCCTTATCATCGTTATTATTGAAAAAAAAGTTTTAAATAAATGTTGTGTGGTTATGATTGAATTTTGTTAAAATGCTATCAAAATAGCAATATCGTGCAGATTTCAGGGGATACAAAAAAAATTATATATTTTTTTAATGGGATACCCTGTATATTATTACATTTTTGGAATGATCCTTTGTTCCTGATTAAAAAAATATACCATATGTTACCCCTACCATATACCGTTTTTGAGTTATTAAACGTCGATTATCTTAGTTAAACTAGTTACTGTAAATATGGAAAAGTTAACTTTATTAAAGTGAGCTATAAAAATAACAACTATTTTGTTTGATACGTGACATTTCTTTAATAATATACAGGGTATCCTATTTAAAAAATATATAATTTTTTTGTATCCCCTGAAATCTGCACGCTATTGCTATTTTGATAGCATTTTAACAAAATTCAGTCATAACCACACAACTTTTATTTAAATCTTTTTTTTCTTATAGGCAATAATAACGATAATATGGGGTGGGTAATTTATAATGAATAAATAGGTATGTTTGTGTAATATGTGTCTATGTGTATGTATATTATATGTATATCTTTGCATGAATTATATTATATTTTTTTGGATTTATATTTAGTCGGAACAAGTCACTTACTGACTTTCTTTATTTATTTACAAGGGATAATTTGAAATTGTATTGTATATTTTATGTAATCCTACAGTTGTAAATAAATATTATTATTATTGTTATATAAATAAACCAAATGTTCAGTATAAATGTAATCTACTATTACAATACGCACTGTTATAGGACATTGTGAAGAATACTGACAGTGGGGGAATAGTCTGAATATGGGGAGATCTCGAAACACGAGTACGCGTGTGTCCTAACTAGTTTTGTCAAGTAACTATAGTCAAAATAATGTTCTTCAAAAATCAGTACCTGTCATGAGTAATTCTTCATCTTCTTTTCAAAAGCAACTACATTTAACAGAATCATTAACAATATTTTAATACCAGAATCCAAGTATCTCAAAAACTTTTTGAGATAACATGACATGTTGATATTTATGAAATCAGAAAAATGAGTAGTATAGAAATATTTTAAAATATACAGGGTGTTCAGTTTAAAAAACGAGGTAAAATCTGATTTCTTAAACACGATGCGCAATTGGTTTTTTTTATTCAAAATTTGGATTCTGCGAAAAAAATTAGTTAATGAAGGTCTACACCTTTTTGGTAACTTTAAAAAAAAGGACACTTTCGCGGGACGACCCTGTACATGACGTATATTTTTCGGTTTTAAAAATTTTTGAGTGTAAAGCTAAGATCCTATTTTTTGTAGTATTCTCGAAAGTATTCATTTTTTAGAGAGAAAACATGTTTCTAATAAAAATTATACGATTTTGTCCTGCGCGTATATTGTATATACGTTTCCAATACAATCAATATCTTTAAAGAAAAATTGGGAACATTCTTTGGAAATTATCTGCCAACCTGAATTCTAAGAGAGATTTTTGATGGCTTCCCTTCTCTTAATTTTTTTGCAGATGTTTTTCCTGTCACTGTGCAAAATACCAACCCGCATTTAAGAACTGCAGTTTAGATTTGCGTACCACTCCCACTGTAGAGGAAAACTAAGCGATTCGATACCTAATTTTGCATATATTTTATTGTCAATATGTCTCTTAAAGTCAGTGCCAGGTATTATTCCAGCCTCCACTCCGGATTTTTTATAGTTGGCGGGATCTCTACAGATTTTCAACATTCCAAGTGTGCCAAGTTCGTGTGTAGATAATTCAAGCAGTTGGAATCTATCAATTACCGTGAAATTTATAATGACTTGATTCGATTTGTTTGTCATGTCTGCATATCATTTAAATAATTTCATTAGTTTCTTAAGTGCCGTAATCCGTTTAACATACGAAATTAACTTCTCATTGGAACTGACGCTTTTTCTAGTGGGCTCTTCCGTCTTCCACTTTCAAATGATCAACTTCCACGAACTCAATTAAGGGCTTCTTTGAAGATAATTAAAAGAGATATGCAGAAAGTGGTCCCATTACCATAATTTGTCACGTGTCAACGCTTTAAAAATTGCGGTTAACAAACTTTTAAGTTGTCTAATCGAATTAATTTATGTAGTTGATGTGTTCAGTAATAATGCAGTTTTTTTAATAAAATATGATAAATTTTAATGACTTCTCAAATGTCATGCCATATTAAAATTAAATAACTATTAGATTAACAAACTCGATCTTTAATGTTAAAAAAAAGTTAACACATTAATCAGTCATTGAATTTAGATTTTTTTCTGTCAGTTTCTCTTATTTGGGCAATAATTTTGCTTTCAACTTTTTTATTCTACAGTGGTGGTCAGTAATTAATAATTCAGTAAATTATTTTCATTACTTTTTTTATCAAAAAAATAATTGAGTTGAAATTTCATAATTATTTTAATTGTAGTTTTACTTTATTCGAGTAATTTTCAATTAAATACTATTTTGTAGAATTTAAATCACTTTTTACAGTAATTTAATTGCTAGGAAAATGCGATTAAAATTTTTAATTTTTTTCCGGAAATTGTACCTTTTTTCTTCTTTCATTCATTGTCTCTTCTGGTGGTACCACATTCACCAAATTTAATGTGTCATCTAAAATCTTGTTAACAATCTTAATTGCCAAATTTGGGAAGTCTCCCATTAGTATTTTTTTGAGTTTTCGCGGATGCAAACATACACACACACAGACACACACACGCACCGACAGACATCATTCGGAAAATAGTCAGAATGGATTCAGGAGGGTTCAAAGCGTGTAAATCAATCAAAATCTCGAGGTCGAAAAAAATCACACTATACTTCCTTATATTAGGTATAAGAAAGTAAAAATTCATAAACGATAAGGTCCTGGTTTCACTTGTAAAACAATGAATTATGATATATTCTCAGTAAAAGTGATATGTAGTCAAACTATTCAGATAAGTACCAGTGATCATGGCGCCCCCTTTGGCTATGGCAAGCACCAAAGACGCTTTCTATTCTGCTTGTAACAGAAATGAGACAGGTACTGTTACAAAGTGCTGGTAATTTCCGAAAATGCCCATATCTTCAGAAGATTCCGCTAGAGCAGTTGCTTTAATTGATGCTGACTTTAGCATTCGCAAAGTCACTGAAAATTGGGTTTTCCTCAATCCAGTGTCCATAGGGCAGGTGTTCGCTTTCGAAAAACCGGCGAATAACGCAGAAGGCCCGGATCTTGAGGAAATCAGAGCAGAACTCCTCGCAATGATCAATTCATCGTGATTTCTATCCTGCGAGATCGACATTGTCTGCCGTTCAAATAAGGGATAAACTGCAAGAAGGGCGCCAAGTCAACGTCAGCGGGAGAATTGTTAGAAGAAAGCTAGTTGAAGCAAATTTATCTGCTAGAAGACTAACAACTGGTCCCAAGATTCTCGGGATTCATCGTGTGGTCACACTCAATTTCGGACGGATTTGATAATGTCAAATACGTTTTCAGTATTCAAAGCATTTGCCATTTTCGTTTTTTAACGAACATTAATATAGAAATATACGCAACCACTGTTAAAAGGAAATGGAATTTTCAATTTTTTTCATAAAGTCCAACTTTAATTAAAAACCAGATTTGTTTTTATTTTTTCATTAGTGTTGCGGAATTTATTTAGCCGATACTATATAAACTATTTCGAATAAACACGTGACATAATCTTTTATACTCTGTTAATACTGCATCTAATAAAATTTAATTGTTAAAAAAAATATTTTAAAATTCGTAATAAAGTAGTAAAGTAGTAAAGAAAATTATGTTTGGACATTCAAATAAAATTTTATGTAATAGGTTAAGATGTTAACAATTGTTGATTGTTGTGGTTAGCTCATTCATTAAAAGTGGGATTGTCACATCTCGTTTATTCAGATCAAAATTCGTAACACTGATTTAAATTGTAACTATTAAATTAGTTTTGTGTCATAATATGAATAATTTGTTTAATATATTAATTTTAATGCTATTTGGATTGAAGTTTACAATTTTAAATTGTTGATTTAACTTTGTAAGGTGCTTGGTCCCGAGGTGCGTATTAATATTGTCATTTTGTGTACAGTAATTTTTAGTTGTTAGAAGTATCATAGTTTAATAGTTATTTGCCTAACAAGAGCGGAAGGTGATTCTTTAGTGGGCGAGCTGGCAGTCGGTGAGCCCAGTAAAGATACTTTCCGGGTGTGTTGCGTAAAATATTGTTTCTGCAACCGGTCTTGCTAGCTTCAAAAGACTTTTTAACTTGAAATATTTTGCAAACAGAATTCATAAAATTCAACTAACAGATGTCAAACACTTACAATCATTTTTAATTGTTATTAGATACTATTGTCAACCAAAAGTGACATAAGGGATCGATACAGACTTTTTTCATTGTACTTTAAAAACACAGCATATTTCATATAAATTTAGAGTAGAAAAAGTACATATTTTCCGTGCACCCGCATAATAAAAATTTTCACATGGCTAACTTTCAGCACCACAAAAGCAGTTAATTTAGTTAGAAAATAAGCATAATAATCGATAAAATAAAATAAACTCAATTAATCACACTATGTTGCATTCTGTATCATTAAATTGTTAAATTTTAACCTATATATTATAATTATTAAATCAATATATATTTTTTCTTATGACAAGTATATTTAGGCTGCCTACTTTGTGAATCATAATAAGACATGCCATTGAAATGTCCTTAGCAACGCTTGTTTGATATTTTTTCTTATGACAAGTATATTGAGGCTGCCTACTTTGTGAATCAGAATAAAACATGCGTTTGAAATGTCCTTAGCAACGCTTGTTTGATATTTTTTCTTATGACAAGTATATTGAGGCTGCCTACTTTGTGAATCATAATAAAACATGCGATTGAAATGTCCTTAGCAACGCTTGTTTGATATTGTATACTATATTTGTATTTATGTTAAATACTGTTCATGTTTCGAAATAAAAGTACCTAATACTTTGGTAAATTTACTTTTATTTATTTTTCTGTGTTGTTGCTTTCAGAGAGTTATAATGAAAAATATCGTTCATTACACGTCTATAAACTTGCTTTTCCCGTTCTTGCATGACACCTGTATGAGGTGAAGCCAAACGGGAAAAGCCTAGTTTTTGAACTCGCAATATACTATTACCGGTCCCTTATGTCACTTTACACCAGTAAATATGTATTTTCCACTCAAAAAATTGCCCAAAAACGGTTAAGTTTCTAGACCGTTACAGAAAAATAACATTATATGTATTTAATATTGTAGTATGTCCCGTCAGTTTTTGTTTTAGAGATTGTTTTCGACAAACAGCAACTTTTTAGTCTTAAATAATTTGATTTAAAAAATTATTAACAAAAAATCTAAATGGATTTTCACAAAGTAACTTCATTTTCAATCAACTACTTAAATAATTTATTTGTCAATGTCTCTCCAGTGAATCGATTCGGTTGGTACAAAGTTTACATAATATAATATTTCATTTGTGAAAAACTGAATACTCTAAATACACGCCTGTAATGCATTCTTTTCACGATGCATGACGTCTGCACAAACACTAACAAACATTTGCTATGAAATTGTCCCAATTTAACTTTAAATTAATTTTTAAATATGCGCATAGGAAAATATCAGTTACTGTCAAACCGGGTGACCTGGCCGTCAACGCAGATTTCCTTTGCGGCTGATGAGCATGTGGATTATCCTGTTAAAACCGATAATAGTTATGCCCCTGTTACATTACCACAAAAGTCAAAATCAGTTGTTTTATAAACAGTCAAATTTAGTCATTAATATGTGTAGCTTGCTTGAGCTTATTATCGTCATTATTAATTTTATTCCAGCAGACAATCCTGAACTGAACGGTTCCAAATTTTAAATCATAACATGATTGGTTAGTCTAAAAGCGACTTTGAACTGTATTGTGTGGTAAGTTTGACCAATCAAAATATGATATCAAATTCAGAAGCGTTCAAGATTGTGTGTTGGACCAAACCTATTGTCGATATAGTAGATTGACTGGATTTTTTCTGGAAAATTACAAAGTTTTCAGCAAATGTGAGAAAATTTATAACAAAGGTAATGAAAATGAAGAATATACCTGATGTAGGGAAATTATTAAAAAAATAAGTGTTTTTGCTTAGTGAAATTTACTCCCCGGATGCAAATGATGGTAATAGCTATTTGTATGACAAGGGAGAAAAGTGCATAATTTCCTCCCGCGGATAGTTTGATCAATATCCAAGGGAGGAAATGGCACTTTGCTCCTGTGTAATACATATGATTTTTTCTACGACCATTTACAGTGTTTTGCATTGGTTTTACATATATTTTATTATATTTTCTTATGCATGACAATCAAAGAACCAAATATGTCAAAATGTCATAATAGGTATTTAGATAAGTAAATATTGTTAAAAGTCAAAGTACATGGAACGTTGCTAAGGGTTGCTTCTTGTTTTCAAAATAAACAAACTTCCAAAAAGTTTATAATAATGTATTCCAAATGTAAAGATGAAGTTCTTCAAGATATTCTGGAAGAAGCAAACGTGGTTTCATTAAATCTATTACCGTGAAAGTCTCGTGAAAAATATGAAAAAGAGTACCAGCTATTTAATTGTTGGATGGAGACTAGGCAAATAAGAAAAATATGTGAAGAAGTGGTCCTATTTTACTTTTCCAAAAAATGCGCTGATTTGAAGCCCTCAACATTATGGAGCAAATACAGCATGTTGCGATCTACACTCCAAATTAAAGACAATATCGACATTAAGTTTCCTAAATTTGTAGCTTATTAGTAATTTAACTAAGTGTACCATAAATTTTAACAATATTTAGTTACTGATGTTAATTTAAACCTCGATTTTCAATTTTTATAAATAAAAATAAGTAATAAAAAATCTGTTTCAAAGAAAAGCATTCATTTTCAGGAAGTTTGTGTATCAATAAAAGAAGTCTATACACTACTATTACAGCTATTTGAAGTTTTTACTTGTTTGCTTCCAGAGGGAGCCACAGTATTTTCCTCCCTAGGGAAGCAAAGTATTTTCCTCCCGAGGGAGGAAAAGTACTACTTTGCTCCCTGAAATGAGGGAGCAAAATAGTATTTTCTATGTAGGGAGTAGAAAAAGATTATTTATTTGCTAAAACTTCTGTTATAGTTTTTCCAATCTCAGTGAAATCGCTATGAAACACCCGACAAAGGAGTTTACTCTTACATTCATGCCATGGGCGTCGAACAAACATATTTAGTTTTTTTTTTTAATTTTTGAAATACATTGAATATTTTTTTACTACTTTGTATTAGCTTATAAAATAGTTATTTACGTAACCAGTTATGAAAAGACTAATTTTATTTGACGAATGTAATATTTGCCAAAACGAGCGAGCGAAGTGAGCGAGTTTTGCAAATTACATGAGTCAAGTAATATTACTTTTCATAACGTGTTAAGTACAAAATTTTATCTAATCCCGCTTTAAAATAGGAAAATGATAATAATCAGTTACGAAAAAATTCATTACATCACTCAGTTATGTAATGGGACTGAGTTATGAAAAATGTGACGTTTCGTAACATCAAAAATGCATTTAAAACTTGACATTTCATAACGGGGTTAGATAAAAAATATTAAATTTCAGATGGACTGTTTACGCTGAGATTGGAAACACTATACAACTGAAATTTATAGTGATCTGGCTAATCAGTTTTTTTAAAAATAAGGCTATTGAAATAGTAGAAAATATAATTGATGTAGGTATTACCTTTAGTGTTTAATGATACTCCTAATTGCTCATATTGGATAAGAAATTATAGAATGCTAAAAATAACCATGGATTAATTCAGAAATGTTTCTAATATTCTTAAAGATGGGACCAATTACTTATTAGGTTTGTTCTAGCAGCAGTCAGAAACGATTTCAAACCGTCCTCGATATGTGCAAAACGAAGTTACCGTTCCAGCAGACAATAATCGTGGATTATTTGTACTAGTTCGATGTTCCGGCAAGTCAACTGATAAGTTTTTAAATGATTTCAAATGGTTTGAAGAAATCGCGGCTTCTCCACGGATTTTAGCTTGGTCATGCGCATTCAAATATAGAATGTCGTTTAAAATTATTTGAATTATAAACGGTATTTGTGAATAACCTAACATTCTGTGATAGCATTTTCTAGTTTGCATAAAGATAGAAATAATTTGCTACATCTTTTAAAACTATTGTTTTGGGAAATTTAAACAAGTGATTCAAAATGATTGCAAAAACAAAGCTATAGGTTATGTTATTTATAAATATCATGCTGCAAACTGAGAAAATGCGATAAAAGCAGAAGAGAAACAAAAATTTCTTTCCAGCAATATAAATTGCCAAATAATGCCCGACTAGTTGCTGTTTAGACATGCGCATTTAACAAATCTATCAAACCGTTTGTGATTTTTGCTGAAACAAACTTAGAAAATTAATCACACATATGAAAGTTGTCTGGTTTTAACCCTACTATAAAAAATTCATGAGATGCCCTCGTATAGATATTTATTCTAAAAATCCGTTGGTATAATTTGCAAAGAAACTTTATTTTGTTTTTTTTTTTATATATATAAAGGCTCATATGTAAATAAATTTTTGATTAAAATTTTCCTCTGTTCTTTCCAGAATACTTACACCAACGCAGATAAATTGCTCGCAGCCGCCGAGGAATTGGCTCACACGGGCGAATGTGATCCGGATGAAATCTACTCTGTCGCCCACGAGCTGGAAGCCCATGTGACTTCCTTCGCTGCCAGGGTCGAACAGAGACGCCGCCGGTTGGACCTGGCCGTGCTCTTCTACACCCACGAGAAGGAGCTTAGCAACTGGGTGGACGAACTGCGACAAGAACTGCAGGTGAGTTGATGTTACTTTATAAAATTTGTACATTTACGAACGAGTATGTAGTAACGGTGCTGTCATTAAGAAGTTACAAAACAGACGATTATATTTACAAGTTTTATTATTATTTTTTTAAGAAATGTTTCTTTCTAGGGAAAAAATAAATACGAACTACGTAAAAAACATGTATAATTGAAAAGGGGCACTTCTAGACCCCAGAAAAATACAGGGGTCAAATAACATTTTTATTTTGAAATACGAGGCCTTTTATATTTCGGGAATAGAGAACAAAAAAAGAAATTAATCATTGTAAATGGCTTTATTGTTTTTCAAAATATTCTCCATGAAGATCAATACACTTTTGCATGCGCTTGAACCAATTTTCGAAGCACTTTTTCCACTCCGATTGAGGTACCTCCAAAACATGCAATTTGAACGCATCAACCGCTTCTTCAGGTGTCGAAAAACGTTGACCTCTTAATTTATTTGGGTGCCAAATCAGGGCTGTACGGCGGATGACTCATCAATTCTACTTTTTGAGTTCTCAAAAAACCTCTTGTTTGAGCCGATGTGTGAGAGCTCGCATTGTCGTGGTGGAGAATGATGCGTCTTCGGCGGTTGGTTTCCCTTATTTTTCCGAAGACTTCTGGCAAACAAATGGTTGTGTATCATTCAGAATTGACCGTTCGACGTTGTTCTAATGGTACAGTTGCCACAAGTTCTGTTTTTCCGAAAAAACAGGCGACCATTTGCTTCGAAGTGCTTCGTGCGCGAACAACTTTTGTTGGATGTGGCTCGTCTTGAAAGACCCATACAGTCGACTGCTGTTTACTTTCAGGTTCATACGCATAGATCCATGATTCGTCACCTGTTACGATGTCATAGACGTGTTTTAAAGCACCGCGATTGTATTTATTGAGCATTTCTTTCGACCAATCGACACGAGCCTTTTTTTGAGCGATTGTCAAATTATGCGGGATCCAACGTGAACAAATTTTTTTGGTGGCCAAATGTTCATGCAATATTG
The DNA here is from genome assembly GCA_029963845.1 of Rhamnusium bicolor. NCBI lineage: Eukaryota > Metazoa > Arthropoda > Insecta > Coleoptera > Cerambycidae > Rhamnusium > Rhamnusium bicolor. The sequence goes on along the minus strand of JANEYF010005260.1, from coordinate 36,074 downwards.
AATGTATGCTGGTCCCACTAATGCCCAAGGATGTCTCAATCTCACGATAAGTCACATGACGATCTTGCAATATCAGTTCACGCACAGCATCAATGTTTTTTGGAACAACAACCGATTTTGGACGACCTTCATGAAATTCGTCACTGAGCGAACTACGGCCACGATTGAATTCCGTATACCACCGATATACAGTGGTTTTTGATGGTGCTTCATCGCCAAAAGTCGAATTAAGTTCATCGATGCACTGTTGTTGAGATAATCCACGTCGAAAGTTGTAAAAAATAATCGCACGGAAATGTTCACGACTTAATTCCATTTGTTAGCCGAGATGAATTTGTCAAGTCACTGTAAACAGCACAAATAGCGCCTGTACGTCGAAACATTCTGAGTACGTATACCGACAAAAAGTTGAACTTTACGATAGGGACGTCGGTTGTTAGATGGCAGCACCAGGATCGTCCATTCCCGAAATATGAAAGGCAACCCTCGTAAAACAGTTTTAATGACTAGACTTTTTGGAAAATAAAAATAATATTTAAAAAATTTCATTGGTAACCTCGCATCGTTTGTAAAGTTAAGATTACCCTGGATGGAACTGGTTTGAAACAATTATATTTGAGAAGTAGTTGTTATTCCAAATACTGGATTTGCAAAATAAACTTAACAACTTTGGTTCAAAACGGTTTTAACAGTAATCTTAACACAAGTTATCGTATACTGGTTGTACCAAAGTGAAAGAAAAACCTACTTAGGTCTGATCACAATAGAAAACTATCAACGGAAAAATTGCTTCGTTACAAGATTTGTAATAATTATTTTGTCAAAATGTTTGTTATCCATCCCCACATTATATTATGATACATTTTTGTAATCAGAAAGATAATCCGTTTCAGAAAATACCAAAAACTACCCCCACTGTCATTGACAAATAATCACCTGGACTCCATATCTTTTGAGATAACAGTGATAGAAATTTTAAAATGACGTCATAATATGCACAAATGCACCTAATTTATACTCTCCAAATTTAACTTTTCATAACCGTTTATTCTTGATTTCAGAAGGGTCGGTCCTTACACTATACATAAAATCGTCGCGTCTGTATATACTAGATCTTGGAAATTTATTGTTGCTAACCCAATTGATTATTTAATTTAGCAATGCAGCTCAAGAAGTTGGAGGAGGGGGCTGGGCCCTTTCAAGTTTCCCTTCCGTAGAACTGACCCTGTAATTGATCAAATGTATTTGAGACTTTTTTAGCTAAACAATCAGGTTTTATCATCTCAACTACCCTGCACGTGCGCATTTATAAAATTATTTTGTGTTGTTCGTATCCGACTTTTCAACGTCTTTGATGTCTGTTTTTTCAAAATATAAAGTTATTAAAAAAAATAACGTGTCAATCATAAAATACAATTTAAGTTTGAATAAAGTGTCAAGATAGTTCTTCCCTTTTTGACGTTACATTTTTATCACTTCAGCATTTACAAAATTTAAGTTCAGCAGTTAAATTGCACCTACCGTAAAAATGTCTACTTGTGATGATAAGTTTTCAGAGCTAGATTTAATATATCCTTGTTGCATTTTTTATACAATTACCATTTGTCTCAAGTTGAATAAACAACACCACAAGCACAATCATGAACGTAAGATATGACGTTTGACAACACAGACGAAAATTGGGTCACCAACTTATAAAATATTAATGTTGCAAATGCATATGCTAAATCGTATGCGGGATAGATAACGTCATGACAAATATATACAATAAATTTTATTATCAATTTTTGCCCAGTTGACAATTTGAAAACTTACAGATTTACCAAAATGTATATTTTCAAATACTCAAAATATCATTAAAATTCGTCTCTAACATTTACTACCTTTTTCAGCATAAATTCATAACTATGGATACTAAAAACTAAAAAAAAGTGCTGTTTGAGCTTAATTTTACTTTAAACAGCAATAATAATTGTTTCCCAAGATTTTGCGGAATAATATTTAGTAATCTTTATTTGATTATGTATCAAATAAGTTATGTACTAGTTACATATAACAACAAAAATTATTTCGTGAACATTTAATTTGTAAATAACTTATCTATCAAATAGTTTTAGTTTAAGAGTTCTCATATGTTATAGCTGACGTTATTTTTTATTATTATTATTATTACATGCCGTCCAAAGGCATTTTTGAATCCATTAAATTTAAAAGAAAAAGTCCATTGTCGTGAATAATCTCACTTGACCCAGTTTAAGGTTAAGTGCAACTTCTCTACTTCTCCTCTTGAGTAAAACAGAATACTTTTCATCTATATCGAATTTTATAAATGCATCACCCTGGGTTTAACACAACATTTACCTAATTTTTTATTCGCCGGTAGTAAATATCAGTTTTTGGCTTATATTCTTTCATTTTCTTCTACCTTTTTCTAATTTATGTCAACAAATGTAAGATTTTGAACCATATTAGTGTTATTAATAATGACGTATTTACAATTTGATGCTTGGATGGTCCAGAAGATGTACAGACGGACTGAAACCTCGAGAGGTTGAAAATTTATTGAAAATGAAGCCATCAAGTTATCATCATCAGCTTCTAAGCATTTAGAAAATAATGGTCAAATTTATGTCTAGTGAGGAACTGACAAATGAACTACCAAACAAGACACGCACGGTTTAATTCAACGTAGGTAGGGACTTTAGTCCGCTGAGTAGTTGGTTCCTGTAAATCTTTTTCAATTTTTATTGTCGTTCATAAAAACCCAAATCTTATTCTGTAGTTAAAGCATTAAACATGTTAGAGCAATGTTATGCAGACCCTAAAAAAAAAAAATTGAAACCATTCCATATTATCCCTTTTCAAGAATTAAATGAAAATGACTGTCGACAGAAAATATTGTTTTGTCAACAAATAATTGAGAGATATAATGAAAATAATGATTTAAAAAATTATAAACACTTTTTATTACTTTTCTAGTTTTCACTTTATTTGTTATTTTACAACTAGTTTCATCCTATTCGGACATTTTCAAGTAAACTAAATTATACACAGATTTTACTTTTTATATAAATATAAACTGAACTGAATAGAGGGATGGGTCACTTTATGGTTGATAATATAATTCAAATTTGTACAGATGTTATGTTTTTAAATGTAGGGGTTTTTTCAAGCTAGTAAATTATATTATGGTGTGATTTTTATTAGCAGCAGTTTATCTGAATAAGTTTAATAACGGAGAATTATTTAAATCTATTTGGTCGTTTAATATGTTGTAATTTTTATTCCTATTTAATTTATTAATTTCTAACACTTCTAATAATTTAAGTTTTTTACTTTTGCCACAAATATGTAATATTTTAGGTTGATGGTCGTCAGTTATTGTATGACCAGAATCTGTTAGATGTTTATAAAAGTTGGAATGTTGTTTATTGTGTGTGAATATGTTCTCTATATCTTACTCCGAACGATCTACCTGTTTGACCTACATATGAGGCGTTACATTCTGGGCAATCTAACCGATATACACCACATTTTTTTAGAGATATCAGTTTTTTGTTTTGCGTTGAAAAGATATCTGCCTATATTTTTGTTAGAACTAAAAGATGTTTTAATATTAAATTTGGAAAAAGTATTGCTAATTGAATAGGAGAGTTGACCTGAATATGGTAATGAAAAGTATGTTTGAACTTTCTTCTCGTTAATAGGCAGATATCTTTTCAACGCAAAACAAAAAACTGATATTTCTAAAGTGTTAGAAATAAATAAATTAAATAGGAATAAAAATTACAACATATTAAACGCCCAAATAGATTTAAATAATTCTCCGTTATTAAACTTATTCAGATAAACTGCTGCTAATAAAAATCACACCATAATATAATTTACTAGCTTGAAAAAACCCCTACATTTAAAAACATAACATCTGTACAAATTTGAATTATATTATCAACCATAAAGTGACCCATCCCTCTATTCAGTTCAGTTTATATTTAAATGAAAGTAAAATCTGTGTATAATTTAGTTTACTTGAAAATGTCCGAATAGGATGAAACTAGTTGTAAAATAACAAATAAAGTGAAAACTAGACAAGTAATAAAAAGTGTTTATAATTTTTTAAATCAAAACGGATTTTCACAAAGTAACTTCATCTTCAATCAACTTTTTAAAATAATGATTTATTGCATAATATTTTTTGGACTGATGAGTCTTCTTGTTCCACACATTTGTTTAACAGGCATATTAGTCATCACTGGACTAGAAAATCCTTACATGTTGAAATAGTTAGAAAAGCTAGGGCGCAAAACTGTTAATGTGTGGTGTGGGTTACATAGAAAATAATAATTGGTCTTATTTTTATAAATAACCTCATGAGTGAAGTTTATCTCAATCTCCAAACAGCAAATTGAGGAATATTTGGATGATTTGCAAATTGTATTAAACTTAAGAACAATCGGCAGAAAAACGGAGTTCCTATGTATAATGTCTGACTCATCACGGATTATTTAATTCAAAAATATCCTATCTGGATTGGAAAAATGGTCAATCCACTGGCCACCAAATAGTCCTGATTTAAATCCCTTAGATTTTTATCTTTAAGTGCCCACAAAAATAATGTTTATAGTGAAGAACTCTCAGGGTACACTGAATAACTTAAACATCTTATACGGGATGCAATAAATTTGGTGTATTATAATAAAGAGCTACTGGAAAAAAAAATTTTAAAAATCCATTTTTATTATTATTATTTAAGGGATAGTAATTATTTTAAGATTTAACATGTAGACGACTGGAATCTGTAGAAATCCAGTAAGTTTTTGTTAATAATAATTGTTGATTTAATGTGAGCAGAAAATTTTGTAATATATTTCAAAAATCAAAAGTACAACGGTTCAAATTCAGCGCTTTTTAAATAAACGCTTAATACTTCTTTACCCACGCAAGTCCAGGCATTAGATATGTAATATTTCGGTTTGCAGGGAGATGAGAGCGTTGCCGAAGGCCTAGAGGCGACGGAGAGGTTGCTAGAGCAAACAGCCCAGCATCGAGATCAAAGTTTGGATGCCTGTACTTCAACCATCGGCCAAGGAGAAGCGCTGTTGCAGGAAATAAGGTACGTGAAATTTTCATTGATTTCTTTAAGCATCTTAAATGATACAATTGTCCATTTGAGGTAATAGTTATTAAAGAATATAGGTTACGTGCCGCCCAGGGGTATTTTTTTAAAACTTACATATTTACAACGTATCAGTTTATTTATTAATTGAAGTTAATTCATATACAGGGTCTCAAAAGTAATGCCCATTCTCTTGGGGATCGATTCAAAATAAAAATAAATCGAAATTGTAGTCTCTTTTTACTAAGAAGATACATCATTTGTAACATTTTTAACAGAATTTTAGTATCTCTCACATAGTTTTGGCAAAAAGAAATTTTTTCTTCAGTCAGTTATTTCATGAAACTATTTTCAATTACATTGTTTGCTTTCAAAACTGTTAATATAACAATAAAACTGTTGTTATTATTACTCTAAAGATTATTGTAGCCCACATATCTTTTGTAATAAATGTTTAATGTGACCACCATGTTTGTCGATGCAGGGAAGAAATGAAGAAATTTAATTGTGTCTCCTGCCAATGCCTTCATTCTGTACAATGTTTATATTTTCGATCTTGTTCTACAGTTCTTCTGCTTTGTTAGTTGTTACTTCGTAAACTTTCCTTTTCAGTGCTCTCCAGATAAAAGAGTCACATAAAATTAAATCCGGTGAACTGGGTGGCCAATGAATTTGGTCGTATCTTCTGCTCATCCATCTGCATTGTAATGCTCATTTATATCTTCTCCTACATTGAGGGCAAAATGACGCGCTGCACCACCATGCACAAAATACAATGTCACAATGTAAGGGAACGTGTAAGTGATTAATCACTGCAGGTCATGATCAAAATTCAAATAACCTGAGAGGACCTATCAAAAAATTGTCGGCATGTTAACTTTTTTTCACACTGAAAATATTTCTCCAATGACATTGAGTTTTCCATCAGTATACGCATATTCGTTATGTAGATTTGTTTTCCCACGGCTCGTGAAACACCACTCACCTGTGAAGAGAAATTTTTTGTGGAAGTCCGTATCAACAGCTGTGCATTCCCGGATAATCTGTGAAAATTCTAGACGAGCGCCGGATAAAAATGTCTACACTGAATAGATGTGATAAGGTGAAATAACTTTTTTGAATATCCTGTGCACTATATCTCCTACCTTACACTAATGCTGACTTCCTGAGTTTCTTCCACCATTTTGATCATTTCTTCCTTTACGAGGGGTGTTCTGGCCTGACGTGAACGTCCAGCATTATACCTGTTTGTTTTATTCGCCCTGTTTCTCGTAGTTGTCTTTGATTATTCACAATAGTTTTCCGATTCAAAAGCCATTCTTTCTTGGTACACTTGAACACTCTCGGGACGTTACCTTTACGAAATCCACATGTAAGATCCATTTGTTACAAAACTGTACCCTTAGCCATTATTTATAATAAATTTGAAAACAGTGTCACAGATTATAAATGATAACTCATTCATTAATAAACGTGGAAGAACCGAAAATGACAATGTTTTTATTTGTCTGCCTGCTATTTTTGTGATTAAAGAAGGTAATATAAAAAAATATGCAACAATGAAAACGTTGAGAGAAAAATAGGGGGAGAACACCGATATAAAATATACTTGAATAAACAGGTACAATTAGTAAGTGAAGTGTTAGATAAGAACGCTAACCCCAGGTTTGCTTTTATTGCTTTCTCCTCATCGTGTGAAACTTTCTTGTGATTTACACAGTTCAGCACTCTGGATGTGGTAGATCGTCTGGAAAGTGAGAAATTGTTGAGTTATCTAGGAAAACTTAATTGTTTTGGTACAAAACAGGCGGAGTAAATTGGTGAAATGCTTTTATATTATTTTAAAGAGCAGTATTCTGCACGGCTGACGCCCTGTTAGTTTTGGAAAGGACGATAAAACATTCATATATGAACTTTGTACTAATAGTGGTAGATCTGCCAGTTAGAAGATTTTTTTTTTGTTTAAACGAATAGATCATAATTGAAATAAGTTTTGGGTATGTGAGCTAATAATAATAATAAAGTGAATTGTGAAGTGCTGTAGTTCTCTCAAATAATTGTTGACGTCAACTATCTGTTGGTTGATTTAGTGGCTCTTTAGATCAATGTTTTCAAGCAAAAATCAATTTTCTAATTCTTAGATTTTCGTGTATCGTTCTTTGTCTGAGAAAACGATTTCCATAAAATAATCTTTATTGCTCTTTATGTATGTTATGTACGCCCTTAAGGTTCTTGAGAATAATGGCTATAATTTAAATTTAATAAAAACAATTATAAACGTGTATGTAAACAAAAACCAAATCACATGTTTTCCGATTGTTGTAGAACTCGTTCTTTTTCTTGCTTATTTACAGCTTTACTTTAATATATAGTTACGGCGATATTTTTTAATTATTTAGCAAAAACTTCCATAATCTGAATGTTAATTTTTCTTTTGTGATCATGCTAATATACAAAAGTACGCTAAAAGAAAGTAATCAACATTTTTAAGACACAAATTATTGTAGAATCTACCATAACAGCAACCTCATCCTAACTAATAGAAAAAAAGAATGGATTAAATTGTAATTCATATCAATATAAAGTAAAAAAAAGATTTCACTCTGGTTATAAATAATAACGAAATCCCCGAAAAATTTTTCTTTTTTTTCTTTCTTTAAAATTGCACAAATTTCATGATCTGATGAAAAATTTACACCAATATTTTACAACCAATCAGAGGCTTTAATTTTGTATCGTTACCATGGCAACCATAAAAAATTTCCGGAAATTATTCACCTGGTATAGGTAATATTACACTTTAAATTGTTTTGTCAAATAATGGCGCGAAATGATGTAAATTGATGTTTCATTTTTTTTCAGACTTATTCGCTTTAGACCATTTGACCAAAAAGAACGTTCCACCACCAGGGTTTATACAAAAACCGACTTTTGAAAAAACCGATTTTCGAATTCCAGTATTCTAAAAAAACCGGTAAACCGGTTTTCGAATATTTACAAAAATATCTGACGTGGCCAGCACATAACTTTCTTATACCAGTATATATCATCCTGATTAAAAAAAATCATTCTATTTAATTCTTCACTTAACTCAATTAAATTTTAATATCGTACCAAAATATTTCATTAAAATTTTTAAATAATTACTTATCAGCGTCAATCGATACTGTCAATAACGGCGTGCGGCAAAGTGACATTTTCCGCAGTCATTAATTCAGTCGTAGAAAAAACATGTTTGACGTTGTCACATGAAAACACTGACGTGGAGCGAGGTTTTTCTAGGTTGAAAATAATGTTAACGGACGATGACACTGCCATGACAGAAAGAACTTTAAATGCAAGATTAAGCTGTGTAAATATTCTCCTGAAATATATGAATAAGCCGTATCTTATCCCAGTACTCCATTTACCAAAAAATTAATGCAGATGACTAGGTCTACATACAAGAGTTATATGAAATATCTAGAAACACGAACACTTGAAGAGGAAAAGAAGAAGCAGCTATAGGAAACAGAAAATCGAGTTATGAAAATAGAAGAACAGAAACTGGAAGAAATATGAAGTAAAAAAAATATTGAAAAAGTTGAGGGAAAGATTCAAGAGAACCGAAAAGATAAAGCGCCACAGAGAAAACTGCAGATAATTTTGAGGTGTAATTTAGATGAAGTGAAAATTGCTCAAGAATTGCTGAGCGAGCAGTTATGTAAATATTAAAAAAGAGCATGTAAAGAAGACTTGAAGAATATATTACAAAAAAAGTTGAAAAGAGGAAAACTACCTTGAAAGCACATTTGTTGAAAAAAACCGAAGTTAAAATAGATTTGATTTACCTTTAGCTCCAGTAGGCTTAAATTTTTTTATTATTGTTAAAGTTTATAAATAAATCTGCTTACGTATTACATGTTTTACATTTTTTGTAACTAAATTTGTGATATCAGTTTCCAAGTTATTTTATTTGAAAATTTCATTATTTTATATACTTTCATATATTCATTTATTATATTTAAAAACACCAGCTCATTTAACAAATATGTCATTTATAGGTCACTTTTTCAAAAATATTTGGTCACTGAGTTACTTTTGTTAAGTGGACATAGCTAGAAGCCCTGTATTTTATTCTATTAGACGTCTTGTAAAACTTGTGAAAAATTAAACTCAATAAAAAAGCCGCAATGGTCGCCTGTTTTCACAGCACAATTACGAGTGATGTTATTCTATGGCTGTCTGTGCTTGTTTAAGATACTTCTTGTTGTCTCTACTAAAAAATGAAATATTAAATACCTAGGACAGTTAAAAACAATTTTCGTGAATTTCTTCTTTATGAAAAAAAAACTGTATTTGAAACTTTTAAATTATAAAAGTATTTAACTTGTTATTAGTATATATAAATTGTATAAACTCTACAAAATACGTTTAAGGCCCGGCTGTTATTAAATTATTAAATCTTTACGGGGCTGCCGAAAGATTATGAAAATTTTTTGTCGATTCACGCTCCAAATCACGGCCACCCATATAAAATAATGGCTTGCAAGGGCTTTGACAGGCGAAGGGATGATGAGTCTGCATCTTTTCTGCCACATAATGAACGATCCATGAATATTCGCAACGCGTACAAGCAACAGAGCCAAGTGATTGATGCGAACTTAAAAATGCAAATAGTGTTTTGTGTATTGTGATCGGTCTCGCGTGTCACTATTCAATTTATTCCTGGCACATAAAAGTGTATAATTTTTATTTTTTTACATGATTACATAGTTCGATTAATCTTTACTTTGTGCTTGTATGTCATAATTTGGGTGGGCCGTGTGTATTTTTCTCGTTGTACAAAATATTTTAAACTAATTGTAACCTGATTGTTCCCCAAATTTCAAAGCAGTTCGGTTACATATTTGAGGGCACATTATAAAAGAAATCTTCTGTATTCAGGGTTAGATATACATAAGTATAGATCATGCTACTAGGAACGTAGGGAAAGAGCTGTTCCATCTTAATTAGCCAAGTTAGAGCACAAGTCTGATGCAATTTGCTGAATTAATATCGCTTATTTAATTATTTGTCACTAGATCTGGTAACTTTTATAAAGGTGATTGGTGAAAATTTTACATATTGGTGATAATAGAGGATTTCATGCAAACTTGCTTTTATGAAATTTCGTAACCTCAGCTAAATATTCTGGTTATTGTTGATAGTTGACCAAACATTATGTTGCCTTATATGTAATTCGGAATAGAGTGTCTCAAGTAAAGAGTCTGGCCATAGCTGTCATCTTTTTCATTGGCTCGGACGATCACATGGTACGTGACGTCCATATTTACCGAATTCACGGTTTGTTTACATTCAGTTTCTGTGTTTTTTTAATTTGTGTTGGAGGGTTGTTGCTTATTTTGAATAAGTAGTTTGAAGGTATGGAATATTGTTAACATTAATAATTAGCGTTTAAAAATTGATCAGTGTAGATTTTAATAGATAAAGTATAATCGCATAGTTTTAGTTGTATAATATTAGTTAGCATGCGGTGTTACTCAGTAAAAATACCGAGCTGCAGTGCTGTGTATTGTACCAAGAATGACAAAAAGAGGTTTTAAAATGTAAGTTTTCCCACGGGAACCTCGAAGAAAGGAATGGCCCATCAAAGTAAGAAGGAAAAATTAGAATCCCACATATACTTCATAATTATGTGAGGTTAGTAACTGCACATTTAAACATTGTTTTTTTACGTACACTTAATTATTTCTTAATTTACAGTATGCAAAATTATTTAACGTTTTATCTTTGAATGAAAGCTTAGGCTAGGCGTAGGCTCCCAATTAGATAAACTTTATAAAGATTTTTTTGTTTGCGCTACAAAAATATAAAACTATGTGGTTCCAAATAAGTTAATTTAAAATGAATCTACACGGAAAAAATCATACTTACATTTAAGTTAAAAAAAGTGAAGTTTTGTATTCCAGCTGTAAAATGTTTTGATAGGCATTCAAATATTTACGTATCAGGAAATATGCTAGAAATGATTGGTTGCAGAAAAAAATACGAACATTTTTGTTAGAGCTGTAAAAATTTAATCCAATAATATTTTAAATAATTGTAATTTTTTTTTTAATCTTGTGAGTTTCGGTTTCAGGAAAATATAAGGACTTATTACGATTTTTTCTCAAATTGTTTATAACAATAATTGTTTATTTAAAAAAAATGTAAGTTATAATGAAAAAAATCCGAGAAAATATATTATGTATACTCTTTGTTACCAAGTTTTCAAACAAGTTGATAGAGTTTTTGATAAATCAACATTGTTAAACATTTTTTATGCAAGGTATTGATAAAAAATGTACTTTTGTTTAGTTATGATTTTTTTTAAGGCGAAACTATAGGTAGCTTTTACAGTAAAATATAAAGAGATCAGATTTATCAGTTATTAAAAGACCCTCGTTTTGAAAATTGTTTTGATTTACGATAAATAATCTCAAGATATCTTAACTTTAATTCTGCTGAAGTCCCGATGAAATTGAGAATTTTTTTCGCGTCAATATTTGAATTTTTGGTCGACAAATTTTTTTCATTGCGGAAAACTTCTCCACAATGCGTAGAACATCCACGAATTTTTTGAACGCGTTTCAATAGTTACAAAATGTACATAATGAATTAAACAACTAAGAGCGTCAATACAGCTGCTCCTTCATGCCACGGGTTTTGATTACACAATATAAAAGATAAATAATAGATACCGTCGCAGACTTTTTTTGAAGAATTTTGTTCTCTACAAGTTAGGCCTTATAAAATTTTTACGAATGTGTTAAGGTTCTCTCAGCGTTTTGAGGGAAGAGTCACGGTGCACCTTTTTTAAAATGTTTAATTTTTTTGCATACTTGTCTGGTCGAATCTGAAACTTTGATAACTATACTCAGTTTTTAATTCTGAACAACTACAAAATATTTTGAATCACTACCTAATTAACTGTCAGCTTCTCACATCATTTTCTTGGACTGCTAACCATTGCACAAATCGATAATCATGGCCGCCGCATGCTGTATAGCCAGACTCTTACTTGAGGGACTCTAATTCAGACTAGTTGATGACTGGGCGCCAGTGATGTTACACGTTACAGAGAATAAACTCAAAGGGTACTTAGTGCTCAGGGTTGATTCGCTTAAATGTCTTACAACAATTCGAAAAGGGCCAAAAATCAAGTTTCCAGCAATGGGGAACAAGTTAGGGTGTCAAACCTTGAAAAGTTGTTTGATGAAAAACTTTTTAGTTGAATTCAACAACTGGAGATTTTAAATTTCCCACCTAAAAATTGTGTCCAAAATTTTGTAAGTTTTGAACGTCAAAAACTTGTTCACAAAAATTGTGTTTAGTTCGGTATTTTTCCCTAGGTGGTGTAATTTTAAAATTCCACCCAAAGAATTGTTCAATAACGATTGTCCCGAGTTGGAAATACTCGGATCTGGGTTCTTTTCGATATTAGGATCAGAAGTCCTAATGTACTTCCGTAGATGGCAACACTGATTTCCGGGTCGGAACTGTTAATTTCCATCGCTCCGTACCAACAAGATCCCCATCCACAACCTTCTAGACTAGACTTCTAGAATCTAATTGATCCACTGATTCGCTACTCAGCAGCTCGGACTATCTTAATAACAGTTTACTACGCCAGAGAGAATTTAATTTTCAACCGCAGATTTATCGATAAAGTAAATCTGCTAACAATTACTGAATATATAACATATACAATATATAATATAACAACGGGTAAAGTTTAATCAAAACTAAGTTCTGAAGTTAATTAAACCAACAAGTTGCAAGGAAATTATTATAAGTTAATGTTCCTCACCTATTCTGGTAGAATTCTTCCAACTGTTCGACTTCGCCACTGAATTTAATTTCAAAGTATTTAAATGTCAAAATAAAATCCCAGTTCAATGAAAAATTCTATAGGTGGACCTCATCATTGTCGAATTGCACGCTAACAATTATTTGATTAATAATGATAGAATAAAACACTTTACTTTGTTTTTTATCACTGTTTTTAAAAAAAGAGTGATAAAAAAAGTAAAGTGTTTTGTTCTATCATTATGATTGATTATCACAAAGTAACGGCTTCTATTCAATTATTTAATTCAATATTCTTTTATCGCAATGTTAAATTAAACTGCTGAAGGCTGACCCCAGTAATTTCCCAAGTAACAATTTAAATACCTTTTAGATTTATTTAGGTTTGTTAGTGCCTTGTAATGACCAGCTCATAAACTAGTGATTTATGCCATTGTCTTAAAGAAAGTTTTAAAAAAGTCTTCAAAAAGTTATATCAAAACTAAATTATATTTTAGTTTTTATTGGCTTAAGACTGACTTATCAAGACATTTGTCAAGCCTTCAATAAAACTTTATAGCTGTTAAGTCCAAGTTAGGAGTATTGAGTGTTATAGAGAATTTATAGCGTGTTGTGGTTTTATAATTGCTTTATGAAATTGTCTTGGGGTATTTGTTTATACCCGATTACAAATCTAAAATGTTTTGAGATCCTAAGTTTCAGGTCAAACTTTCATAAAGCCAAATATTTATTACAGTTTTAATGAGGCAGGCAAAAATCTGTAATAAATCAATCTTAAGCATAAAAGACTTTGACCCCTCTTCCAGAATATAATGTTTTAAGACATCACTATAGTTGGGCCGCTGTAAGATTGCAACTTTCGTCTTAAAGAGTCAAAGCCATAAATAATGTTATTCGGTTCAGTTGTCCACGGTACTCAAACAATATATGATACAATTTTCGAAATTCCACGTACGTCAGGTGTTCGCTATACTTATGCAAGAACAAACCGACGTACATAAAGAGCAATTGGTAATTTAATAGGCATTATAAGACAAAACATATTTGAAGTAGAAATGGTCAAAACGAATAGGGTTTATACGAACTGCTGCCATTATTTATATGTCAGACATATTGGGAATGTTCCGGTTTGAACAAAAAAAATGTAATTTGTATCTAATAGAAATGTTTTCAAAAAACAATTTACTAACACTGAATGATATGGGCGGATGCTATCGATTTATTTAATTTTAAGTCACGGAGAAAAAAAATTACCAATATATTTTTTTAAAATTTGTGTTTTTAGGGAGCGCACAAATTTTTAAAACACATGTTACACCATATTGTATCCCGATGATAGTTCGTTAATATTTAGATAAAGAAAACCTAACACAAACAGTTCTAAGCACGCTAGATGCCTTAGCGTCGTTGAAAATTTTAGCCCACTAGGAGGAGTCAGTACTTCATTATAAGTAGTTCATCTGTAAGCTGAATCGTTCTTAGTTGTCGCCATATGTTCATTTTATAACTATACATGAGGCCAGCATAGAATATCGTGCGTGGATCAAGTGAGCGTAGCACTATATTTATTTGCATTTATGTTTACTTTATTAATTACAAAACTTTCGCTCAAAACATTTGTGTGTGCCTTTTCGGTTTTAATATGGTGCTTATCATAAATCAAGCATGGTTTTATAATACTCATCAAATACTCTACAAGTAAAGATTTGAACAATTCATTAAGACTTGAAATTTTTAACACGCTTTTATTAGCTTCACTTGTATGTTTGTTTGCTTGTTTGTTTGTTTGTTTGCTTGTTTGTTTGTAACCGACTCTTTGGACTCGATTTTGACACACTTTAAACGGACAGATTTAATTGAAACTTTGTACACTTACGAAGAACCAGTAACAATACAATAATTTGATAAGTTTATATCATTATCCTGATCAGGATCGCCAGTCCTTTCCTCGCGTATCCTCTGCGTGAGAGCAAGAGGCTTAATATTGTAAGTATATTCCGTGATTCTCAGTTCGGTCGTTGGCTGAGCGGGCAAGTCTTAGTCGACGCGAAACGACGGACTCCTCGGGCGTGAGTTCAAATCCCATGGCTGAAATAAAAAAAATATTTTTTTTTTTCAGAAATATCTGTTGGATCGTAATATGTTATAATATCAGCATCAATAAGCAATATAAATATAGTTTAAAAAAACTACAAAACACGCTTTCATAGCACATCAAACTAAAAAGTGGAAAATAAATATAGTTTAAGAAAACTAAAAACACGCTTTTAAAGCACATCAAACTAAAAAAGTGAAAAATAATTATTAATATAAACTGAAAACAATAATGAACGAAAAATACTAGTATTATTGTGAAAAAAGCGTGGGGCGCTTTGTGCCATATTTTTCGTATATCGAGCAACCCACGCTTTTTTCACAATAATACTAGTATTTTTCGTTCATTATTGTTTTCAGTTTATATTAATAATTATTTTTCACTTTTTAATTTGATGTGCTTTAAAAGCGTGTTTTTTAGTTTTTTTAAACTATATTTATTAGTTTGATGTGCGTTAAAAGCGTGTTTTTTAGTTTTTTTAAACTATATTTATTAATAGTTGTTTTAAAAAGAAGCTTGTAAGCCCTTATCTAGGTGGGCCCCAGTACGTTTATAAGGGTTTTAAATCAGTTTCATGGAGTTCTTTCACACTATTTATGTTTATAAGTAGTCTTAGAAATAAGCTTTGAGGATATCTTATAGAGCATTTTAAAACTAAAATTGTTACTTGGATTATTACCAGATCACGTCACTTCTTGATATTATTCACGAAAAATTTCTGTAATTGAATGGCTCAATAATTATAACTATCGTTATAATTGACCCCAATACTTAGAAATGGTGAATTGTCGTAGATTTTGCTACAGCTTTATTTCTGTTACTTATAATATTTTATAGGAAAACCTGTCTCAAAATAATTTTGAACCGATTTTTTTCTCCATTTCTTCTAACAAAGATCAAAAATCTGTGTATAGCAAAAATCGCTCCTCCGGCGATGGATGGGGAATCGTGAGATCCCGCTTCATCTCACATTAAACGATTTTAACTTATACGAAGACTTTAATCTGGAAACTTATTGATTGAAAAATATTAACCCTCGCGGTTCCTCCATCTTTTGTACCACCCGAAAGAAACATTTGCTACGCGCTTTAGTTCGCTAGGGAGAAAAATGTTTTCTACCCGCATTTTTGACTATTACCATAGTTATCTTGAAATCTCAATATCTGCTAAAATGTAGACGTCAAAATGATGGCAAGTAATTTCATTGTAAGGTGTTATAATGTTTAGAAATAAAATTTTAATTAACATTTCAATTTTTTGAAAATGGTATTTTAGAAACAGAATAAAATGAGCAACATTTTAAAATGCCTGTCGGATGCGGAAGAACAATCAATTTGCGGAATATACGAATAGAAATGATAAATAGCCCAATGCGATTTTAATATCAGCTACAAGTTAATTGTCACTCACTGTGTCGACAAACAGTTTAAATTTATAACTCGGTTTTATTTGTCTCATATCTTTTGTTGGGCTATAACTAGCATACTAATAAACGGGTTTGAGCCCATTCACGGCTAAAATAATTCTTTGTTAAAAATTATCCCCAACATGTGATTCAAATTCTAATAAAAACTAAACTTTTCTTCACAAAAATCTGTATTCATAAATTCAGAGAGTTACTTCAGTGACTTATTTTTTTTTCAAAGAAACCAACTTTATGCCAGATAATACTTGTGGAATTTTTGTATTATATGACTGTTACATCTGTCAACAACATTATTACAAAAACTTCTTGCTTTGCAACGTGCCAAAGCAACATTCCTCTGGTATTTTATTTATTTGCACCGTTCCAGCGTGCAGTAGACGTAAGCCACAACGAAGAAAGTCGTTCATAATCATTATTTTTTACTATAGTAATTAAACTATCACTCCAATTTGCGCATATCGTATCGTGTTACATGCCTCTCATGGAAATTATTGAATATTATTTTTAACGATCTGCAATTAAATCCGTCGTGTTGTACATTGTAACTTTCCTCGGTTACATAAACACTCAGTATACGACCAATCTGGGTTAAAAGATCACCGAAGCCATAAAAATAAATATATTCGCAATCATTCACGTAAAATAATTTTACGATCGTAATTCTCGTTCATTTCGATTGACATTTGGGGTAATGTTCTATTAACGCTGTGATATATTTTGACCGATTTGACGTAAAGGGAACAAAAACTCAAGCGAAGGAAAATTATTTCGTTAATTCGGTTTCCTTTTACTTTCGCTAATAGGCATAAATCATCATTTATTACTCAAGTAAGTGACATGTTCTTCGAAAGTATTTAGCTGAATTAAGTAAGTTCATCAATTTGTTGAGGTTGAGAAGTTTGGAACGTATCGCACAGTGAGCCAAAATTAATTTTTAGCAGGACAAAACCCAAAGTTGTAAGAATTAATTTTGGGAAATACTCCTTTATTAGTATCTACAGAAATGGTCAGTGCATAACTGCATAACGACATTAATATGCGGATTCCTAAAAATAAATAATTTAGGAATAGTGAGCAAGTAAAGAACACTAATAATGCGCGACCATTTTGTTTATCATTTGCTTTTGTATTGCATAGAAGTGGTGTTGTGTTCTTGTTTGTTCTTAAGGATGTAAAATCTGTCATGTAGAAATCCTTTTGTTAAAGGTATGCTGCTTTTTTCTCTTTTTATTTAAAATTTTTTAATAAAGTTATTTTTGATATTACCTTAATCAAAATATTAACAAAAAGTGTGTGTTATTTTTAATTTACATGTTTACTTAGATTCATAAAAAATTGCACGCATTTGTACTCTGTAATTTGAAGATTTTAAGGAAGCTTAAGAGGGCTAATCGAACCAGTGTTTGTAAGGTAATTTTTCAAAATTTATTTCTTCCATACGGTTTGGTCAAATTACACCAAATTTGGAGGATCAGTAGTTGAAAGTGTACTAGAGGGTACATGTATATCTATTTTAATTAATTTTCACTTTATGTAGGGAAAATTTAGACTGTAAATATAAGTGAAATTTGAACGTGATTAGCTCCTGAATTATGATATCAATCGGTAAAATTCGAGGTAAAATTCATACATGTCTTCTAGAATGAATCTTCATAATTATGCTCAGCAAGTTTCAAACTTTTATTCCGTACTATTTGGTTAAAATGAATTTTCTAAATAAGTATCTTTATCACTACAAATGGAGCAAGGAAGTGTTACCTCTATCGGGAATCGCACCTCAATGAAGTCGGTGAATAAAACGTCCAGTGAAGGTATAGTCAAGAGCAAAATTATTCAGCGGCGCATGTATAAAAACTTTCTAGATAGTGACACAGCTATCCGAAGCTTTTTCCCGACTAGGCCCCTTAAGCACGCACCTTTCACTAGTAAAATGTAGTAAATATGAGATTTAAAAACAATTTATAAAGGTACCAAATTCAAACATGTTACCTACTTTTTTACCGCTTTCAGAAAGTTTTACTTTTTTTATTGGTTTTTTATTGATTTTAATTTTCTCTTTCTACCGATTTTGCCGCCTCCCAAAGTTGCCGCTCTGAGCAGTTGCCCTGCTTGCGCTCGTGCCCTGTTTACATCAACACACAGCTAATCATGTAGATTTCACCTCGTTCTTAATTAATTCCATTCCAAGGCTCATAATAGTCATAATAAATAACCTGCTATTTTAATTTTAATCTAAATCCGTAAAAAGTGAACGTTAGAGAAGCATCTTCATTTCTTATGCATGCAATGTTTGTGAAACGGTAAATCGTAATTTGCTCCAATAATGCCAGAGAAGCCATTGAATGATAATTGCTCACAGCTATCAACATAAAACAAAATAAAACGCCGAACTAGTAAAGCAAGAGTAGTCGAACTCCGGAGTTAATTAGTTGCGTCTACGAAACCGCACGACTAAAAAAAAATACAAACTAATTAGTTTCAAGCGTGAATGCAGCCGTTTTATTTGTATCATCTAATTTAATCAGCCTGGTTTTATTACTTCAGTCTAATGCCAGTTTACCAGTAAATGTCTTAGACAAGTAATTTGTATCTCAAGAAAGTCGGGGGGGGGGAAGAAGACTGGTTTGTTATGAGAGAAAAATTTACTACCTGTTTTTTACTTGGAAGGAAAGAATGATGTCATTTCTGTATTTCTTTATTAGAAAAATTATTACAATTGCAATTAAAAATCGGACAATAAAGGATGTCCCAAATTTAATTGTATTTCCTTTGCCGTGGTGGAGTCCTTGAATTAAATACAGGGTTGGGCGAAAATAACGAATGATGGTTGTAACTTTGCCAGTAAACTTTTGTTTCAAATGATACAGCGATTGCACATCCATCCATCCACTGTTTGCACAGCCAATTGTAGAAAATTCATATTGCGTCGATGTGATTTTAACTTTTAATAGTGAACTCGAGATAAATGATGTCTGGGTCAGCCAAATATACTGATTGTGAGTATGAGTAGGTAGAAGTAATAAATTGCATTGAAATAAATAAATTATTTTGGACACGCGTATCATGTTATTAAAATTTTTCAGGGTAAAACGATCTAAGTTTGTTTTAACATGAAGTGTTACTTAAAAAAAAAATTAGATACAAGTTATTGGTAGTATTTACAGTTCTTTAAAATACATTCTGCAAGGAGTGTGCCTAGACCTCCGACTATATTTCTTATTGCATGTTTCTGTAATTTAAAAACTATGAATACAGTATGGGACAACAGTGCGTCCGACTTCGATATCTCGAGTTCTATGATAACTAGAAACTTGATTTAACAACATAAGTAAATAGACAAAAAAGTTTATAACTGGAAATTGTTTTCGAATATACAGGGTGTATATCAGAACATTTTTTGAAACTTCTTTCACTCCTGTATTATTATTATTGACTTTCTCCCAGCCACTTCGATGTAATGATTTTTCTTTTGTTGTTGAAATTATGCCATTTAGACGTGTATATTAAAAATATCACTACAATCACAACTATCGATTTTAAGAAAAAAATATGTTAATACCAGTTATGAGACATCTGTGTGATGAAACTCAGCCATTTTCATTTCCTAAACTTATACAGGGTGGCCAAAAAGGATTTTTTAAATTTACTTTTTTGAACTGATTTTCTCAATTTTTTCAAATGGAACACCCTATATATTTTTGGACGATGTGATGTAGGATTGAAAAACGAACATTTTTTGTAGGTACATTCCTATGGCTGTTTGTGACCATTTTCAATTTATTGAAGGAAAACTGCAAAATTCTGCAATAAAAATTAAAAATGAGAGTTTTTTTCAAATAATTCAAGAGAAGGTATTATAATAAGCATGTCACATGATGCCCATAAAAACATCACACCAACAACAATCCAAGAATCCAATCTAAAATTTGAGGGAAAGGATAATAAATGCTTTTAAAAGTATCACTCCGGCAATTTTATAAAGAGTAGAAACCTCATTCCAAAGACGCATAGAAATGTGTGTCAATCAAAATGGGCAACATGTGGACTTTTTATAATATCTTCTCTTGAGTTACAAACAAAAATTATTTTAAATTTTCATTGCTGAATTTTGCTGTTATTGTTTAATACATCGAAAATGGTTACAAATAGCCATAGGGATGTACGTACAAAAAATGTTCGATTTTCAATTCTGCATCACATTATCCAATAATATACAGGGCGTTTTATTTGAAAAAATTGAGAAATTTCAGTTCAAATAGTTGTAAATTTAAAAAATTATTTTTGGCCACCCTGTATACTTTTAGGAAGTGAAAATGACTGAGTGTCATCACACAGATATCTCGTAACTGTTACTAACATATTTTTTCTTAATATCGATAATTGTGACTGTAGTGATTTTTTTTAATATTCACGTGTAAATGGCATAATTTTAACAAAAAAATCATTATATCCAAGTGGTTGGGAGAGAGTCAATAATAATACAGGAGTGGAAGGAAGCCACAAAGAGGTTCCAAAAAATTTTCTGATATACATGGCATTCCATTTAAAAAATATATTAGTTGACCCTGTAGGATCGTCTTGGCTCTCCATGTATATTCGAAAATAATTTCCGGTTATAGACTTTATTTATGTTTTTAAATCAAGTGTCTAGCTGTCATAGACCTCGACATATCGAAGTCTATTGCTATCTTCCAACCCTGTATAATGAGAAATGTCCCAAGTAGTTTTACTATAGTAGTAGTAGTAGTAGCTACTTATTTTACTAGGCAAGTAGGCCACAATGGGCCCTTTTTACCTAGGGACCTACAGTTTAGCGTGGACTCCGAACCACGGTCCTCGACTGTCAACTAACCCACCGCCTGGGCCTGCCCGCCTGCACCGCTAGCAGAGTGGCAAACCTCCTGGGTAGGTCTCTTCGACCCTCCACCCGGGCTTGCCTCTCCGCCTGCATCAGGCTAGCGGCCTTCCCGGGATTGTCTGTTGACAGCCTACCGACTGTTAGATGAGCTATCGTTCATCCATCCAATTGCCGGACTCGATCAGTGCTGCTTAACTTCACTGATCGAATATCGGAAATTAAACGGATGTCCATACCTCATCCCCAGTTTTACTATAAGAAATTTTTTTTAAGATAATAATTGAGCATGATAATAGGACAGTAAAACACAAAACACATACATATTATTAATATTTCTTAAAACAAAACATATAGATGACATCTTTTTGCGAAGTTCGTTAATATGAATTTCTGTATTAAGAACGTTATCGACATACAGTCCTAGAAATTTAGTTCAGGAGACTTGTTCCAAGAATTTTCCATTTATTTTAAGAAGATGCTATTTTTCGTAATTCGAAAATCAAGATGTAAATTGAGTTTTCGTTTCATTTATTAAATATTGAATTTTTTTTGTTTTATTTTTGGCAAAAAAAAAAAGAAAATTTCTCGTTCGTATATCTTTTTTTTTTCATAATTTTTGTGTGTATATACGTTTATATGTTTGAGTACTTAATATGGATAAGTGTAGATATACATTATAAATCTATTTAATATTTTGTATACAATTCGGTTAATTTTCTCTTGTACAATTCTGTGATATTACTATTTGGTATGTTCCTATTCTGTAATTGGGTATTTTTACCTGTTGAATAGTGTAATAAATGAATAAATAAAATAAATAAAGTTGCTCGCTTTTAAATTTAGACACAAAAAGCTCAGTTTAAGCTGTGGGCAAAATTTACATTTGAATTTAAAAGCGAATTGTTATCCGAAGACCTAACTAAAGTACCTCAATCGATAATGTCAAGCAATTTATTTACAAAAAGAATAAAAAGGAGAGGTCTCGAAACAGAACCGTGTAGGACACCACTATTAGTTCACATTTAAATTTAAGAGCGAATTGTTATCCGTATACATAACTAAACTACTTTAATCAACAATATGAGGCAAATCATTTACAAAAAGAATAAAAATGAGAGGTCCCAAAACACAACCCTGCGGAACACCACTATAAATATATATAGTTTATTTCAAACTTTTTTGCAACATAAAAATCGTCGGCTTCTTTGACAGCGGCAAAGACATCAAAGTAGCCGACGTTTTTTATGTTACAAATAAGTTTGAAATAAGCTGTAATTCTTCTGATATAGTCCCATTTACCTCAACATAGTTTGCGATTTGATATATATGAGCTCAACTAGTCGCCAAGCTTTCCACGAAAACCATATTTATTTTTTTTTTTTTCAAGAGCAACGCATGATCTACCAAATCTAAAGCATTATATCTTTAAAAACGCCAAACCATTGCATTGTTTTATTATTATTTAAACTATTATATCATTCATTAAGGAAACCAAGTATTACCGATCGAGTTGACCTTCTTTCTCGAAATCCATGTTGCCCATTACATAGTAAATTATATTTGAAACAAAACTGAATAATTCTGTTGAAAACTGCTTTTTCTAAAATGTTTTAAATACATGAAAATAGCAAAATGGTAATTTTTATTAGTTGTGTTGTCATCTTTTGTGTATAATGGAACGACTTTAGTCATTTTAGAATATTCTGGAAACACTTCTAACAGAGAGCAAGTTATCTAAAATATTAAAGGCTCTACTATATAATTGATGAGTGATGACTAATTTTAACATATTTGTAATTATATTATCATTATCAAAAAAATTTTTTTTAATTTAGTTATAATGTTAAATATTTCGTTTTCTACCACCAGTTCAACAAATATTCTAGGATATAACTTATTTATATGAACATTTTCTAGACTTACAATGTTATGGTGTGATGAAATGGCGTCTTATCTCAAAAACCGCTATCGAAAAAAATGTAGTTATTAATCTTTTTTCATTTTGTCATATTCATGAAGACATTTCACTTTTGATTCAAATTTTCTTATTTAAATGCAGTTATGGTTTTAAGCAATTTTTGGTAACCAATTCTTAAAAAACGTTACATGTAACATACACTCACTTAACTCTTGTTGAAGTAAAATAAAATAAAATAATTACTTGATTGGCAATTTGTGGTATTTGTAAACGGAAAATACCGAAAAAAATTGTTCATGCATGTAGCTATTTTCAAACTGCTATATCGAAGGCATAAGTTAAAACTATAACACCC
Organism: Rhamnusium bicolor; assembly: GCA_029963845.1. Taxonomy (NCBI): domain Eukaryota; kingdom Metazoa; phylum Arthropoda; class Insecta; order Coleoptera; family Cerambycidae; genus Rhamnusium; species Rhamnusium bicolor. Next base: position 12,476 of record JANEYF010005260.1, on the reverse strand, counting down.
CAACAGGCAGACAAAAAAAGTACAACCCACTACGTTCCCGCGACTTTACCTTGTTATTTTTTAATCAAGAACCAGTCGATGGTCTTCGTGACGATGAGTCACTTATTTTATTTGCTTTTTGCGCATTCCTAACAGAGCCGATTTACATAAGAATTAAAATTACTTCTGTAGGAAAATGTCGACTTGTGCAAAACAGTTTTTAGCTAAAATTGGATACAGGGTGTCCCAGTTTTAAACAGACAAACTGTAACCGTTGATAGAAAATACGATTTTGAGAAAAAAACGTTCCTATGAATCTATGCCCACAAAAGCTTCATAACAGAGTTACAGGGTGTTAAAGTTAATTTTTTTTTTAAGGTTTTTACATTATATCTTGAGGGGAATGGTTACGACTTCCAATTTTGTACAGTTTATAGCGGTATCTGGCCCAATAAAAATAGTGAATAAAATCATAAATTTATTCACCAGCGGCGTACAGAGGTGTAAACGAAGACCCCTTATTAATTAGAACATCGACGCCATTACGTTTTCGTTAAATTTTCCAATATATTTCAGTTCTCTATTCAGTTTTACATAAAAAAAGGACTCTTGCAAAAACTTCGTAAGTTTGTTTGATTTTGAGTAAAAAATTCATTATTATTTGGATGCATCCACAAGCTACCGAAGGAAACTTCTGATAAACAAAATGTTTTATTCGAAAAAGCTATCAAACAGTAAAGTTTAAGTGTTTTATTTTTTTTTTTATCATCTATCACCAAGTTAATGGCAACTACTTAATTAAAACATTAGTCATTAGTCACATTGGGCCAATGGGTCAATGTCTCGATGGGTGTAGTTGACAGTTTTGTCTTGGGGCCATACATTCTGCCACACATATTAACAGGTCAGCAGTTTTTAATATTTCTAAGATACCATCATGCAGATATGATGGAAAATTTTCCTCCGCATATAAGACAAAATTGTTATTTCCAATTAGATGGCTGCCCATCCCATTATTTTAGACGTATAAGAACGTGGCTTAACATACATTATCCTAACAAGTGGATCGGCCGAGGCGGTCCTGTGATATGGCCACCTCGTTCACTCGACATTACTCCTATTGATTTTTTTGTTTGGGGACATATAAAAGCCCATGTTTATTCTACTCCAATTAATACCAAAGAGAAAATGATAGAGGGAATTCAAAATGCAACCCAGACTATCACGCCAATGAAATTGGCTAACGTTAGAAGAACATTAATTAAGAGATGTTAATTATGCCTCGATCAAAATGGTTCGCATTTCGAACAATTCGTCTAGTAAAGTTCTTTTACGTAAGCTCGCACATAAAATGATTAAATGTTTGCAAAAAATGTTACACCAATGATTTTATGTTACTCCATGAACTTTTCTTAAAGAATATTGAACGAGTAAAATCTGAATTTATGGTTTTCATATATTTTTTATATGTATTTATTGTATATTTATACAAAATATAGAGCGACATGACAGTTATGTTACTAAAATGGCTTATTCAGATGTGAGTACTGGGCTGTCTATTACAATGCTAAACAGGGTATACTTATAAATATAGGTCCTTGTGTGCAATAAATCTAATATTGTATAAATTATACAGGAGTAACCATTCAACTAGTAGAAGCATTGCTTTGAACCAGAATATAAGCCACACTACAGTTCTAAAACTTTTAAAAGTTCAAAAATTCCACCCATATAAGGTGCACTTGGTTCATGCGTTGACAGAAGATGACTTTGATCGTAGGCAAGAGTTTTGTAAACAATGATGAAAATTTGCAACCGCGATCCAATGTTTTCCCAGCATGTTTTATTTTCGAATGAAGCAACATTTTGTTTAAATGGCCATGTCAATAGACAGAATTGTAGATATTGGGCTAGGGACAATCCCCATTGGATGCAAAAAAGTCATACCCAATATCCTCAGAAAGTTAATGTTTGGGCAGGAATTATTGGTGACAGAATTATAGGTCCATTCTTTTTTTAAAACAATTTGACTAGAGATAGATACCTGCAATTTTTACAGTTGAAATTGATGCCTGCATTAGCTGCATTATTCCCCAATGCAAATAACCCTGACCTACCAAATAATACCATTTGGTTACAACAAGATGGCGCTCCGCTTCATTACGCAATTATTGTGCGACGGTACTTGGACCAAGTTCTCCCAGCAAGATGGATAGGGAGAAGAGGTCAGATAGAATGGCCGCTTAGGTCTCCTGATATAACGCCATTAGACTTCTTTTAATGGGGGTACTTAAAAAGTAAAGTGTACAACAATCGACCCAATAATTTAGACGATCTCAGGCAAAAAATTCAACATGAGATTAGGTTAATATCGCCTCAAACTATTCAGAATGTGAGAAATGAATTTTATAATCGTCTTGGGTATTGTCAAATGGTACAGGGTCGTCAATTTGAACATTTAGTGTAAATGTAATTTAACAACTGTTATTTCTGTGCTTATTTTTGTGTTTGATGATATTGTTAGAGTTTTTTTTTGGTTAATCAATTTAGTTTCCTTTTATACCAATGTTTGCCTCACGAAGTTATCGTTATTACTAACTTTGAATTGAGCAGATAATAAATTTCTAGTTCGATTTTTCAACTATTTGTATAATTTTAAAATAAAAACGAATGTGCCGTCGATAACTTTCCGTCAAACTTAGGCAACTAGATAAATTTACCCAATTTAATGAATTTTTATTATTTGAACTTTAAGACTGTTTTTCTCGATTTTTTTCAAATAATAACATATTGAAAATTTTATACGGTCGGAACCGGAATAAAAACTACTACCAAAATCAATAATAAAAAATATAGGTTGCCATTTAAAAAAAAAGTCGATGACGTCATAACTTAAAAAATAAATGACATAAGAAACTGAAAATAGACTGAACATATTTGCTGAAGTTAAAATCGCTATACCCCTTCGAGATTTTTTTCCAAAAAAATTAATATCAACGGAATTACTGAATTTATGCGTTACTTAATTTCCACACTGTATAATATGACAAACATCCCCTTTCACAAATAAAAAAGCCATTACAACCCAGTACTATGCATTAGTAATAACGAAACTTGAATATGAAGCCATAATTTGGCACTCGCAATCCTAAACTTATTTTTATATTACTGAAAAAGTTCAATACAAATTTCTTGGATACATTTATTATTTATTATAAAAATATCATACTAGACCAAACTACAACCATGTTAGATCCGCACACTTAAGAATTGAATTTAATATACCATCTCTGGATATGAGACGCAAGGTAGTATTCTTAATGTTTTTATGTAAAGTTGTGAATAGTGCAAATAATGCACCTAGCATTTTGGAACTAGTACGTTTTAATGTACCTTCACGACGAACTCGTATTTTTTTATGTTCAGTGTACCCATAGTAGTCACCACCACCCACTCCGCCTCGTGGCCATGCTTCGTCCCGCTAATAATGTTGATCTGGACTGGATCCTACGTACCTTTTAAAAAATATTTTAAACTTGTTATTGCAGATTTAATTAATTTATATGTATAATTTTTGTATCTCAATATTTATTTTTATTAATTAATTAGTTGAAGTCGTTAAGTCTAATGTATACTCACTCACAAAATTGTTGTGTTTCAAATATTCTATACTTGTCATTAGACCTGTTAGAATATAAAGCAATAAATAAATAAATTGACTGGGCTACTTCTACCCTAAATAAGTTAGAATTAGACAATTTTCTCTCTTCTGTAGGATTCTTATTTCAATCACCCTGATATTAATGCCATCAAATTTATGTATAATAATGCTTAATGTCGTCGTTTAACATTAAAACAACTACCGTATCTGGCTTTGCTCCACAATTTATGTCTCGCAAATCCTCGTTAACAAAACACAAAACCAGACTTACCTTACGAATAATTTTCTATAATGGGTTCTTTACAGACACATGGTCGACCACAATGGATGTCATTTGTTTTTCTCATTGTGTTCAGGGTTTAATCATCTTAAATTATATTAAAATATCGTCGAGTATTATATGGTTATGTCGCTGTTGCTATTGTTATTGGTGCTTATTGTCTGGATGTCATAATAAATTTTATGAAGGCCGGGTTGTAAAATTGTTGCAAATTAAAAAGTATTTAAGAGCGTTTATAATTTTTCAAATGCTTTTATGTTATCTGGGAACGCTGGAAAACTGTAGCGAATTAAGTAGCAAATGATTTTGGTTATTATAGGTAATAAAATGCTTACTATTTTACATGAAATATTCCTGCAACGGGGCAAAAATACAGTAGAAAGAAATATGGAACAAAATACATATTTCTTTAAATTTTTTTTTTCGTAGGAGTACTGGGATCCGTCAATTTATTTCGCATTTTGGAGTCTGCTGACAACCAATAAAAGTGAATTTTGCGATAATGCTTACCTGCCTGCCTGTCTGAACGCAGGTCCGTCCTCAGTCCAACGACCTAGCAATTTAGGTTATCAATTTAATTTGGGATTCTAGCACTAACAACCGATAGATCCAAATCGATATCGGCCAATCAAAAAGAATGTTTTATACGTGTGTTTCTTAAGTTTTTTTTAAAATTTCTCGAAAATTGTACGATTTTAGAGAAAATATATGAATTGGCGAAGGTGCCATGTTAAAGCAAATATTACAAATTTGACTTTTAGGCCAGCCAGCGAAGGCATTGTGAGCGGGAATAATTCTGAACAAGCTAAAATTAATTTTAATCGATTTAATTGGGTTTTAGAAATCACATACTAATTTTGCACCCCCTGGGAGATTGATCTTGAAAAAACATCCAACAATTTTTTTTTAGTATTTGCAAATATCTCAGTGTCATCTTAAGAGAAAACAATGTAGTTATCATTGTTATCAAAGTTGAAGATGGATTCATTCTCTACAAAAATATTCTATACATTTTTGTTCTGGGGCTGTCTGTTTCGGAGAAATAGGCGGTAAAATATTTACCACTAATTAATTATCTCCATAAAGTGAAACGTACTACTTCGTTCTCTGTCCCTTAACTCGCCTAATTTCGCTACCATCTGGAAATTACCTCACCGTTTAAGTCCAGTCAAGAAAGCATTTCGCTTAGTGTACTCGTTCCACTAAGTTCACTAAGCTATCTTACATTTGTTTTACGAGTTGATGGTTCATTAATTTGACTTTCTACATAATCGCTCTTATTTCCCGAAGTTACATAAGAATACTCCAAAGCGTTTTCTGTTTCATTATCTATTCCTTTCTCGTCGTCTTCATCTAATTCATACACGTCCACAAGATTCGAACAAGATTTTCCTTGGCAAAGTCAACAAATTATTGAGCAACGTAAACCTGCTTTGCCACAACTACAACCTTCATTGTAACTTTTGGCGCATTTACAAGAAATGAGTTTTAATAATTCCTGGGGAGCTGCTTCTTGGAGAGTGTGGAATCAGTATCAACCCATTTTTTTTAATTTTTCCATTCCCAATCTAAAGGTTGCATCACTCCCCGTCCAATTGCTAGCATAAAACAATTAGCTAGTGGTTGTACTGTTGACTGGTAGCTCAGTTAGCAGGTAATGAATAAGGACTTAGATTGAACTGAGTTCTCACCAAAACTTAGGCTGGGCGCCAGGACTTTTGCAAGTACCAAATAATTAAAAGTTTACTTTAATAGGTAAAGATAACGTTAATTCTTGAATTCAGTTTGGGAAGGAAGTCGAATAAAAAGATATTATGAGATAAAAAGTATAATAAAGACTGGTATGAATATGTACAAAATTACACAGGCTCAGATGGCCTCTTTTAATAAAAAAATACAGTTGAGGTTGAAGACCAACAAAATAAACAAAAAATGATGTGACATTATATAGTAAAGTCATGTTACTGGGGACGAAGGTCTTACGTAACTTCAAATGAATCAGTCCTGCGAAGAATCCACCAACGGCTAAGCTCTGAATTGGTTCGGTGTCAGTTTGAATCACCACTGTCAGTACCGCAGTTACCCTTGAGACGAAATGTCAGTTGAATAAAATATCATTTTTCTGCTCCACCCAGTATATAATGTTCAGTTCTTTCGACCAGTTATATCCTCTTCTCTTGATCCAGGTATTTACATAAAGAGAGGAGAGTTTTATGAGATCAGTACTATAGGCAAATAAATGTAAAAGGCTGTGACGTTTAAATTGTCCAGCTACATAGGAAAAATATGATATTTACAGAGTAAATTGCAAACTAATCAAACTAGGAGTTGTATCCGACAATACCTTAGGAAATTGAAGTCTTCAACTAACTTAAGTATCAATAAAAGTCACGTTAAATAGAAATAATACTTGTCCAACAAATAATCTAGATATAGCTATGATAATAAACAAAGTGAAATAGATATTCACCATATTTTAAGATATTTTTTACTAGGTAATCTTCAAGAAAATAGAATTTCGAATATCTGTACACAGACAGACAAATAGAAAGATAACGTAAATAAATATTTGCTAAATATAAAACAATATGATAATCGTCGAATTGAAGGTAACGTTAAGTTAAATTATTTATTAGTTCCTCGTGGAGAGGTAATAATGAATTCCAGATAAAGTTAAATAAATATATATAGCTTGACTATAGGTTTACTGCAGATAATAATTATAAGATAACTAGGCAAGGCTCCACTAGAGCAGCGTTTGTAACTAAATACTAAGTAAACGTTCAAGTAAGTACTCGATGTTTTAAATTTAGAAAAACCTTACGTTACAAAGGTCTGGTTGGTAAATATATGCAATGGCATAAAATGATCCACCACAAAACAAATGTACCACGTTAGGTAATTCTCACAAAAGTTATAAACAAAAATGTTTCCTCCAAAGAGGTACCAAACTCCAAATATCACCATCCTTCACACAGTTAGTTACCAACGTAACCAAGTGACCTAAAACATCACAGACAAAGGCGTAAAACAACTAACAACGATACAAAATGGTGACATTCGTTGCCGGGTAAGTCTAAGATTTACAATGACCGAAAGTTTATTTAAATTAGCACACGAAATTATTACAATATTAGTGGAATATTAGATAAATTTCCAACAAGGCACGATTAATCGATAGTAATTGATATTAATAATAGCTATTCTAAAGAACAACCAACGTGAACTGATCACCAAACTGAAAAGCAAATTCGTCCTAGGTGTAAATTAATATAAATACGGTGCAGTATTATATTAATTTACACCTATCAAATCAAAATAGCAACTTTTTAATAATGATAATCATAAAATCACGATAATACCAGAAAACATAAATTTTACCAGACCGCTGAACTACAGGTGTTGACTTCAGAACGCTACACCACTAAGAAGGAAGTAGAGTTCTGCTATCTAAACTCGATTATAGTTTGGAAAGAGACAAACATTTGAGAGTACAGATGAGCAATAAGATAGATCTTTAGGCATTTTTCATAAGAAGTGCAAAAATCTACAAAACCAACTGTTCCCGTAGAAATTAGTGGTGCCATCTGGACTACACTGGCAGAAACTTAATTCATCACGGAAAACGACAAACTGGAATGAAATGTCTTGCAATTTCGTTACAAGGTGATTTTTGTTTCCATACCATTGCCAAATTTGGATGTATGAGCGGGGAAAATGCAATCGAGCTGCATTTTTGGTTGATGGTAATGATGCCAGGTTAGTAAGCTTTTGGTAATCGATTATACGAAGCATCGGTATCTATGTTTATTTAATGATTCACCATTTTTTGATTCGTATAGATGAAAAAAAGAATTGTTCATCTGCTTTTTCGATTGCCTCTGGAGACACCTTCGGATCCTTAAAAATGTAAACAGCGACATTTTTAAGTACTGTTTGAACTGAGAACATCATATGGAGCTGTAGATTAGATTTTGGTTTAACATCGAGAAATTCGACATATTTGGGCGTGTATTACTTCGAAACAAGTAAACGTACAACAAGCATGTATGTAATATATTTTGTAGATAATTTACATGCATGTTTTTCCAAGATATATGCAAATATTTGAGAAAAATTTTTTTCGGGCATTTTTTCACGATGGCGGCAAAAAACTTAACCTCTCAGGGGGTGCAAAATTATTATGATTTCTGAGATCCAATTAAGCAGATTAAAATTAATTCCAGCTTGTTCGGAATTAATCCCACACTCGGCTAATTTAGATGACTGCCGATTGGTCTACTTAATTTACTTGTGTTTATCTCAGTAAACACAAATTATAAAAGTGGAATAAATATTTTTAATGAAATTTGTTTATTTCCGTAATTTCAAATTAGATATCGTGATGAGAAAGCACTGTTTATACCTAGCTGAGACCGATTTGTTACGTCGTTCTTACACAGAATTACGCTTTGCCAAGTAACGTAAAAAAAGAGATCATTACTTTTAAAAAAAATCGTTAAATATTTGTGTGTACCTGTACCTTCAAAATAAGTCCACCAAGAAAGTGGGAATTTAAAATTACAAATTGATCTGTCTGGTGTTTTTTATTTTTATTTGTTCATATAAAAGTTATCAGCACTATTATATATTTTTTTTGATACCTGATATAATATCATCCTTTTATTGCCGTCAATGAGGAGAAATCGTAAAATCATGGCTTCTAACTCATTTGTTTATGTTTTATGTAATTGGAAAAAATTTGAATGGACCAAATTTTATTATTTATTGTTAGGTGTGCGGTGTACTGTAGGTGTAATTAGTACACGACTGTATTTTACACAATGTTTTATTAACGAATGTATAATATCAACATTAGCGTCTATAGATAGGTTGCAATTGGCGTTGATGCTCCAGAAGACATGCGCGGGATTGCGACCATGAATTTTGTCTAGACGAGTCCATTATGAACACAAAGGGGAAGCCTAACTTAGTTCATAGATAAGTATTAATAAATCCTTTTGGAATCGTTTGTTAGCAAGGCACTCGTTAGACGATAGAGAAGATACTCGCCTAGCACGCGGTAGGTCCAGGGTTCGAATCGCAAACTTATTATTATTATTTTTTAAATAAGTATTTTTTAGTTCGTTAGTAAGATTTTCCTTCCCCTTTATAGGCGAGTACTATCGTCTAACGAGTTCCTTGCTAACGAACGATTCCAAAAGGATTTATTAATACTTATCAATGAACTAAGTTAGGCTTCCCCTTTGTGTTCATAATGGACTCGTCTAGACAAAATTTATGGTCGCAATCTCGCGCATGTCTTCTGGAGCATCAACGCCAATTGCAACCTATCTGTAGACGCTTGTAATATCAACCGTCTCGTTTGGAATTTACAATTTAGACCTGCCTCTGAGTCGTCTAGCTATAAGAACCCTAACAATATAAAAAAGATAAATAATATAGTGACAGATATTAGTCATAAGACGGATGATCAATAAATTAATTATATACACTCGGTGGTGAAATCTTATACTCGACCATTCTTAACTGTCTTTTATTTAGAATATACCTGTAACAAAATAGGATACTTTAGTGATGAGTTAGATTATTTTATGACAGAATGCTGTTCGTGGGTCATGTACTTCAATTACATCGCCAGTATTGAAGGCAAATAACAGCCACTGGAGTTTCAAATTAAATTGAATAAAATAAATGTAGTTGTTAAGTAGTTTTAGAAATGAACTGAAACGCCGTTAATTTTAGCCCATCGTTCAAGCGTAAGTTCAAGGTCATCACACGACTCTGACGTAACTGATACTAACACACTTTATGTGAATACCACTTCAGCAATGTAACAATGTCTAAATACCACTATAGCCGGTGTAACTGTATGTAAATACCACCACAGTGAGTATAACTGTATGCAAATACCACCACAGCGGGTGTAACTGTCTGTAAATACCACTACAGCGGGTATAATTGTATGAAAATACCACCACAGCGGATGTAACTGTATGTAAATACCACCGCACCGGGTGTAACTATATGTATATAACGGAATATCAGGTGTAACTGTATGCAAATTAGTGATGGGACTCGAGTGACTTTTTTTCACTCGAATAACTCGGTAGGTTTCCTAATTTACTCGAGTTGAAACTCGAGTCGAGTTGAAACTCGGTTTCATTGTTATAAAACTCGAGTCAAAAGTTAGGTCGAGTAGAACTAAAAAAAATCGACTCGACTTTTGACTCGAGTCGCTTTTTGACTCGAGTAAATTTTTGAATCGAGTCGAGTTTTGAATCGAGTCGCTTTTTGACTCGAGTCGCCTTTAGACTCGAGTCGCTTTTTGACTCGTGTCAAGTTTCTTTAATTTAATTGTTTATGGTCTTATTAATATTTTTAAATCTTTAGTGCCAGTGTGATTTGTTTATATAATATAAATATGAAAGATTATTTACATGAAGGCACGGAAGGCACTAATCTTGTAAAAGTAATAAAGATGAAAACATATAACCATGAATGAAATCACTAATCAATTACTATATCATCGGGTCGTCGGGATCGGGAATTCCCCTCCAGGTTTGTTGTTTCATGTTTGTAGGTCAGATTGTATAATTATTAATTAAAAGGTTTGTTCGTAGAGCAGTTTCCAACCGTTTGAAACTATCAGAAGCATGCGCACATTGTTGTAGAGATGCGCTTGTTCAATCAGAACGTTTGTTATTGCAGAGCTCTCGTAATACTCGCATCTCTATAGTCAGAAAACTATCACAAATCGCCTCTACGTACAAACCTATAATTATTACATACGACGTTATTACGGCGTATTAGAAAATTAGAAATTAGAACTTACAATTCTTTAAAATCAAGACTCACACGACGGCAGCAATCAAACTGGCACATTCATGTTCATAAAGATTTGTTTTTCGATTCAATTAGTTCGAAATAAATAAAAAACCGTAATCGGTGTGTATTAAATATTAAATACTGTATTTATTTAATATTTTGTGCTAAACAAGAGTTTAATTTAATGTTAATTTAATATAACAAAAAAAATTGTGTTGGTTTTCTTTAAATGTCGTTTTATATACAATGTTAATTAAATATTTAATTTTGTATTTGAAATATGTTGATTTGCCGGAAAAATAATATTTGACCTGGGTCCATTTATTATTTTGTATTTCAATTATTATGATTTATGTTTATCCTTTCGATTTTTCAAACTTATCTTGGAATTAGATGGTAGTGTTTTAAATGCTGAAAGATTACCAAAAGAAAAAACCTAAATACACTTTAAAAACTTACCGTTTAGCAAACCGCTGAATCATCTTCAACTACTTACTCTATAGTTCGCCTCGAGTTTGATTTCGACTCTGCCCTGATTCTAGACTCTAGTCAAACTCAACTCGATCTAAAACTTAAATAATATTAACTCCTGATTCGAGTAGCAATAACTCGACTCGAGTAACAACTTTACTCGAATTGCAACTCGACTCGAGTTAAAACTTGATTCGAGTAGCAATAACCCGAGTCGAGTAACAACTTTACTCGAATTGCAATTCGACTCGAGTTAAAACTTGATTCGAGTAGCAATAAATAACTCGACTCGAGTAACAACTTTACTCGAATTGAACAGCCATATGACTCGAGTCACTCGAATCGAATTTTGACTCGAGTCACTCGAGTATTTTCACACTCGAGTCCCATCACTAATGCAAATACCACCACAACGGGTGTATCTATGTTTACTGTTGGAGATGTATCCGAACTATCACTAGAACTGGTATGTCTTTTCTTTTTATTTGGTAAGGGCATTTTTCTTCACTAATTCTGATGTTAGGTATGCGGGATTCTGTTAGTATAATTAGTACACGACTGTATTTATTAACAAAATATATATTTTCAACCATCTCATTTGGAATTTACAATGAAAACTATCTCCAAATCGTATCATAGTCTACCTATAAAAACCATTGTCATAATACAAAAGATAAATTGTACAGTGATGGTTATTAGTCATAGGACGTATGATGAATGATGTACTCGGTGGTGATATCCTACAATATGTTTTACAATCTAATATCATCACACATTGTTTATAGCAATGTTTTGAGATCACAACTTTAATTTTTTAAATTAAATTAAATCGTCAATAACAAAACGCATTGCATCTGGAAATATAATTTATTTTAAACTGATGCTGTTAACATATTTCGAATAATTATTTCTCGAAAACGTTTAGTAACTTCTTATTTAGATCTAATGAAGGTCAATAATATATTTTTCAGCAACCCTGTACGATTCCTCGTTTCATTTCTCTCTAGCAAAAAAATTAAATGGGCACAGGCAAATCCACAATATTTTTAACGTTAGTTCCTATCTAAAATTGTTTCTTTAATAAGTTTTCATTTCAATATCGGCAGCTTAAATGACAGTAATACTCGAAACCATATTTGCCAATTAATTTAATGTTTGTAATTTCATCAGTGTTAGTATTACGTCAAATGTAAAGCCTGGACTTAAACAAACTTCGGATAATCTCTTAATACAAATGACTCTCTTAAATCTTGAATG